>CM021767.1:244658-259143 GCA_011076525.1 Nettapus auritus
CAAAAAAAAAAAAAAAAAAAAAAAAAAAAAAAGGCAGCAACAGCAAACCAGGATGCCATTGAGAAAATCCCTTGCAAGAATGAAAGACTGTAGACCTAATGACAATGCCTGTCACAGAAGCTCTCTTATTCTATTACTTTTTTCTTAGTTTGCATCGCTTAAGAGATCATTAGGTCTCTCAATAAACTGAGAGGTCAATAGATCTGCCCTGAGTGCAGAGGACATCGCTGCTGACCATGCCAAGGCTGGCTGTTAATCTGACAGCAGTGAATAGCCTGCAGGGGCCATGTGGATGTACCCAAAGCTTCTTGAGTCACCCAGGGCGGGTACAAAGGATCTGCTTGCCAACCAGAGCCCCAGCACGCTTTGGCTGAGCCTCCTTAGATGTCTTTATCAGATGCCATCCCTGTTGCATTTCCAGTCATTTGATTAGGTAGGCCAGAATGGTTTCATTTCAGTATTTTATTTTGGCTGTCCTTCAGGTGCTTGTGATGTGATTTCCTGTGGCTTCTGAGGTTAAGCTTTAAAAGTATCCATTTAAGTCAGAAGAAGCCTACTAGGAGAGTATTGCTGTGATCTGTGTTTAGTGTCATGATCTGTTGTTTTGTCTTATCTTGAAAATGATAAGGAGAAGGATGTCATCCATCTTCAAACTTCACTTTGATTAGTGTCTTTATTTGAAATTCATGAATAAATAAATGTATTTTGGTATGTTGTGAACAGCCTACAGTGTTGGAGCCGCGATCTTCACTCGGAGGGTATGCTCATTTGTCAGTGACGTGTTACATGGTTATTATATATAATGTGAATTTGTCAGTGAAGCCTATGCAGGCCATTAAAAAGTCATTTTTTGTTAACAGCTGCCAGAAAGTAGTCTGAAGTAAAAAATGAAATAATGATTTTGTGTAAGAGAGGAGCTGTGGTATTTACCAGCTTGCTGTTTTCTCATAATTTGCCAAAAGCTGATCTTTTTATTTTTTCTGGAATTCTTTCTTTTTTATGTTCAGAAATGCATCAAGATTCTGTTTATAGGCAAGTGTAGGACCTGATTCTCCAGCTGGAATCAGGATTGTCTACTCAAATTAAGGAGGATGAGTGCATATGTGTATGCAGAATTCATCCAGCCCTGTGCTGCCCACACCCTTTCCCAGGTGAAATACTCGGTCTTCGTGAAGTCTTGCAGCAATCTCACTTAGCAAAAACAAGGCCATTTGATCATAGCATTTAAAATGTGCATTTTTCACACTTTAGTAACTATAATGACCAAGCTTCACAGAAAGTCATTACCACATTGCAAAGAGAAAATTCAGGATGTTCCCGTTTGAGAAATATCGTCTCCTCAAAAATAAATAAATAAATAAAATCTTAGAAACTGCAGTTTCTCAGTGGAATTGTGATTTGCCTTTTAGTTTACAGAAGTCCTGGAAGTAAAAGGTGTGATCATGTTTGTACAAAGACAATTTTAGGTGATGTCACTTATTAAGGCAAGTATTCTTTACGTGCATCACTGACAATTTGTATTTTTGTGTGCACAGACTATGCATGATGGAAACTGCTGGAAAAAAAAATAGCTGTCATTGCTAAACTGAGTTACCAAGTTGCCGAAATACGTAACAATCACTGTCTTAACATAGCTGTAGGAGATGAGATAAACTTTTTATTAGTAGAATAAAGTATCATTTGATTTTTCCAATCAGCTTCATTATTAGGACCTTTTTTGCTTCCCAAGACATACTGAAATTGTTTACTCTGGTGGTAAAACGCATTTATAACTTTGGTAGCTCTCAAGGTCAAAATAACCTTTTGCATCAGACCTAATCCTTTATTCAAAGCCAAGCAGTCAGATAGTCAATTATAAATGCATTAAACTCATTGGGTGAACATTAAACTGAACAAGTGACTGCATTGACAAGAAAAACTCCAGTTATCACCGTCCAGAGGAGCTCTTCATCTAGGGCATGATGAGGCTTTGGTGTTCTTGTTTGCATGCTCATTACAAAGTTACTGGTCACTCTTGTTTTTCTAATGGTAGAATAGAAGCAGCACAGGAACAGACAGGCTAGGCTGGAGGCCAGTGGCAGAGCATTGAGCCCTGGGGAAGAATAACCTGGTGTCTGAAGTATGGCACTTGTGAAGGAGGAGTTTTGGAAAGGTCCTGGGTATTTTAGAATGGCCCACAGTAAAATAAAAGAATAAGTAAGGTTTTTTTGGAAATGGAATACCTGGGAACAGGAGGGTATCTATGCAACAGCAATGTGCATGGTCTCTCTTGATAGAGCTGGGTAGGGGTGTATGCTTTTAACAACGACATGTCCATGTTAGGGCAAGGATGCAGAGAACTGAGCTGTGTAGGAGCAGACGCAAGAATATCAAACTTCAGTTTCCTTACCTTTTCTGCCTTCAAATATTCCATTTTTAAAGATGAGTAAACATCTTTAATCATTTCCATTTTCCTGCCCATTTCCCAAAACATTTCTTATGTGCTTCCAGCTCATATAGGGTTAACCACTTGAGAAAGGGTAAAGTAGAATTGTTTTACTACAGGTTCTTCTATTAATTTGTGTAGTACAAAACATTGTGAAAGCAATGGAAATACATGCTTACATTCATGGTTGTTCTCAGTCTGACCTTATTTGCTGGAGAAGTTGTAATGTTCCTTTCTATATGTCCTTGTAACTATTGCACTAAAGGATCAGAGGAATCAATATTTGAAAATTCCTGCTACTAGGTAAAAACAGCCGAAAAATATTACTTCATGTGAAAAAAGGCTATTGGCAACAATGCAATATATAGTAACATAATCCAGGAGAAAAACAGAGTTCCATAAACACATCACCAGTGGTGTGAGCAAGCAACTTGTGTGACTGTCTGTCTATGTGTAAACATTAAGTTAGGCATCCTCAGCACAGATGCACACAAATTAATGGGTATAGTACTTATTATGGCTTGAAACCTCTACCAGAAAGTGCTAAATGGGGTTAGAATTGCTGCAACTGTTGTATTTTGGATAGATTTTGCTTCTGTGTAGAAGAAGCAGTTTTTTTCAAGTATTTCAATAAAATCAGTTTATGCACTAAAAACTGGCCATTATGAGAGTGCCAAGCTCACATCACTAGAGCTCATTCTTTTCAAAAATAACCATTCAATTTTTCATCTTAATTGTCAGATTTTTACAATAGTTTGCTGTAAAAATACTGACTTATTTTCTTGGGCTGCTTTTAGATCCATTCTTGATGTACTTTCTCTGTAGACTGCTGTATATACTTGTGGTCTAATGCTCCTCTAAGTACTCTGCAACAAGAACAAGGTTTCAGAACAGGGTTCAGAAGACGTGGTTTGTCTCTGGAGCCCTGATAAAGATTACACCTCTGCTCCTGCACTAGTACAGCCTTGACAGGAGAGCTGCACAGATTGTTAAAAATGCTCCACATGTGAAGCAACTTCTCTAAGTAGCTCTCTCTTATTTATGTCTGGATTGATAGCATCAGCTAGTCCTTCTGTGAGAAAACACAACAATCTTAGCAGATATACCATACAAAATATTCCCCAAATCCTATGAGGAATTGAAATAAAATGTGCCTTACTAACATGGAAGTGGAAAAGAAGGGCTTCACAGGTGGTATACACTGCTGTTGGGTAGTTTAAATTGCAAGATGTTGTTTGGGACCCCCATCCGACTTGGTGGGATGGCACTTTTTTTTTTTCTTCCCATTTTTATTTACCATTTTCAGTTTGACTGATAGTATCGTATTTTTAGAAAACATCAATTTCAAATGTTTTCACTTTTATATATATTAGACTGTGGCAGTTTATGCACCCTGACAGCTTAACTCCACCTCGTACATTAGAGGAATTTTTGAAGTTGCTCTTTGTTCCTGTTGGGATTTCATGGCACAGTTTTTTACATTTGGCAAGTTCACACTTTTTTTTTTTTTTTTTTTTTTTTTTAAGAGAAGCAATTGTTTATGAGTAGATATTTATTGCTAACAAGTACGTAAAAGCCTTTGCCATGGAATATTTCTATTCTTTGTTTTATTTCCATCATATATATATTGTATATATATATATATATACATCCATCATATATATATTGTATATATTTCAAAGGCTATATGTTTCTTAATAGAGGTATTACCTTATAATTCTCTCTATATTGCATATACATGTATTACATATATATGGAGCTATACATTATTTTGTCAGTGTGAAAACAGCTTCATGCCTCTAAATATGCAGCACTACAAAGCGTCCGTAATTACAGTGATTAACTGCAGGTTCAGTCACGCATCTTCCTTCAGGACATCAAGCCAAAATACATGGAAAAGGCCAATTAAATCTTTGCTTCAGCTTCCCTGGCAGCATGCACCAACACAAAGTTATCCCAGGGACTTGTGTATCTACAGAGCTGCTCTTGGCTTAGACTTCAAGGCATTTTTTCCATTCTGCATTGCAATGCAGTGTGCATCACGACTGCCATCTCCATCTATTAATGGCACCTGGAAGGTTTGAAGTGTTGTAGCCGCTTGAGCATCACAAATTTATGACATGAGTTCTTTTAAATATTTACCTGCTTTTATGAACAAAACACATCAAGAAAAGGAAAACATATCTCTGTGGCTGGGCTTAAGGTACAGCCGCTATAAATATGTAGCAGGAAATGGGGGGTTTAGAAATTCAGTTTGATGTAGCGAGAGCATTTCTTCACCGTCTGGAATTCGATAGAGCAGGAGCAAGATGATGTTTCAGGCAGGATTTTTTTTTTTGCTTACCAGCGCAACTACTGGAGTTTCTCTCCTATTTAAAACCACATCGTGAGTGGCATTTTGTTGCTAGGCACCTGAGTGCTGCTTTCAAAAATGTTTTTTTATATTTGGTGGAGAGGACAGGCATGCAGAAACACCTGCTTATTCTGATGTAGCATCTATTAAGAGCTATAAAAGCACTACTCATTTTTTCTTACAGATGTTCAAGAAAAGGTAAAAATGAGGAAAAATGCAAGCAGTCTATTCTGAATATTGTCTAAAGCTTTTCAAGTTGTCTGTCAGCTTGTACATGTGCTGTATAAAACAAAACTCTTTTGATGCCTCTGGCTTTGCCCCTTGAGTGCATGTGCTTTACTGAACCATCCAGGCGGTATTTCCGGAGTAAGATGGGTTAGTAGAAAAATCTGTGCATACATGGCACTATACTAAAAAGAAGGACATTTTATTGTTCTCCTGTAAAGGGAAGATTTTTTTAATAAGGGAGAAAGAAATTACGGGATTGAGCTTGTTTGTTCTTTACTATTTGAAATTACCCTGAAATGTTGATTTCATTTCCCCCTAACAGCACTAATAAAATGGGGATGAGAAGTCAATTGCTATTACTGTAGCAGCAGCAGTCTGAGTAAATTGCTTTGGTAAAATTACGCTAAAATACTTTTAAATACAACCAGATAGTTACTCTTTGGAGTTTGCTGTTGCAAGATTCTTATTTGTGTATAGAAAGCCACACTAGTTACGCAATGGGGGCATACATCTGCCTGACCTAAAATGTACCCTGGAAGTACTCACTGGAGAGTCCTGAGCTATAAATACTGCAGGCAGCTCATTCTTAGGAACTACTGTATGTAATCTTGTAACGAAAACTGTCCTTTCCCCACGCTTCTCCCGATCAAACAGGAGGACCAGATCGAACAGTAGCATCTGCATAGTTAAAAGTGAGCTGACATTTGAACTGAATTTACATTTTCTTCTGTCCCCCTTGTTTTGGGTAGCACAGAAAACTAGGGTTAATTCTGATCACAGTATGATGGATTCCCTAACTTTTATGGAGATTTAAAGTAGCTGAAAATTATATTTTAAGATCATTTGCTTGCATTTGCTTATGCTCATTCTCCATCTCTCTATTATTATTGTTTTTAAACTTCGGGTCTTGTACGTGTTCCAGTGATGAAATGACAAGATGCGCTGTGTATACTAAAGGCAATAGCTCACTGACATCTTTGGTACTGGTCTGGAAGAAAAATCTGCTGTTCAGAATGGGCTATCTATTAAAGCATTCAACATTTCTCCTATTTTCCATCAAGCTACCCTCACATTTTAAGGTATGACCATGCCTCCATCGCATTTCACTTGTTTATAATCAGAAATTGCGTGTGCAGGGAATCAAAAAGAGAGATCTAGGCCCTACTGATATCAAAAACATTTTGCTGGGACCAGGGTTTTACCTCAACAGGCTACTGGCCTGCCACTTTATTTGACCAGTAAATGTCAGATGCACACATAAGGAGCGTGCCTTACCAGGTGCATACCAGCAGCCAAGTCCTGTCCCCGAGGCACGCTCTGCGTGCACATCCCTGAGGAGACCAAGCTGCATCACAGCAGGCTCCGTGCTGCGAGCTGCCCAGGCAGGCTCTGGTCTGAGACCAGACAAAGGCTAGTTAGTGAAATAATTTCTTTTAAAATCTGGAACGTGTTAGGAAATGTCAGGGCATCCAAGACTGTAGCCTTTACTCATGGAAGTGTCACATTCTTTCTAAGGTTAAAATAACATTTTTGGAAAGAGAGATAAAACTTTTCACAAGCCTGTATGCCAGTTAGAAAACCAGAGCCAAGTCCTCAGCAATATAAACACGAAGCTGAAATTAGCTGAGTTACCTTTGACTAGGAGAGCACTTGGCTGATTTCACCATTTCCCAAGGCTGGAGCAGTGGGGATTAACTCACATTACAGTTTTGTGCTTTGGCTCTCACTTAACTCCTACTCGTGCATAAAAGCACTGAACTGGGAGGGTGAAGTCTAAGCTAACCTGTGCAAAGTGCATCGCTTGGGTCCTGGCAGCTCATGGGCACATTCAGAAACATCCCGGCTCATCAGCAGCTCTTATGGTCAGCATACACCATGCGTATAGGCACCTTCACTGGAATTAAGCTAATTCTAGGAAAGGCCATTGATTCTAAGATGTTAACAAGGACAAGTGGATGTTTGGAGAGGATCATGCTGCAGGGAATTGTGCTGCTTTATCCTTACCTGGTCCTGAGTGTAGCCCTCCAAACACGTGCAGCAGGCATGAGAAAAAGACTTTCATTTTGTGAAAGGGATCATGGCTGGGGATTTTCTTCCTTTTCTTCCACCTGTTTATGTCTTACAGATTCTTTGTTTCCCTCTGGGAATTTCATAGGATTTTTTATTTTATTTTTTTGATACAGCACTATTATATGGGTAAACTTTGCAATAAAGGCTGTGTAACAGCTGAGCGTGCACAGGTTGTTTTCATAGAGCTGGCATAAAACCTCATTTCTCAATCACAATAACGTACTACATTAGTACCTGTGTAACGTGGGATGCTTTCCAAATTGTATCACTCTTCCTTATTGATGCTAGGGGGAGTTTGGTGTTGAGAGGAGCAGTGATAGGAGCAAGACCACAGCAGGATGGCCCAATGCTACAAAGCAGAGGGATATTTATTTGGTTTTAACTAGTTGATCTCCAGCCAGGCGATGTCCTGTGCTGGGTTCACCCTCAATCTCAAGTCCTGAGCATAAACCTTTCTGCTGTATGAGGTACTCATGAGGTTTATATATCCGCCTGCAAATACAGTAAGGTAAAGCATACAACTCGGTGTTACAAGGTAGGTGGTGATGAATAATATTTGATGTTCCCATTGCTTTCACCGAGCCTGTTGTAGGCAGACGAACAGATTGCAAGGCTTATCAGAGATAATATTCAGACCCCATTCATGTGCATGGCTGTCTTTGTCTTTATTATTTCAGTTCTGTTGCCCCACAGATTGGTTTGCATAGTAATTATGGTGATAAAACCAAAATGTCGATCAATCATGATTATCATTTACTGTGTTGTTATGCATTTTCTGATGCTTTCTGAAGCATAGCTTAGGTAAGAGTCAAAGCAGCAGTAACATTTTTTTATTTTTTATTTTTTAGTGGTACTTATAATATGGGAAGTGATAACAGGCTTTGAAGAATAACCTGTTTTTAATGTGACTTCTTTTGGCTAAGTCCATAGAAAACAGTAATGCCATCTACAGCACAAGGCTGAGGTTTCAGCTATCTTTAGAAGACAGATTATGCTGATTCTGTTCTACAGCTGCTTGCAATTTTCAATCCAGTATGATGCAGCCATTTTCTTAAATATATAAATATATATGTATATATATTCTATACACAAAAGTGTGGCCCAGCTATGTAGCTGCAGAGCTCAGCTTAGAAATTCAGAAGAAAAAAAAATCAGCGAGACCGATCAGGATTAAATATGTTTTATTCTCTTGAATTAGACAGATGCAATACTTGCTACAAGGAGCTTCGTCAAAATTAATAAACCATGCATTGTATTTTTAAACCAAAACACTACTGTGTTCACAGCATGCTTCCTTCTTCTTCCCTCGGAGATGTTAAGCTATTAAAAGAGTCCAGGATCTATTTTCTTGTATCCCGTTAGACTTTTTAATGCTCTTTTGTGTATGCTGTCCCATCTCTGCTGTCAGGCAATTAATCATAATTCAAAGATTACACCTTAAAAGTATATTGATATTTCTGATTTGTTCAGCCAGAAGGATTACTGCCAAAGGGTACCAAGCACTGAATAAGCCTGCAGAGCTGCCATGCCCTGCTTTAGAAGCACCCTTGAAAACACGGGTTCAAAGAGCAAGCGGAGAATCAGAGAGGGATGGATGGTCCTGAAAGGCCACTGAGATGCAAAACCTAATCAGAGCCATACATCTTTTTGGCCTTTGAATTATGTCTGTCAGGTGTGCTGTGGTCCTGACCTGCAAGAGGAAAAGTGTTTGAGAGGAAGGGGAAAGTGGGGAAAGGACATTTGTTAACTATGGGCACCCTGAGTTCAGCTGTATTTGATCTTTTTGTTGTTATTAAATGTCTGGCTGGGTCAGGCAGTCAAAGCCTCATCTGTCTGAGGTCGGTTTAGCAGCTCATTTTAGCTGCTTGTTGGAGTGGCAGCTGTTCATCTGCAAAATAAAGGGTTTTTATCCATAGTTTTTGTCATAAGGAGGGGTGAGCAGTTTCACAAGTAAAAGGAAAATCAGTTTTTCCCTTCCATCCTAGGTGTGGGGGAAAGAAGGGATGATGGGACGGGAGCTCAGTGTTAATCTGCTTGCCCATAGCCTCTCGGTGTAGATGTTGTGTTCCAAGCCAGAACTATCAAGAGATACTGCAATGCAGTAGATCCATGGCATCCAGCAACACAAAATAACACAGGCAATAGCCAAGCAACTTCCTGTGCTTGTCTGCCTTCCACATCCGTGCCTGAGATAAACAAGAGGTAATTACTCTGTTGTCTCTTTTCTGTGTACGATGTGTGCACACCTTTAGAATAAAAGCTGCTGCCACAGTAACACGCTAACCCAGTTTAGCCTCCAGTCCTTTTGTGCGTGTAGGGGTAAAACACACACCTACATGCACTTGTACAAGTATATTGCAGTAAGTAGGACAAGATCCAAGCCTTTGTATGTGCAGTCCTTGCTAAATATGTGGTACAGGTTACTAAGGATCAGTCTGAATTTTCTGGCTTTCTTGAAAGGTTTTGCAAGCCTTTTAGCCTCCTGAAATTCTTCTGCATAATTGTTTGGGCTTTGTAACTGTTACTAATTAAGTCCTACCTACACCGGGTTACACAGGGTTACACTACCTACAGTCCTACCTACATTGGTTTACACTGAGTAAGAACTCAGTGTAAACACGTTTCTGTATTTCTACAGAGATGACACCTGAGTGAAGACTAGTCTAGACACTCCTTAAAACCTTGTCTCTACTAAATGGTTTCTGAGCTTGAAGTGAGACCAGGCTGTCTGTAGATGGAGCATGTATTGCCTATTCAAAACAAACAGCGAGCCTGTCCATTTTAATGGAAAGGATTAAACAGGAAAAATAGAAACTTTCTCATCTTCATTAGAATTTGATCCTAAACTAGTTGCTAAAATCATTCACATCTGGTTAGCAAGTACAAACTTCTGTCTCTGAAAGCTTTGTCTTGGTTAGAAAAATGTTAATGGAAAAAGCTAGAAGGTAAACCCCAATCAAGTAAGAAACAAATCAAAACAAACAAAGAAAACCCACAAATTCTCATTAGCAAATGTAACGGGAAGTGGGTTTGAAATGATGACATCATTGGGGTATTCTCAGGAGGTCCCCAAACGTGGCAGATTTGAGTTCAGGTTTCCTAGGGAAGGAGAAAATTTCCGTGCCTAGGAGAATTCAGGCACTTGTTCTACTGCCTGATGCCTTCCTCCTACCTTCATTTTTGTTACACCTCCTCACTCTGACAGACAAAACCTTTGTTGAAGTTCAGGCTCACAAAGTCTCCCACTCCTTCTAAAATTAGAAGACCGCTCACTGAATAGAAGACAGACAAGCCTGTTGTTAAAGCTCCAGCAACCCCTTCTGTCACCGTCAAGATACTTGCAAAGTTCCTGGTTTCATGCTTGGGTACAATTTCCTCAGTACATCTTGCTGCTCCAAAGCAAATCAGGGTGGGATTATCAGCCTGGCCTGTCATCAGATTGATCCTCTGAAAGTTTTATCATTTTTAGAAAGGCATAAATAAATTGGTAAATTGACAACACCTTCCTCAGTTTGTTATTCTGCTTTATTAAGACAGAGAAAAAATTGTCCAGAGAGGAAAACCTTTCATTTCCAAGCCACTTCCCTGGTTCAGCTCCCTTAGAAACATGTCTGTGGAGACAACTAGAAAACTGTCTTTTGTTTTCTAAGACATATATTTGCTTTATTGTATGTATGTGTGTATAATATATACATGTGCAGACATATATATATACATGTGTGTTTTTAATCTATTGTGACATTCACTTTGGCACTGTTGAGAAATCATGTAAGTTTGATACTAAAGCTGTTCTTTCTCCTTCACCATTATAATCTTCCAGGATTTTCTTTTTCTTTCATTACGTAAGTTTTTAATTCTAGTTCTGTGCCTGCCTAAATCGTAGTCTTTCTGCAGCCACTCGTTGCAGGACTGGCATTAGATAGATTACAGGCTGTGTGAATTTGGATATACCTTGTTCTGCAATGAGTTACAGTGTGCCTATGGTTTTATCTGTAATAGTAATAGTATATGAGATTGTATTGTGATGTTGATTACGGACCTAAAATTGAATGAATTATATGCAGGACATTTTTATTTAAGTCGGTGGGCAACCAGCTACATCTTAATATAGAATATATCTTAGAGTTCTTCTCATTGACAGTATCTGCATTGGATTATTGCTTGAGTTTGCACTGTGAATACAACCAGGGCAAGACATGTTGAGTGTATCATTTATTTACTGAGAAGGGAAAACTGAATTTTCTTCCATTAGCATAGTGGAGCATTCTGTAAAGTACTTTACACTTTACTGCTGGTCAAGAAGTCAAAGCTTATCCACTTCTTTAAAGAAAAAGCAAACGGACATACACTTGACATAATTTTTTCCCTACTAGATGTGTTTATGTAGGAACAGTGGAAAGAATGAATGTGTGTAGCAGAAGTTGTCAGGGAGCTGCCAAGATATTTATTCTGTTTCCTTCAGGTTTTTTTTTTTTTTTATGTTTGTCTCAGTTATGCCAACGAACATTGCAGATCAAAACACTGTTTGTTCAGGAAGGAAGCTAAAGGTCTCAGATTTAGAGCATGAATAAATGCAGGGTCAGTGTCCTTATGCTGATCCACTGCTTTCAAATTCCTATTAATTAATCTGGATTTTTTCCTACTTCAGTTGGTTTCAGAAATCTTTTTGAACATATCTATTCATCAGCATTGAATCAAAAGCGCAGCAGCTATTTCTTGATTAAATAATTATTCTCAAACTAATAAACATCACATCAGGGTTTAATTAATATATGTCAGTCACACAGCTTTTTTTTTCTTTTTTCTTTTTTTCTGAAAATACAGTGCTCTGAAGTTAGTACCTGCAGAATAAAGGTGCAGGTGTGGTTTTTTTTTTGTTTTGTTTTGTTTTGTTTTTTTTCTTCAGTGAGCCATGGGAAAGACAATTAAAGAGTAAGCTGCTGATTGCATCTACTTATCTGTCTGTTTAGGCAGGAATGTCTCATTTTTAAAAGTTTCCTGCAAGAAAAGCTGGAAAAAAAAAGTAGGAACCCTTCACCCTCCTTATCGCCATGGGACCTCTGTTACTGTAACAAGTAAACTAGGCTTTCATATTCCACTGTGACTTTGTTTTTGCAGTTATTTATTATCAATGGTGTTAACTTTGCTGTATGTTAGTGCAGCCGCTTAATTCTGCTACTTGGTAAGCTTTGGAAGGTATACCATATGCTTGGAAGATAAGGATTAGACATTTAAAAACCATAAAGAAATTGGCATCTCTTTAGTATAGGTTATGTGTTATTGCCAGCCATGTGTAGGTACAGCCTGTTCTGTGCTTTCCCTTTCCCTCAGTGTGCTATCAACCTGCAATTAGTTTCTCTCAGGGCTGTAGGCAATGTAGTTTCCTCATCTGGTTTGGGAGGAGAGGTCACCTGCTCCTCTGTCCAAAACATTCCACTAACAACTCGGTGTTGGTAGGCATCTCCCAGACCAAATCCATAATGAGATTCAGTTAAAGTTGAGCATATAATTTAGACTTCAGAAATGTTAAAAACCAAGGATTATATGGCATTGTACGTTTTGCGGGTATGAATCAGAGCAACTTAGAATGTGCTAGGGATGCCAAGCGCTATCTATATGGCTATTGTGAAGACATTTTTGACCCTGGATTAGGTAATAACAGTTAAGAAATAGTTGATTATTTTATATTTTGTTTTTCTCTTTGGCATCTTTAAAAATGAATCTCCTTACATGGATGAGCTTGAAATCAACTTTAGCTGTTTACTGAAAAGCATGTTTTAACATTAAGAAACAAAAAAATCTCTTAGCTGATGTTTCATGAGTTCACATGGAGTTTCATTCCTAACAATTTAAGAGTTCTACCATGTTCTTCATGTTCACAATAAATTTGCACTTACAGAGTAATAGAGAGAAATCAAGTTTTAAAATGAGCAAGTAGTCAAAATCCCCCAAGTGTGTCTCATTGCATGACCTTGATAAAATGCATATTTCTAATGCGCAGGAGGGCTAGATAACCATTACCATATTTTGCATGAAGTACGCTCTGCTTTGAAGTTGGAAAAATCTTTTCCTGGGGACTTTGTAGGATTAGGCTTTTTACATGAACAAAATTGCTTCCTTTAAGGAATGTATTTCCAGATGGAGTGATATACAGCTTGCACATACTGAGATGTATCATGACTTCAAACAACTAGGAGATATAATGGGAACTGATATTATTCATAAACTGATCAAGAATTACAGTCATGGAGATTACAGAATGACCTCATCTTTTATTCGGACAGCATCATCTGTTCTGTCTTCACTGGTGGCCCGGCTGTAACACTGGCTGGCTGAACTGATTAATTTATTTTCAATTTGCATGAAGATTTCCATCCCTGTAATTTTTTTAGGTACATACATAATTCTGCACTTAAGTAATCCCTTTGAAGGGGATGGGACAAATTACTAGTTTATTTTGACCAGAAAAGAATATTCATAGAGGATTTGGAGCTGAAGATGATTCTACAGCTTTATAGAGCTTCAGCCTGCATTCTGCAGGTTACTGAGTCCTTCCTTCACTGTAGTTGTTCTTCCAGTAGGTCTTACATGTTGCATCTTTCCAGGAGGGGAAGATTATTTATTCTATCTTCACTTTATATAAATGATTAGTTTTGATATTAAGTGCTTTTATTGTTAATAGGATATTTAATTCATAAAAAATGTTCAGAAAACTTTCAAACACTTTCCCTCCCCAAGACTAACAATTCTAAAAAGTCATTGCCTTTATGGCACAGATCCTCACTGTAGATCTGTAGACTATTTCCAAATTCAGATTTGCCTTTTAAGAAGCCCAAGTTTGCTATCCCCTGTTGAATATGTATTTTCAAGCGTGCTGAATGGTGGTTTGAATGATCTGTTTTTGAACAAACACATGTGCTTTATGACAATCAGCCAAAATGTTCACAAACATTTGTCAAACAAAGAGGGCAGCAATGAAACCCCAGCATTCACGCCAACGGCTTGCTGCCAGCCCCTGCAAGGGGCCAGCCCCGGGGTGCGCAGCTCCCACTTTTCGGGGCCTGAGGGCTGAGCTGAGCTCAGGGGCAGGAGGAAACAGGATGATCCGAGGTATTTCCAAGTGTGTACGATACATTTGTACTTTCTGTGTAATATCAACCTGGCTGCCTTGGCTAAACACCCTTGGCACTTGGTGTCCTTGGGAGGCAGCTGTGGGCTATGGGATGGCCCCGTGCTGAAGCAGGCCTTCTGAGCCGGCTCGCGATGCGCACAGATGCACAGGAGGCTGTGGCCACCTCCAGTGGTACGTTGTTTCTTGAGGAAGGCTTTCTGAGCTCCATGTTGTTCCTTACAAGTAGCTTGTGTTATAAGTTACTTTCTCATAGAATCAAACTATTTCAAGATTTTTT
>CM021767.1:259153-419714 GCA_011076525.1 Nettapus auritus
AACTTCCCCCTCCTTACTCAATGAACAAATATTCACAATTTATTACAGCTTGGAGTTGCAAACAGGTTTTTTCTTCTCCCCATTTGTTTCATTCCTCACCCATTGCCTTTCTCCTGTGTTTTGAACAGTGCTAGCGAAATGGTTAGTTTTATTGGACACCAACAAACTTTTCTGCCTCCTTGTTGTGCCAGAACAGATGTCTACCAGCACCATTCACTGGCTGTGCCAGGGCTGGGGAAATAGCTTTGCTTAACAGCTGCTGCTGCAGAACAAGTGGTTTGAGCACAAGCTCTGGTGTGGAAACTGCAGTCGTCTGCTCAGTAGAAGGTTCAGGGCTTATTTGCTTTTTAATGGCAGTACCCACGATGTCTCCTCCACACCCAGTCTGTGATGGGAGTTTCCTGAGCGCTCGCAAATGGCCTTCCAATGCCAAGTCAGTGGCCCGGATTGCCACTGCGGGGCTGTGCCCAAAGTCCCACAGCAGCGCCCAGGAGACCTTGGGGTTTATCTGCCAGACCTGTTGTGCCTCACGAAGCAGAACTGTGCTTGCTTATATAGCCTGAGGGTTCCTGGGCCAACAAGATCGAGGCTTGCAGTAGCTGCCCCTCACAGCAGACCTTTAGGAAGCATGAGACCAGCAGTAAGTGCAGATGCAATGCAAGGAGTGTCGCTCTGGCTGTCACCGAACAGGAGTCTGTGGTCCTGGCTGAGGAGCCGCAGTTCATGCTGGTACCCATCTGCCCCCTGTGGTAGGAAGCACTCACAGGAAGGGCTGCACGTCTGCATGAGTATGTGTGCGAATGAGCTGATGCCCAGAGGTGAAATCTGAAGAAGCTGGGATGTTGCTTAGCCCCCATACCTTACCTCCTGGGAAATGGTAGACTACACCTTGCTGAATGCAGCAGAATTCTTCCTATGCCAAGCTTCATGGCAAAGGCCAAGGACTCAGGAGATCTGTAAGCCTGTCATTCCTGCTCTGAAATCCTTGATTAAATGTCTCATGGATTTTCTATATACAATTCTCTGCACCATTTTGCTGGTAGAGAAATGAATTGTCCCTAACTCCATAGCTCTTGAAGCTCTTTGCAACCTGGCGCTGCGAGATGGCTCCTGCAAGCAGATGGAAACGTTCATACAGACAGCAGGGACACGGGATCTGAAAGAGCATCTTATCTCCCAAGAATGTAGCTTTTGACTTTGTGAGCACCCTCAATTTTCTGCAAGCAAGTTTTACCTCGCATTAGGTTTGGTTGGGTTTTGGTTTTTGGTTTTTAGTTTTCTCTCCTGTATTTTCAGTAAAATAGTGTGGGTGACTGATCCCAGGTGTGTTCAGCATGAGCCATTGTTACTTGGTGCTAGGAAAAATCTAGCCTGCTTCCCAGGGAAGTGTGTGATACAGGTTGTCTTTTGTTGTAACCACTATAGTACATAATATCAGACAGAATTCTCTCTGTTAAAGCAGAGTAAAACCCATTTAATCCCTTTCCTCACAAAGTAGGAAAGCAGAGAGTTATTCAAACAGAGCACATTTTCCTAGCGTAGATACAGGCAAAACATGAGGGAACTGTGCTGCAAAATGTTTTGTGCAGTGCTTAATGATCAGCGGTCATTCTTGTGCTAATCTCTCCTCTCTAGGAGTATTTCCAGTTACTCCTGAATGGTGCAGATTCATTTTATTTTGTTTCCTCTGCTGTCAGGCTGTTGCTTAATATCAGCTAGCAGATGAGAACTTTCAGGGCTTGGAGGTAGCAGAAATGGATATTCCCCTGGGAGAAGAGGCAGATGTGTGATCACCATGTCAAGTTAAGGAGAGCTGGGGAAGAAGGTGTCATTTATCAAATCCCATTAACTTTAAAAGTATATTCTGCTCTACTGATGAAACTGGATGTTTTCATTGCATATGAGACAATGGATTGGGTGGGCTGCATAGTGGGAAACATTTGAGAATACTTTAAAACATTACCTGACAAAAATCTTTCCATAAAACAGATCCAAAGAGCATTTCTATGAGCCATTCTTCATTAAAACAAATAATATTCACCTCCATTAAGAGCCAGAGGAGAAAGCATTTTATTTTCTCTTTGCTGGTGGGGATTGTCTACTTTTCCCTACTTGCAGCTGTTCTGAAAAATTATGTCTTCTCTTTCAAAATCAGCAGCATTACAATAGGTTATACTGAAAAGGAATTGGCAAGCTTTCCCTGCTCAAAGCCAAACTGTGAATAAAATATGAAAGTGGTGCTTTTTTAATGTCATTTCCAGTTACTGTTTTATCAAGCATTTAAATTTTTTTAAAGCTCTTTTTGTTATATTTTATTATCAAAAAGTCCACAGATTGTCATCTGGGAATAAAAGAATAGATATAAAACCTTAACAAGGATTGAAGTTTGAGAAATACTGTAGAGACATAGGGCAAGTCTTAGTAGTGGCATGCATTACATTCTTTAGAGTTCATGCATTAAATTATTAATGTTCAATTGCAATTTTTGTTTTAAAAAAATCACTTGTATTTGCACAGGAAAAAAAATCAGGTACTTATTCTCTAAACTGTAATTACGAGAAAGGTGGGAGCTAAAAGTATTAGCTGGCTCTCACCTTGTCAGTGAAACATATTGTGAGGCTTTATTTTGCTGCTGAAATTGGCTAGATGTCAAGAGCTCCACCTGAAGTCGGTGCAAGGAAAGGGCATTAGCAGGACCGATGGAGGCCAAGTTCGTGGTCACTGTGTCTAGGCATCAGGATCCAGTCTGCAAGCACGTCAGTCAGCAGTGTCTGGATGCAGGGAAATGGTAAAAGTCAAGCATGTGAGCACAGGTTTGCTACACGACATTTACACATGTGTCCAGGGGAGGTAACTGTATATAGCAAAATATCCCTGCCTTGTCCCAGGGGTAGGATATGCTGGGAACGCGAGAATCAAGAAGTTACTTGATATTCAGTTATGAAGCATGGCTTAGCTTCATTTTACTGTTTGATGGTGCAGACTGAAATAGATACCTTATATAATGCTAAAGTCAGAGCGAAGGCTGAGCTAGAATTGAGAATCCAGCCACCCCCACAACGTAGGTGTCTGCAAGTCTGGGTCTGCGTCTGAATCAGATGATCAGAGCCTTGAAGTTCTCCAGAACATCAGAAGTCCCAGCAGCAAAATGAAACGCAACCCCACAAAGGGCACCCAGCCGAATTTATGGGTGAGAAACTGCCCTCCAGCTGCTGCCTGACCCCAAGGACTGCTCATTCTGTGTCTGTCCAAAAATTCGTCATTTGTGCCTCGGCTGGCTGCTTCCATCCATGGTCTCTGCAGATGAGGGATTTTGAGATTTTGAGACTAAATCTGTAAAGGTGTTGACGTGGCAAAGGGAGCAGGTGCTTGCAGGAGTCGCAGTGGACACCTCTCTGCCTCTGCAGGCAGATCAAGCATTTTGAAAAGTGACCCAAAGTCACCATTAAGAAGCAAAATCTGTCTATGAAGCCTGCAGCTAGGCTGTGATTTGAATTTTACTCAATGAACCCTCCTGAACAACAACAACAAAAAAAGTAAATCAAAGCCTTTGATAAAAACGTGGGGGAAAAAAAAAAAAAAAAAAAACAAGGATTTGTTCTGCTGCTTGCGTTCTATTTGTTTTCCTAAGGTTGCTCTTTTGCCTTTTCATTGATATTCCATCCTGCTCTGTGACATGAATTCTGACTTTTCATTACCTTGTGCATGTTAAGCAGGATTGCAGTGCGTGTTAAGCAGGATGAAGGTGTTTTAGCAAGATTAATTAATTAATGAGGCAGCCAATTAGCGGAACTGCCTGGTGTTCTTCAGGGAAGTCAGGTACATAGCACAAAGTGGTAGGTGTGTAGGATCACACTGAGGTGCCATACCTCAACATGTGATACACATGGAAGGCAAGGACCCGGTGGTGAGGCACTGGTGGAGCAGGGGCTGACATGGTGCTGTTGGGGGGAGATGCACTACAGCAAACTCATTAAGACAGATCTGTCTTAGAGGAAAAAAAAAAAAAATGTTGCTGTTGTGTTGCATTTAGTCACATGTCTGCCTCGTTAATTAAAATAGGTAAGAGGGAAGGTGGAGTTGAAACACAGTTCATCACAGTGAGTAAAATATATTTTCTCCATGTAGACACAAAGACATACATCTACTTGCTGTAGGGACTGGCTTTCTCCAGTGTTGCTGAGGGCACCAGGGTGGTTCTTTCCCCATTTGCTCTACAACAGGCTCAGAGCCAGCACAAGGATGCTTTTCTCCAGTGGTGGTGAAGGGCTTTGCACTTTGGTGTTGCCATTCCCCTTTGTTAAGTTCTTGGGCTTGGTTTGGGACAGTCCAGAAATAGAAGATGCTGTCAGAAAAAGTTGAATCTAGAGAGAGATGAAATTTTCCTCAGAAAGGTATAAATTCTGTCAGATGTTCTTATGGCTGCATGACTGATGAAACAAGTATTTTTCCTTCCTTTGAGCAATTCCAGCTCTTTTCATCTGGAGACAGTAACTACCTCTTCCTGTTCCTCGTAGGTCTAATCCTGAATGCCGAGTTAGGCAAAACTTTCAGGTCCAGAGCTTTTCCCTGCAGTCACTGAGATGTGGACCAATGTGTATCACCCCAAGTTTCTGAGCCTCAGAATGGAATCTCATGAATCTTATCTCCATTATGTATGAAGACAATGGTTGGTAGAATAAATGATTTTAAATAATTTTAATAAGGAGAAAGCAAAAAAGCAAAAGCTCATTTTGAAGGTTACCCAAAAGTTCCATGTCATTATTGTATTGTTTATACATTCATGTGAACTTCCAGCAAATATTTATGCTGGCCTAACTCAGAGCTGAAATTTAGAAAATTTCACTGATTTACAGTGAGAAAATCAAGTGTCATTTAGGGTAAATAACTAAATATTTAAGGTAAATAATTCTAATGTAGTTGTATGAAAACTCATTTGTGTAATTTCATATCACTTTTCACTCAGGTGCTCCAAATGACAGTTTGGGTGCAAGTCTCCTTTTGCCGTCTCTTCCCTTTCCTAGGAGAAGCAAGGGGCATGCTGTTACTAGATATGTGCACGTCCATCACCACACTGTGTTTATGGATACTGTGCAATTTTAGTTTCTGTGAGACATTTTGGGTGTGTCTGCAGACCCCACAGATGTAATTTAAAGGATGAAAGAAAAACAGTTCCTTCAGAACACTACCTGGTAGATTTATAGCATCCTCCCAGGCGTACCTGGCAGTTGTGGGGTGATGGTGGGTTTTAAGGAAAAAATATTATTGTGCTTTTAAATAGCTGTATATAGTTATATTCCAAATAAGACTAAGTTTTGAGAAAGACAAAGTGGAAAGAGACTCATCAGATCTGCTGTTTGCAATTTGAGCTGTAGTCCTGGCTTCAAAAAACAGATTTTCTGCACCTGGTAGCGGGGCTGGAGGTGACCAAAGATGTCACGTCCAGAGGCTAAGGCACGCATGCAGGGATGGAGCTACCTGCTGCAGTCAAAACTGGGGCCATGTCCTGCATTTTGGTGATGGCCTGGCTGGCTGCCTTGCTCCCCTTGTTCTCCTGCTCCCCTGGCGACAGCTGCCCGGGCACCCAGTGTATGTGAAGGGCCAGAGGCGTGGGTGCCAGAGCAGGGTGCCTGCTGCCTCCAGCAAGATTTGCTTTCAGCTCAGTGTCGCTTTGGAGGGGTCCATCAGCCACCACTGCTGCTAGTCCTGAGTTTAAAGACTTGGAAATTCAGTGGTTTGTTGACATGCCTGTTAGTTGGGAAACACATCTGTGTTATCAGTTCCCTCGGGGAAAGCTGCCACTTACTGTTCTTGCTCCAGTTTCTCCTCCAATGTTAATTAATCTTTGTCAAGTGAAGCCACAAATTACTTGTCAGATCAATGACTGGGCTTCACATGGTTTCCCCTGGGCTTTCAAGAAGAAAAGGGTATCTCTTACCCCAGGTGTATTACCACAGTGGATCAGACTGTCGTGGTATATGCTCTGCTTTTCCTGCCACTGTGAAAAAGAAAAAATCAGATCTGACAGCTGCAGGTCAGCACACGTTTCACATTCAGCTATAGGTAATGAAATGAGTTGTCAAAAGAGATGATTCAGATTGGGAGCTAAACAGGAATCAAAAAGCATCTGAGGTTTGATGTGCAGACCTGAACTCTGCAGGTATGTAGGACTGCAAAAGCAGGGAAAGTACTGAATGGGCTCTAAATGCAGTGCTCCAGCGTATGTGCAGGTTAAGAGCATGCTTTTTGGTAGCTTATTTCACACTAAGGTAGCTTAGACTCTTATCCTAGGGGCTCTTATCCTATCCTAATCAACAGCATATGTTAGGGCTTTGTCAGGCTTGGAAAGTAGGTGCTCAGGATATTGAATTTATTAAATTGGAGTTTGCTGAATTTCCTTTGAATTCTTTTGGCAACGTAACGTCACCAGCATGCTTATCATGCAGCTGGCTGCTGTACAAGGGTCTTCACTCTGTCGACCAAGGAATAGGTCCATGTGTTTTGGGTGTGCTGTCAATAACTGTGGAGGCACTGAGAAGGTTAAAAAGGATGAGATACTGATCCCAAACCTTCTTCGTGGTTTCTCCAAGCTCGACCTGAAAGTGTGGACTAATTTAGACCTGAAAACATAACTATCTTCAATTTATTTTCATTGCTGTTGCCAGCAGTCTGTGGCATGGCTCTTCCTGGGCCCTGCCATTTGGTACCTGTTGCCCCTGAGATGTCACTTTTTAGCTAACGGCATTTTCTTTGCAACATGCTTTGGCCCCAGCCCTTTCCTGACCAGTGCTGTACAGCCATAAATTCTCATCACACAGTCTTATTCCTTATCTGCTGTGATTGAGCATGCTTTTGCATGATCTTTTGGGGTTTGCAGCTCATGCAACACTCTGAGGAAATGTTCTGGGAGACCTCATTGTTGAGAGATGCTTTAGATGGTGGCTGAAGCCAAAAGGCAAGATTGGGGTCAGCTGTCTTTTGGGGCCAGCACTTGCTCTGCAAAGTCAGACATAGATGTCAGTTTACGTGCCTTTGTCTTTTGACCTCATCCTGGGGAACAATTGGAGGAACCTGAGGTTGCAGAGGAAAATACAAAGAAGTTGTGGTTGCTGAGTTTCATTGCTACTTTGCTGACATTTCTAAGCCCAAATAATTATCTTTGAGCCACTCTTGGTTTAGATGGGAGATAGCATGGCTGCAGCACTGTATGAAACTGTTATGAAACTATGTCAATGAAAAATTCAGTCCTGAGCAAGCTGCTTGGCGGATGGTAGATTTCCCTTTTTGCTGCTGATTCCATCTAATTATCCATTATACCTCATTGAAGGAAATTACCCAGGGCTAAACAAACAAACAAACAAACAATTTCAGATTGGAGTCTGAAACTTGCACAGGGTCCCCAGTCCAGTCTGGAATGCGATTGCTACGTAAACATTCATCTTCAGAAGGAGCTGAAGCAAAATAAATTAGAGCAAATAAAAGGGAAGACATAAATGGAGATCTGCAGAGGACAGCCAAGGACTTCGCTGAAGCAGCTTGGGGTTTGGTAGTATTTTTTGTAGCAATCCAGCCTTGTGTTGCCCCCACAGAATGATAACTTGGTTTGCTTTTATTACTTTGAGGGATTTGCCTGAAAGAATCAACAGGGTTTTGGAAAGCTGTGAAAGCTTTGTTGCTGCTGTTGACTTTAATCATTGCAGTATAAATTTGTAATCCCCAGGGGAGCATTTCTGTGCAATACCTTTCTGTATTTATTACTGAGAAAAAAGATTCTTAACTTAGAGGTTATTATTTCTGTATTAGTCACTAACTGCAGGATGGAACTAGATGTAAATTTAGCAAAGTCTTGTCTTTGAAGTGTAATAAATGTATTTCTGTTAGGTTTTATTAACCTTTCTCTCCTAATTAAAAAGATAACAGCAATGAGAAAGTGAGGTTGATGCACATAATTCACCTTTCTGACATACGAGTTTTGGTAGCTGATTCTGGTTAAATTCCTCTGCAGGTACTTGTGGGATTCATCCCATTCTTTCCCAGGTTTAATGAGGTGTTTGGCTACAAGGGCTCAAGGACAACCTCGTGAGGGATGTTTGTTTAGCCCTGTTTGTACTTCTCTGCTTCTCCACGTACTATTTGTGTTTCTCAAAGTTTCTGTCTGTGAAAATGAATCCATTGTGATTACTTCTTTGTGCTGCTGGCTCCTCCAGATTTCTTATGTATCATGAGGTTCTTGCTGCTTGCTAGGCTGTTTTGTGTACTCCATAATGCTTTTGTTTGGCATTACCAATTGCTGCGGACTTAGCCAGGAGCAATTTGGTTCAGCAGCACAAGGACGTAGCATGTAGGTTGTCGGAGCTGCTCCATATCATTTCGTTGTGCCAAAAATTGCTTGCATTGGCATTAAATACTGATTTCAGTGTTTATTGTCATGTCAGTTTAATCTGACAGTATCTCCTTAAGGTCTCTTTGAGTCCTCTACCAAACCAAAGAAGTTTCTGTTCTTTAGAGGGGCTCAGTGATCAGTTTGGGTTTCAAATCTTTTTTTTCCTAAATAAAAGCACAGTGTACATTTTAGAAGGAATTCAGAGGTTTACAGATCTGCAGATGCTCCAAGCCAGAACATTTTTAAAGTTGAGAAGTGCCAGCGTCTCTCAGTGAGAAGCTTCCAAGCTTCTAACCTCTTTAACTAACTTGTGGCTGCGTAAAGCATCCCTTCAGTCAGCCTGGATCATGTGGAGCACTCCCACAATACCCCTTAGGCATTGGGTGTCCGTGAATTTTGATGTTCCACAACACTGCGAAAAATGCTATTAAATTTCAGTACCCATATAATATTTGAGAGAAGCTTCTTCTTCTAGCAGAAAACAGTAATATTATATCTTCTCTCTATATTTTCCTTTGTTTGAACTTTTTTCCCCGAGGAGCTGACTGTCTCTTTTGTGACCATGGGGGCACTGGCGTCTGAATTGCTATTTATTCACTGGGAGGGAAGGGAAGCAGGATGGGGCATTAACCACTGCAAAGACAAATAAACCTTAATCTCAGTGTGGGAAATAAGTCTCTCTGAAAAATGTCCCTATTGAGCGCGCCTTCCAGTTGGCCGTGCTCGCAGCTTAGCTGGCTCTGGTGAAGGAGGCGTTGCACAGCAGTTGCTTTGCCACTTGTTGGGGTGTCAGCATCCCGCAGAGAGTTTTGACAAAAGGATCAGTGCCCAATGATGCTGGCCCCGGGGCTGCCAGGGGCTGTAAGCAGGTTCATGCGAGGTGCCCACCCTGCAGCCCCCAGGCTCTGTACGCTCTGGTGGTCCTCTTTGGGCCACCCACCTCTTCCTTTACACCTCTGGAGGGAAGCAGTCTATTCCTTCCTAAAAATAAATATACAACACTACTTGATCTGTGTGTGCTAAGGCGAAACTGCCATACTGGTTTGGCTGTGGAGCTTTTAGAAATAACATTGTAGCACTTTTATGGCTGTTCATATTGCTTTAAAGTGCCTGATTTGTGACCAGTGGACAGTTTTATTGCTTTCTGTGAGCTTTGTTTCTGAGGCAGAGTGGGTTTTATTACTTAACGGATACTGTTGATTTGGGGGGAAGAACCTCCCTTGGATAGCATCCCACTAGAAGAAAACAATCAAGAAGAACCACCACAAAACTCTTATCTCTTGACCTTTAAGATTTTATGGCTAGGGGAATGTCCACCCCACACCCTGGGGCACAGGAGTGCCCAGGGATTTAAGCCACCAGTCACTGCCATGCTGGGAAAAGTTCAGCTCAGATCTGAAAGCATTTAAGGCGTTCAGACACTAGGGAGGGAGCCCATAAGCTCCTGTAGTATTGCTCAAGAGGTTATTAAGTTTTTTTTTCCCTTTTCGACCTCACCTTTAGATCTACAGTCACTAAAGACATGGCTTTTTCTTGATAGTTACGGTGGATTTTCGTGATGGCTGTCCCTGTTGAGTCCCAGTTACTGTTTCTTTGCTCTTTTGCTTTCCACAACCAGACTATTTAAACAGATTTCCATGCTTCTGTTAAACAAGACCAACTGGTTCCTCTATGTTTTCCCTCTTGGACTATTACTTTTGAAGAATTCCTTCTCAAACTAAACCTTCCCTCTGGCAACCTGCACAGGAGGCCCAGGACTTTAGGGTAATGGAAAATGTGTTCTTTTCTGTGTGACAGCTAGAGAAACTTGGCTTGTTTTAACGCTGGATACTGTGAACACTGAATCTCTGAAGTTTCTCGAAGCCTGTATCATTTGCAAGCACATCTTGATAGGAGAGGTGTCCCTTCATCTGCTTGTCAGGGTGTTGCAGTGGCACTGGGTGCTGGTGGCAGGCAGTGTTACCTGCTATGTGCAAGTACGTTTGCATTTAATCCACATGGCATCTTCTTTGAGCAGTTGCTTAATGTTGAGTGGAAGGAATTTGCTATAGAAGCATAAGAACAAAATGTTGATGACACAATTGACGCCCAGCCTTCTCCAACTTTGTTATTTTAATCCTGAAATGTTGTGATTATCAAGGGCTTTTCTGTCTTCTGGGAATCATCTCAAGTAGGGGTCGTTCTCCATGAATCTTTGCTGTTTACAATACACCTCATTAGACCGTGCTTAGAATTTAAATGAATTAGTTTAGAGCAATCAGTTACTCTAATTGCCCAGGGAGCAGCCCCAGTACTGCTGCTCCTCATACCTGAGGATCAAGACACCAAGAAATTACCTCACCACATCTTTTCTCCGGTAGTTTTAATTAGCTTAGATTTTATATCATGGGCTGAGCTTGCTGGGTTTACAATTAGTAAACTCAGCAGAACAAAAAAACAGCTTGGACATCTGGTGAAGCAGTAAGTGTGGAGCTTCATGTATCATGGGAACATCATGCTACTGCTAAATTCAGGGACAAAGCCTTGGATATAAAAATCCCCACGAGGCAATTTCTACAGCCAGTTAAGATGCCAATATGTTTTTATGTTTTATTGCAATTTACAGCATGTGCCATTTATGTGAAAGGAGCAGCAGATTAGTGAAATGTGAACTAAGTTATGAAGCTGAAATAGAAGTAGATTTGTGATCTTGGAAAAAGTATAAAAGAAATAAACTCCAATTAGAAGCAGAAGTGATGTCAGGATCGTCACACAGACCTGCATGGCTGTTACTGCCAAGTAGATTAAAAAAAAAAAACATTTTAAAAAATGGGTAATTAGGAAGGTACTTGGAGGAGCAGAAGAGGAGGTCTGGTCTTCCACTTACCGTGGGGACATGAAATGATTGTCTGGGGAAAAAAATGGAATATTGGGAGTTGCAGGTTACCTGTGGAATTACTGGATGGAATGATCTCAGCACTGACTCCCCTACAGCTTTTGGGTATCTCATTACTTTAGTAGTCAAATCAAAACACAGTGGAAGATCTCTCAGGAGATGCTGAGAAAAGATGAGATTCTTTGGTAATAGATGTCCTTGTCATTTAAAATGTGATTAATCTAATCATGGATTACCATGCAATCATACAGTAAGAGTAATTTTTTTTAAATAAAACCAGTAAAGATACTCTGCATTAATGAAGACTTCCAAAACAGATATTCCAAATTTGCATTTATTTTCGCTCAGAGAAAAACCTTTTAGACACCAATTATCCATTTTTTCCTCTCCCCAGAAACTTGCTAACCTGTGCTACCTCCCAAGGGAGGCGTACCTCTGTGGGGACAAGATGGCTGGGGCTGGGATGTTTTAGCCAGAAAGGGAACGGCTTGCGAGCTCCAGGCTGCAGGGCTATGGTAGTGATAGAAAGTTGTGTAAAAACAGCACACTCTTGCAAGTACAATTTGATAATCAGGCAGTGGTTTTCCACGCTAGTAATCTCATTATTGCTCCTGATGGGTTATGTTTTTCATTATGCATCATTTGCACTAGTCATAATTTACAAATATTTATCACATCTCTACAGGCAGAAATATCCCTGTCCTTTGGCTGTGTGTTTGTGAGAGGCTTTGCAAGATGCTAAGAAGAGTGATCTCCCAACTCCTGAAGTACTTTTATTGAAAAAAATAAAATAAGATGAATAAAATAAAATAAAATAAGGTGATATCTCTCAGGAAGTATTCTGAATATGGCTGAAATCATTGGTTTGCTGATAGATTTAATATGCTTCAGGGTTGTAAATGGAGAATTTCTTTTGTGTAGGGCAACCTTGTCTTTTTATCATCTGTTCTGACAATCTTCCAGCCCTCCCTGGTTTAAGCATTGGCATTTATTAGGGCAGAAACAGACAGGTGAGAGCAAAGTCACAGCCTCGCCTCCTGGTTTTGTGCACGGGATTCACACAAGCAGAATCGCTGATCTGTTAAAGTGCTCATTTATTTCGTGGGGTTTCTTTTGTTTGTTTGGTTTGTCTTGGTTCATGTTTTTGTGGCAGCAAGACAGCTGCTTCTGATGGGGAAGTTAACAGGTGTCTAGTAAGCTGCAAATGGAGGAACAATCTCTCAGTTGGGGCATATGTGAATGCGATCAAAAAATTCATGATTTCAGTGGAGACATTTCAGGGGCTGCTGCTCAGACCCTGCTTAGCAGACAACTTCTTCTCAGTGTTAAGCCAGCGGGGGCCCTGCAGAAGCAGAGGTGCCTGTTGCACCCTTGCAGAGTCAGTGAGCAAGCAGGTGAGCTTGCTGGCAAAAGGCATACTGTGCCACCAGCACACCTCCCAGCAGGCAGGATTCTTTCTTGGCTAACATTCACAATGATCCTTATGGGTCCTTTACAACTCGGCATATTCTAGGATTCTATGATTCACACTGAAATGGGAAAAACAGCCATATCAATGCAGCAATAACCACGTTTGTCATAGATCCCCTTGGGCACTTTCAGGAAAAATAACACCAGCCTGTGAAGATTTCTCCTCCTTTGATCTCATTTTTAATACTTTGCCTCATTGCTGGTTAGGCATGATGCCAGGATGTCCTGGTTTCAGTTAGGACAGGGTTCATTTTCCTCCTAGTAGCTGGGAGGGTACTGTGTTTTGGGTTAGGATGAGAAGAGAGCTGATAACATGCCGATGTTTTAATTGTTGCAGAGCAGTGCTTACACCAAGCCAAGGACTTTTCAGCTCCTCGCTCTGTCCTGCCAGCAGGCAGGCTCGGGGTGCAGCAAGAGCTGGGAGGAGACAGACCCAGGACAGCTGACCCAAACTGGCCAAAGGGCTATTCCCTACCATCTGACATCATGCTAAACAATATATAGGGGTGGCTAGCCGGGATGGGTGGGCCAGCTGCTTGGGATAGACTGGGCATTGGTCAGTGGGTGGTGAGCAATTGCATTGTGCATCACTTGTTTCATACACACTATTATTATTATTATTATTATTATTGTTGTTGTTGTTGTTGTTGTTTTCTATCTTAATAAACTGTCTTTATCTCAACTCTCATTTCACTTTTCCGTTTCTCTCCCCCATCCCAGAGAGGGAGGGGGGAGGGTGAGCGAACAGCTGTGTGGTGTTTAGCTGCTGGCCGGGTTAAACCACAACACAGGAGATTCAAGATTTTGTTTTGGCAAATATCGGCGATGAAACAACTGACAGGATGGGCATGAACTTATATGTAAATAGCTTTATATTGATGTGACTATGCAGACACCAACCTATTTGCAGGTCCCTGATTTATCTCATTTAATGTCGATGAAGAATTACAGACACCAGTACAGCAGACTTGACCTTCCCATGCCTGAAGAGATGTAGGAAAATTAAATCATAAGAGCAATAAAGAAGCCATGTCAAAAGTGTGATGGCTTGAATTAAATGTTAATATGGATGATGAAGTTGAACTATACCTAACACAGTGTTGAACTATTTCAATTAGTGACTTTTAGCCTGAATTAACCAGGAAGCCTTGCTTAGGATCTGGCACTATTTGTTCTAGTCTTCAAATGCAGAAGTGTATGAAAACCCTCTAGTAACATCTCTGCCCTGAGATGGTGTTTGAAAGCTCTCCAGGCAACTCAGGCAGTAGGTTAGTTTTTTCCATTTCGGTGAAAAAAATCAGTGGGATGGAAGTTTTTTGAAGGTAAGAGCCAAAATATTCCAAAGGAAACCTAAACCATCCCAAAATGTATAAATAAATAAATAAATTTTAGATCAAGTAATCGACTGAACTGCTCAATGAGTTATGCTGCAAATACTGCCAGCTACCTAAATGAAGGACTTCATTGTTCAAAGCTTCTCCTGCCTGTGCTGGAAAATATAATACAGAGACATGGCAATCAAAGTCTTTCTTAATTTCCTTAATTAGAATAATTTGTTTTATATTTGTTTTAACCCTAGCTGCAACTCTGCTGCGTATTATTTATTTGTGATATTTGTATCCTGCAGTTTGCTTGAAAGAGCTATAATCTGAAGCTGTTGGAGTACAGAGGGCTTGTGCCTAGGGCCACAGGAGGCTGCAGAGACCAGGAACATGGGAATAGTGAAGGTTTAAACATTTGAACAGGATCTTCATTGGAAAAGCCATAGAGTTATTAAAAGAAAAAAAAAAAAAAAAAAGTTGTGAAATTGTGACCCGTTACATAGAAATGCCAAGCTTGCAACGCAGCAGCAGCATTGTGCTGTTTGTGGTAAAAATATAAAATAGTATTATATATTATATAACCAGAAATAATATAACCAGATTTCTATAGCTTCAAGGGTATAACAAATTTCTAATTGCCTGACAAAAGCGAGATTTTAATACTTGGTTTTTGCCCTGAGTTTTTTTCTGTTGAGTTGCTACGTTAGTCTGATCAAGGCAGGCTGTTGAAAAGGAGAAAGCTGTCATGACATACCTGTAGGGACACGACAAACCTCATTTGCCTCAACAATGAGGTGTATGTTGTTAGCAATAGCAGGATAGACTTTTTAGTGTTTAAAAAATAGCAGTCAAACCTAGAGGAATCTTGCCAAAAGGAAGGGAGACAGCGTGCAGGCTCTACAGAAAACCCTTTCACCATTCAGTAGTCGGAATTAATTCTTACAGTTTGATTTCAAGATAGAGCAGCATGGCAGCATGAGAACAATATTATGTCCCGGGTGAATATTCTTGTACTGCTCCACTGGAGCATTTTGCTGGCAGAAAAATTAAAAAGTCAGCTTTTGCCTACCTGTCAAAGAATAGCATGTGCTGTGCTAGAATCTGATGAGAAAGTAATCAGCGTTTTGTATGGATGCTTTCATTGCTACGAATATGAAATTAGAGTACAATAGAAGTATAATTGGAATGCTGTGAAAGAAAGTGTGAGAGTTCCAACTTTTATAATTTGGTGGTAGACCAGATACTGTTACAGCTGTATGGTTTACTGAATGAAAAATTTTCTGTTCTTGAGCTTATATTTGGATTGTGTCCTGAAGAATTCCACTGTTCAGTTTTAATGCTATTTCTTACACTGGAGAGACTTTTGAAGTCTCTGTAAAAGACTAAATTGTACGTTTTTGTTATTCAATATATATGTACTGTTGCTGAACAGCATTACTAACATTTCTGTAACATTTCAGAAACAACTACAAAATGGATAGAATTTTGGGATCGATCCCCAAATGTCTCTTTTCAGAATTTGAATGGCAACAGTTCTTCGTTATTCCAATACGCTATTAATTTCAGTCTGATTAGTTCTGTCTATCACTCTTCATTCTGTAAGGCCATGCAGTAAGGCAGTAGAGTGGCTTTGCTGATTTTCGGGAAAGCTTATCCTGCAGTTGCTGTGAGTAGGGTCATCAGTAGTACATCCAATTGCTCTTTGGGTGTCTGAATCAGAGTCTCTGTACTACGCTTGTTTTCAGAGAAAGACAAGCCAGGCATGGCATATATTAAAAAAATAAAAATAAAAATAAAAAAATTCCAGAATCTGTTTGATCAAAGATATATGAAGAACATGGAAATTCCATTTTATTTAGTGCTGCAAGATAAAAGCCATTCCAGATTGAATTGTAACCTTCCTAATTGTGCTGATGGTTGAAAAACTTTAAGAAAGTAAATTTGTGACCTTAAAATGTATTTGCTAAAGATTCCAGCAAAACGATAGGCAACAGCTTTGGGGACAGGACTAAGTTTGTGTGTGTCAATTGTCCTAACTTTCTGCAATTTAAATTTTCTCCAGCACTCAGTAGGTCAGATATTGGGGTAGATTACATCAAGTATGATTTACAAGTTTCTGTCTATCCGGTGAGCTTCCTACCACTCCGGAGATTTCTACCTATTCAGTATTTCTACCCATTCAGTAGCCTGGTTTAAAAAATAGATTAGAAACATGATAAGGCAAAAATAAATTTATTCTGGGAATTCTGCCCAGAACTTTGCTCTATAATATCTCCATTAACCATTTGTTATATTGGGCACTGTATTTTTCCAAGGGAAATTAAGGCTGTGCTTTTTTTTCCTGCCCAAATAGTAGGTTTCCCCATGTTGCATTTAGCCCACTTTCAAAACCTATTGTTGTTCCCTTCCTCCAGGAAACTAGTTATGAGACAGGATTAAAAGCAAAACTGCTTCTTGATTTAAAAAAAAAAAAAAAAAAAAAAAAAGTATATTTAAAAACTTCCTGAGATTTATTCCCTGTCTGCTCTTGCTTGTACTTGCACAATGAATAGCTTCTCTAAACCAGTCCTGCAGAAAGGGGCAGATGCCATGAGCATCATTACAGTGTTGATTCAAAACAGATAATGGTGTCAATATAAATTGGCAACAAAACACAGTATTCTCGAAGGATTCCAGATTGCCATAAGGAATTAATTGATGTCCTTTTTTTTTTTTCAAAAAGCAAAGGAGCAAGTTTAAAAACAAAACAAAACCAACCAACCAACCAAACAAACAAAAAAGCAACCAAAACTAACTTGAAGGGGGAAAGAAGGGTCCCCATATGCCTTGGGCTCCTCATTGTTCACACTTTACAGTCTCAGGTAGGGTTCCACATGGCCCTGCGTTACTGCTATTTTGGGCAGTCATTAATACAAGTATTCAGACTGACGCCAGGCACTGCTGATCTCTCTATTATGTGCAAGAGTTTTATCTGGTTGTTTTGTTTGTGTGGTAGAAGTCATTCATTTTGCTGGGTTTGATGGTTCAGAGTCGTTGTCATGTCAGGTAACCTTGTTACCAAGGCTCTGCTGGGAAAATAATATTTCAGAGTCTTGGAAAAGTTTTTCAAAGCACTACTGGGATTCAGTTTTCTATTAAAAGTCTCCGTTGAAAAGTTAAATGTAATAGAAAATCACAGAAAGGTTCCACAGGCCTTTTGGAGTTATAAAAAAGTAAGAAAATACCAAGCATTTTCTCACTTGCTGTAAAACAAGGGGATAACATTGTGTATTGCACACACACTGCAGGGGATTGAAAGACAGTGCCCTGCATCAGCCATCGGGTTTAGTTATGTACAATAATAAGGATGGACCTGAGCAGTGCAATCAGTGTGGAAGTGATGTGAGGCTCTGACCTGAGGCAAGCAGGGCCACTGAAGCCATAATTTCCCACCAGCTAGGAATTTGTTCCAGGGTTTTCTCTACAGGCTGCACTCAGGAGTCACGTAGGCCTCTGCAGAATTGAGATTGTCACCTTTGTAAATCTTCAAAGGATACTTGAATGTTTTGGAGACCAAAGACACTGAACTTCTGCCTCCTGGCAGAGACACGTGTATGTCACCTCTCTGTCATCTTAGGGGACATTATACCTTGAAAGTTAGAAAGAAAACTAAGTAATTCCTCCACTGCTGGCATCCCACACAAACTGTGCAAGGAGGCGGCCTCAGGTGTCGTTGGTGGGAAGTGCTGCCACATGTTCGCCAGCTGCATCTTCATGATTTGCAATTCCAGCAGTTAGAGGCACACAAAGGATGCTGTGCCATTTTGTATTGCAAGATGTACACCTAATGTAAGGTAATGTGAGGATGGGCTCTTCTGGTTTTTCAAAGCAGCATCCTCAGCTACATAATCATGCAAAAAAAGGGAAAGCCTTAACTCTGTTCCTATTAGAGCAATGAGCTTATATGCTTCATCTTTTCAGAGTCTATTTAGTTCTGTAAGTATGAAGCACACATTTACTTATCTTTCTAAAAATGTTTTAAGGGAATAAAGAAAAAAAAAAAGACTTATGCTGTGCTAACACTCTAAGTGAGGCAAGAGCTGTTGATAGGAAAATAAGAAAAATGTAATTTGGTATGCTTTGACTTAATGGAGGTAGAAGGAGAAGAAGGAAATTGAAACACTGAAATTCAATGTTTTATGCCCTCTGTTATCACAAGAGATGTCCATTCTTAATGTTTGTTTCCTTATTTCCCAGTAAAGGAGAATAGAAGGAGAAGGAAGGAACGTGAGAAATGCAAAGCATTAATGCTTTGTACTGTAAAGCACAAGACCAGTGTGATAGAGCTGAATTATGGATAGTGTTGGAGGTTAGGGTGATGCTGTCTTTGCTTGATCCTGCAGCCTGATGCACAGAGGAAGTGGTGTGCATTTCTGCATAACCAATTTTAGCAGCATCAGGAATTTAATTGCATCTCATTCACTGATGGTCTAATCTAAACTCTTTAAATCCTTTCAGCTTTAGACTAAACCCTGGCATCATAAATCTTCCTACAGTTGCTGCTTTCTCAGCCGATCTTCCTGTCTCCTGCTCCTTGTTGGCAGTTGATCATTGCTGAAACTGGCTTTGCACTGCAAATACAACTTCCTACCGTAGCTAGAAGGACAAAACAGTGTTTTAGAAATGCAGAGGTCTTCCAGAGCTACATCTTAAATGATTTAGTGTATTTAAATGCCATGTTAAACTGTCTACAAATTAGTTTTCACAGTGGTCCAACATTACAGCTCACTGGTTTGTCATGTCAAAACGTCTGTCTGTCTCTCACTAATCCTTTCTGTGGGCAAATACCTCACAGTTTGATTTATCTGATAAGTCTAAATGAAAAAAAAAAAAAAAAATCAACCTCCTGCATATGGCTAGGCCACTTCTAAAATATCAGAAAATGACAAGATCTACCACCATTGAAATATTTTAGCAAAGCTGTTAACGTTCTTTCTTGAAGTTGGTGCCCACAGGTAAGAAACATCTTTATACAAACTAGATTTTAAAACCTATAGTGTCAAATAATGTTTTAGGGAAGTAGCATAGAGGATATTCCCTCTCTCTTTTCTCTTTTCTCTTTTTTTTTTTTTTTCCCCAGAATATTCCTCTCTTAATTTTGTACATTGTAACTATTTGTTTTCACAAGGATGTGTTGGAAAGGATCCACCTGGATAAAGTGTACCCTACGTGCCGTAATCCTGTGTGCATTAAGTATTTTTAATTCCCTTTTCAAAAAGCGTTAGACTTTATGTACTTTCAGAAATATTTTTGTCAAACCCTGGAGTGCATAGTTTTGCTCAGTCAAATACTCCGCTGGTGAACCTCAAGAAATTTGACAAAGCATGGTCCGCAAAACCTGTCCTGGACTTTCCACAGCATTTTTCGTCCTCTGTGTACTCTTTTGAACTGCAGCCTGGTTGTCCCATCCATTTGCTCCACTTTCCACAGCTAAAAGGTGATTTTTAGAATTAACTAACTGCTTGAGTAGTTTATACACACAGGGATATGTTTTATTTTCCACTGCTTTGAAGTCTGTTTTATCCTTTAGGTTGGAAAATCTTTTATCTAAATGAAACAGCCTTAAATTGTTGGATGTAGTTCATTAAATTCTTGGATAACTAGAAGTCTCTCTGGCATTTAGCAAGTGATATTAGGAAAAGTGCTGATACCCCTTCTACATGTAAGGAATTTAATTCTTTGCAAACTGGCATGATACACACAGGGCATTTTTAAATATAATAGCTGTTAAACTGTCTGAGCCAATTTTTTGCTCTTTCCCAACTACTGTAAATTCAGGGTAGCATCTTTGAAGTGAGGAGAGTTGTTAGGGATGTAAGTTAAAGCAGAATTTCAGTTATCTCCTAATTTCAGTTCATCATCTGGTATTTGTGCTCAGACATGGGTTTTCAAAGTTTTCATGGTAGTTTTTAACGTGGTAAATATCCTTTGGCTCCTTGAACTTTCATGAAGTGATGTTTAATTATTTCTGCTCTGGGAAAGAATAATCAGTGAATATCGAAGATGCAACTGTATTTTTAACTGAAGATCTGTTCACTGAGTATTATCTGCTTTTTTAAGAATAACAAACATTGCCCCTACTGGTTTTTCTCTGAGCCGTAAGAAAAACTAATAGAAATGGAGAAACATGAAGTTGGGCATTATTTCTGATGCTGCTTTGAATAATCATCTTAGTTAATCCTCTATGTCTTTATAGGCATAGATAGGTGTTTATGACCAAATTTTGGTTCAGTTCTATAACTTATGCAAATAATTCAGATGCACAAAGTTGTTCACTGCACCAAAGTGTCTGCAGCTGGATTTTTTTTTCTTGTAGACTTCGTGATGTACAATCCATTTTCTTTAGGGGCCATTTTCCATCATCCTTATTCTCCTGAATATTTCCATCATCCTGATATTCTCATACTGTTTGGCTGCTCACAAGCATGTAGTACTCAGGATTTCCGTTAAGGACTGTTCTTCAGGTTGATGTCTTATATACATCTTAGTCCGATCTTAAGTCGATCCATCCACACTGTTTTATATCCCTTTTGTTGATTACTTCTCAGTGCCATAGAGAACAAAACATACTGCTTAAAATAATGTCTATGACATCCCTGCAGAACTTCTTTTTGCAGCAGCTCACCAAAGACATTAGGCTTGGGATGTTCTTTTCCCAGCAATGATTGAACAAATTTCCTGTACTTTCACAGGTAGTAAAATTAATTTAATATGCAACCACACAAATCCACATTCTGTATTTATTCATTGTTTTCTCTGTCTCTCCTTGATACATACAGCCAAAAACCACATTTGTAATTCTTACTCATACTCCTAGTAGACTACACAGTTTTTTTGGTAGTCATGTTGTCTTCTAAAACAGAAATCTGTTTCTACTCTTTTTCTGTTACTGATTTATATAATAAGTTAAAATCTATTTACAAAAACTGCCCTCTCTGGAGTAAAATGAAGCAGACCAACGTTAAAAAAAAATAGTTTCTGTTTTGATTATAGATTACTACAGATACTTTGCCATCTGAAGCATAGACCTCTGCTATATGAATTGCTTTTCAGATGATACTATGGTAGTAGTCCTTTCAAAGTCCAGGCGTCGTTGAGGTAATGAGTGCTCCCTGGCCTTTGTGGTACCCTGGCTCAGATGCCTGCTGAGCTGGATGGTGACCATGAGCAGGAGTAGCCCTACTGAGATCTCCAGGAAATAGGATTATTTATGCTGGCTAATTTTGCACTGGTTTTCAGATTACAAGGGTCTGTGAATGCATCTTTGCTTCTGAATTATTCTTACTGGTACGTAATAAAATAAGTGAAGGTTTTGTGACAAATGGCAGGGCAAGAGAACTTGTCTGTGGCCATCAGTAGTGAAATAGGTGTGCCAGTGTGAGTCCCTTGTTGTAAGCTCACTGTCTGATTTGCAAAAGCTGAGCATCTGGTACTGTCCAGGATGGAAAAAAAAAAGAAAAAAAAAAAATGATTGGAGCTTTAGCAGAAGCAGTTTATGCTTTTATTCCTGCAAGTCTCAGTGCTATTTCCTATGGTTTCACCAGGGCACTATCTGTTGCTGCATTATTGAATTTGTTTGCTATACTACTAATGAGTTTCCTAGAATTAAATGGCAGGGGGTTTGGTAGTAGGTGATCTTTAAGGTCCTTTCCAACCCAAGCCATTCTATGTTTCTATGAAATATTTAAGGATTATGGGAATAGTGAATGTTCACTGCAATTAAAATCAGGTAAATTGAAACCTTTACTGGTATACATCCCATATGACTTGGTAATTAAAGAAAAAATATATAGCAACTGTTATAACCTAGAGTTCTCTCACTGACAGTAGCAAAATATGTCTCACAAGCAGGTAAGATGGAACAAAATAATGCTAGCATGGCTGAGCAGGATATCTCGTTCTTTTATATTTTATGCATGTAACAGAAGTGTTGCAATAACAAGTAGCTCCTTAGTCAGATGTTTTCAATTATAGACTTCTGTATTGCATCTCTTATTTTTATACAGGTTGGGTAGTTCATGCATTCAGCATTACAGACCGTCTGGATATATATATTTCCACCAGCTAAAAAATACATTAAAATGCAAGCTCCAGCCCTTATGGAGCACTCAAAAAAGCATAGTGGGCATTCAGGCAGTTCCTCTCATTCAGCTGGTTCCAAGTAATTTAGATTTTAGCCAATGCTGTATAAATATATAGCTGATTGTAGCTTTACCTCTGCAGTAACCCTATTAAAATAACTCTTCACAGTGATTCAGAATTGGAAGAACAATACCTTATGAGATTTATAGATAAATCGAAATTAAGCTGTTGTTGCAACTATTTTTGCTCTTGCATGCTATGTGAGCTGCTATAGAAATCATTTGATTTTAAGACTTCTTATAAGTCCAATACTTTAACATAGACCCAAGAAAATGATTAACAGAAGGATCACGAAGATGAGAGAAGATTCTTTTCTCAGCTCTCTTCATCTCTTCCTTTAAAATTATATTGAAGAAAACCTCAAAGTACTGTGAGAAGGGAAAAACACTGAAAAGAAAGTGCTTCGAGGTCATTTTTAAAATAATGAACAATCTGCAGCTAATAGAAATGGATAAAAATGTTAGTGAATTAGAAAACATCTAAAGGAAGATTGTGCATGGTACTACCTTTCTTCTAGGTGTTTTACTTTTTTTAAGTTGTCATTTAAACTAAGATGTACACTGAGATATAAAGTACTTTCATGTTAATCACAACCACATCAAAAAGGATTGAAAAATACCATACAGAGTCCAGTTGTAATAAGCTAGTTTGTATTCACATTTGATTTTTGTTAGGATGTGGAATCTTGCGCCCAGTTTAAAACTGGCATACTGTGAAACTAAAACTCTGAGAAAAATGGGTATCAGAAAGGAGAACCAAACATGTCTGCAGGCCAAGTGTTTGTGTAATGTTCTGTCATGAAAGCATGAGAGCACCAGGAGAGCTGGGCGATAGTATAGGAGTATTCCACCTATTAACTAGACAGATGGAGAACTTAAGACCAGTTTAGATTGTGTAGAGTAACTGTTTTAAGTAACATCAATTGTACACACTGACATAATTTGCACAGGAACGATAATCTGAAGCAAGGGCTTGGATGTTTAAACAAAACATTGGCTTTATTTCTGTGCATAGCTGGCTATGGAGGTACTATGCGATATTTGAAATACATTCTGGAGCCCTAGAAATGCAAAATAGTTTCAGATAAGACGTGATTGTGGATATTGTGGTAATTTATTGATCTGGTACACATTTGCTAAATGAATGAAGACATTCTTTTAACAACAACAAAAAAAAAACACAGTACACTTGTTTATTTTTACTGGACTAAGCATATTTCTAGTTTAATGATAATAAATGTAGTAAAAACGACGATCTCATGAATGAATATATTTAAATATCAAACTTCTTGTGAATTCTGTGTGATAAAAGAAAATAGATCTTAGAGAACACTGTTTTGAGTATCTTTGATGTAGTAATTGGAGTATATTCATTTCACATGATGGTCATTAAAGAAGACAGACAAAATCCTTTCATCGAGTTTTTTAGGTGTGATTCCCACATATGGACATTCTGTCTACTCAGTGAAAGGCATTGCTGAAAGATAAACTATCAATAGTTTTGTCTTTGGTCCTAACAAAGGAAGGAGAGAGAAGAAGCATACATTTATTTGAAAGATGAATCTGTCAGTCCTCTTGCTTGAAGGTTTTCAGTCCCGTACTGTCGCTAGGGGATGTGTGACAGGAAGGGTATCTGAACCAGTTTTGAAATCTGTATTGGGATTGGTAATGGTAAATTTAATTTAGTTGGCAAGAATATTTTGATCCTGAGGGTCATACCATTGCACCATGGCAATTCAGAGCTTCCTAAGAGGCAACACAGATGTCTGATTCCTTTGTATGGAGAGATTTGGTGCATGCGCCCTCCAAAAGGTAGAAGTTTCTTTAAACCACTCATACCTGTGTCTTGTGTGCTCAGGAGGGAAAGAAAAGGCTGCCAGCATGGTATTTCAGTGATTGCTGAGAGAGGGGGGGAAGTAACTGCTTGGGGAGACGTTTTGTATTCTGGTAAGGCTGCTGAAGTCCTTAGGTAGCCAAATGGTAAGTGGTCTGCTTTGCAGAGACACTTGCTATTTCTTACGTACTGTGCCTGTACTACTGCGGCTCACCTAGTGCTTAAAGTGTTAAGATCTGGTATTTGGGAATCTGGGTCAAATATACAAACTGTATATGCTATATATATATGTATATACATTTTTGTTGATAAACGCTCTGTGATAAGGCATTCCTGAAGATAAGACATGGTTCTATTTGAAGGAAACGTGGGATTTTTGCCCTGGATAGTCGCAAGGTAAGGTCCCGTTTTAACAAGATTCTTTGTTTAATTTAAGCACAAATTTGAATATTTATTGGAAAACTCTTTGCATATGTATCTGTCTAATTAAGCTTCTTTTTCCCCATCTTCCCCTCCCCTGGGATACATAACGAGCTAGAAAAGTAAAATTCAATTTTGAATGCTTGGAAATCTTACTGGAACTAACATGAAAGTCATAGCAAATCTTGCTTCAAACCTTTTCCACTCTTGAAGTTATCAGGGTACAAATAAAACAATTTGGGATTGTGAAAATCTTTGGAGTCTAAGAATATAGTAATATAGAACATGTAGTATAATTTGCAAACATTACAAACCTAATTTACCAAAAGAAACTTTTTTTCATTACATACAGTGCTTCAAAGTAAGGATGATGCTATATTTTTAGTGCCAGAACCAGAAACTGTTTGGAAATCATAAGTCAGATTGTCAGAAGTCATGCAAATAGCTGACTTACGCTGAGTCTGTTTATAGAGTTTGGTGGGTGGTGTTTCTAGGCATCTATTTTTGAAGGCTTTGGGATCCCTCCCACAGCTTCAGTAGGACTCAAGTATTTATTGACATCTTAAAGATGATGTTTTAATGCATGAGATGCAGAAGAAAATTATTTTGGTTGATAACTGTTTGTGTGCAAGGGATATATGACATTTTGGATGCACAGGACAGTGTGCTGGGTAGATGATGCAGTACATACTTTATGTGTAATTTAGTCTATATGCAGAGTAGACAAATGAGTCTTGATCTGTGTCTACCATACAAAAAAAAATAGTACCAAGACAGGTCTTTTAAGTGGTAAATGGGACAGCAAATAATACTGTTACTGCTGTTCAACTCAGGCTGTGGTAGAAATGCCATGTGGTATTTTTTTATAATCACTCATTTAGATTGAAGAACCCTATTTTACAATGCAAACAAACACGAGAAAAAAACATAAAAATTCCTGCAGTACTTGAATTGCACAATTGTTCAGCAAACCAGAAGTTCTGGCTGAGTCTTCTGATAACCATCCAGTTTGGCCATCACATCGTCCATAACTATTAAGCCCTGAGGAAGGTCTTTAGCACCTGACAGGTTCTGTCGCTGCTTAGTGTCCTTCTGAGATCAGCCAGCTGCTCCCAGAAACACTACTGCCACTCCGAGAAGCATGAGGAACACAAGGTGTTGCACTGTGTCCGAGATGAGGCTTTGGCTGACCTGCTACCCCTTGGAGGGTTCAGATCAGCACTTGGGAGTTGCTAAATGCAGACACCTGTGTTCTGTTCCACGACAGCAGGCAAATCAAATCCAAAATCCTTTTGGTTTGTAGAGGGTGGGAGATAGCTGGATAACGTGCGTGGGTTGTCAGAGGGAAGCTGGGTCGCAGCTGCTTTCTACGAGAAGTGGCTGTGAATCCTTGCTACGTGAGCCTCGAATACTGAGTGCGTTGCAAGGGGAGCTGCAGCAGAAGAGCTCCCAGGCTGGTGCCCACAGAGTCCCTGTGCAGGGCTGCCGATTCTCCTGCTGTGTTTCTTTCTCAAAGGAAATCTCATTAAATGTTTCATACATAGGTTATAAGGGCTAAGATCTGTAAAATCTGCACAACAGCATTTTACATGTATGTATGGTCATGTACTTTAAAAAAAAAAAAAAAGCAGCACAAATTTTCTCAGACAGATGGTGTGTTGCAACTGTTCCTGAAACAAGTTGAAAGAGATGGTGATCCTATTAAAAGATGTGCATCATTTGCTGTATGTGCAGAGCACACAGTAATTGGAATTTAAGTGTTGAACTACATTTTAATAACACCAGCCACAGCTGAAAGCAGTCTTTGCAGAGGTTGTCATTAATGTGTCATTGTCATTAAACTCCTTAAGTTTACATTATTTTTATGATTTTCACTGAAAGAAAATAAAACAGGATAAAGTTCTGGAAGTCTGATTGAAATCTATTTTTATTTGTATACAGGATTCTGGTTTCTAACAAATCACCTTTATTTAGTCTTTGCTCATAAATCTGATAGAAAGTCCATAAGCCTTTCTTTCATATTTCTGTCTATTTTTTCTTTTTCTTCCTCTTTTTCTTTTGTATTGTTTTAAGGTAATTTTTCTTTGGATGGGTTTGTCAAGACAGCAGAATGAGATAGGGAAGGTTTTTTGTTTGGTTGGTTTTGTTTGTTTGTTTGTTTCCTTTTAAGCCAAAGGAGCAGGTAGTCCTCTGCCCACCTCTTGCCTCAGTTTGGGGTGGGTAATGTGGTTTTGAATGGATTCTAAAGCTCTTTGTGCTGCCAATGCTGCCCTTGTCAACTTTTCTATACTCTCCTGCCAACAGTTGACATCTCCCCCTAGGAATGTCAGCCCTTTAACCACACTGACTTTCCTGGCCTGGCTTCAGGGCCAGTTTTCAGGCAGCCATGGTCCTTGAGCTGGGCTTCTGATGGACTTCAGCTGCAGGGAAGAAGCAAGGTGGCATCGAGAGCTTTTGAGTTAAAGAGGTGAAAGATGATGCTTTGCAGCACAGTGATTTGATGTTTTCTGACAAACAGAAGTTGTATGACTTAAGTGAACATTGTCTGTAGTCTGCTGCTATTGAGCATCCCATGGATGATAGGGCTTAGTAGCTCAGGTGTTTAAAAAGTAACTATAATCAATATTTAATAGGCATCGCTCTTCTAAATGTCTCTGAGAGAGCTCAAAATGTTCATAATGAGGCCCCAGTTAAGCAAAAACTTACTCTGAAAACCAATCTGCCTGCTCATGAGCCAGTATATTAAATGCAGCTGCAAACAGCAGCAGACTTTGTCTCATTCTTCAAAATGGAATTATCAAAACCAAAATAATCCAATTTATATAAAAAAAGCTAAATTTGGTCTTGCTGCCTTATTTTTTTTTTTCTCTCCATGTGCTTTCCTACCAGCCCAGGATCTTCATCTCAGCAGGAAAATCTGCTGACATTTTTAAGAAGGGCTTTGGTTCATAGAGCTTTGATAGTGTTCAAGATGTTGATAGAGGCTATTTTGCTCATCTCTGATTTTGCTTGTTAACTACAAGCATTTGTAGTTAACTGAGGTAATAAGGGAACAGAACTGTTCACAAGGGATGTGAAGAGGTGCCAGAGTGCTTTGATACCTAAAGCTTAGATCTGAAGCTCTCAAAGACTGAATAGTGTGACCCAGATCATCACTTAAGGACTAAGCTGTCATTGACAAGTGGAAATGCTGCTGGCACTCTTCAAAGGCAAATACACCCATGGCTGGGGTCAGAAAGGGCCAGGATTCTGTTAGTATGAAGGTTATTCTCTTTCAGTGAACCCATACGTATAGATAATATCTATTTTAAGTCTATGGAGCATATTGCATGTTATGCTAAGGTGCTTCAGGATGCACAGTGGATGCCATTTATTAATAGGTGCTGTATGGTAGCCAGATAATGCATTGCTATAAGGGACTGTGTGCTTCAAACTTTGTAGAGAAGTTTTAAATGGAATAGAAGAATACTCATCCAAACAATCCAACCCAAGTAGAATGTTCTGTCAGATTTCTTGACTTTAAAACCTGGAGAAAAATCCTGTGATTTGGAAGACCAGCTTCATACTTGTATTGCCTGATTGGCCATTTAATGTGCACTTCTAAAACCCTCACTAAGCCAGTCCCAAGTATCTTCTTTTTGATGATTTTGCTTTGAAAAATAAATCATCCCATTCCAAATAATATGTCTTTTTTACTCTGTGATGCGTGACTAATGCATATTTTAGACTAACTAGAGGATGATCCATCATAGATGCATCTTATAGTTGACTATAAATATGAAGGGAAAAGGTTACCTTCTTTCATCTTTTGTTGTTGCAATTGTGTTCATCACCAGCAGAGAAACTGAGCAATAGATTCAGCCAGGGAAAGGAAGAAAGGAATGACAAATATGTGAAAGAGAATAAAAACAGGTAGACTATACTGTTTCAGATCAGAAAGAATGATGCTCTTCCCAGCCAGCCACTTTAGTAGAAGTATTTATCAGTCTCATTTGGGGTTGAAAAAAACAGATTAAGAAGGAGATGAGCTCTCATCTTCCAGAGAAATTAAAGAGTGCTTTATAACATTCAGCTACAACATTCAGAAAGTAACCCAGCTAGTAATACACCATCACTAATTTAGTATCTTCACGGCATCTCTCCATCTTTTCTCTGAGATGCAAATTAACACAATTTCTTTATCTGTCTTCCAATCCCCATCACTGGAACACAACTACTACTTTTATATCTCTCTTCTGCTTTTCTCTTATGTGAAAGCCTGTCATTAACTTGTTTACCCATGAAATCTTTTTCTCAGAGCACAATCGTATTCCTTCTTTACAGAACCCTCAAATAGGATTATTCTGTCTGTTTTCCTGAAACACTTGCCATCATACCCTCTATTTAAAGAAGCTCAGCATTTTATGATGGACAGCCTTGAAGCTTCTTTCCAGTTAATATACCAGTCTTCTCCCAAACCTTGTGAAATACTCGATGAACATATGTGTAACGCCATTGCCTTGTTTAGACTGAGGCCTTGTGGATATACAATTTCCTGTGAGAATCATGAGAAATGGTCCTTCTTATCATCTTAATCTTATCATCCGGTTCCACAAAATTTAATTTGTGTTAGTTGAGATTCCAATCATTATTTAGAAGTTACTAAGTATTAAGAAGTACCATAAATAGCAAACTTAAATGCAGACTGCAGAGGGGAAAAGGTTCATGAGAATGAAGTGCAACCTGCAGTATATATTTGTTACAGTTTTGAAATCATTTGATCTCTACACAGAATCTGTTTTTGTATTAGTGAAAAAAATGAGTGTAATCCCATGATGATCCAATTTGCTGGCTATTTTTTAATATTTATACCAGACTGAAAAATATTGCAATATAGGAAACCTGAGCTTTCAAATTATATGGGCCCTATTAAAGGATTGACTTTAGTCATGCAGGACTGCTTTTCATCTGCCTTTGCCTTTATAAACTGTATCTTGAGACCAAGCAGTTTTCTTAGCCTGAAAAACACCAAGTGCATTGCCTGGAAATGCTGCAGTCTAATCTCTTAGAAATTTGTAAACTACAAAATAACCTGAAATTAGTTCTCACACGCTTAAGTTACCAATGAAGTTGAAGTACAGGTTTTTATTAGCTAATAAAACTCAGTGAATTTATCTGTCCCTCATAGGAATGTTATGTAGTAATTTTTATTTTGGATATACACCTGAAAAAAAGACTGAAAACTAAAAATAATTTGAGAAGATCTCGCGGTTTAAATAACGCATGGCATTTTGGACCTGAAGAAGGAGGAGAGCATCTGCGAAATTTACACTGTTCTTTTTTTAATAGTTAAGGCAACTAATTCCAGCCAGTCTTCTTATTTTGTTATGAAAAACGAAGTTCTCCTCTATTGAGCTTTATCTAAAATCAAATGAAATTATAGAGAATCTTTCTGCTGAGGCTGGTAATCTTTGGACAGAAGGTGTAAATTCAACAAGCAAAACAGTTTGTGTGCTTAAGATACAAAAGAGCTGAAAAAGAGAATGGTGCTGATATTAACTGGACAGCTTTTCATATGTACTGTCTTAATATGGGCCTCTGAGACTTTGAACGGTTTACAGGAGTGATTCTTTTAATTATTATGAATTAATAACTTTAATGATTTCAATGAAGAATTAACCAGATCAGAATCTGTTATGATCATGTTTAAAATGCTGAAAATAGTACAAGTTTTCAAAACTGAAGTATTTGCAGAAATCCTTTAACAATTTTGCAATATGGCTTCTTGCAGGATCCAAAACTGCGTGAACTGTTGGATACTGGTAACCTAGGAGGTCGACTGGAAAATCGAATGATAACCGTCGTCTATGGTCCAGACCTGGTCAATATATCGTACTTGAACTTGGTGGCATTTCAAGAGGATATAGCAAAGGTAATACACGTTCATCTGTGTTGCATAAAATTAATGTTTTTGAAGTATTCCTTTGAGATATGGATGCATGAGATAAAAGTGGAGATTACTATGAAATGAACCTCAGTTCTGCTATAGAGCTGTGCTGTTCAGTATGAAAGAAGAAATGTGCAATCATTATTTTCTGGGAATATATTTAGTATATTTTATGTCACAGATGTGCATGTTCATTTTCAGAACATTGCTTGTTACTGTCTTTGTAAAGCCCAAATAAGCTCTGTGAAAATAATCATATTCACAATTTTTTATTCCACTTTAAGAAGTATATTGTGACTCTCTGAACGCATATTGATATCTTTCAGTAGTTATCACCACCCTTTTTTGCTTATTCTAAGTGTGTGCAAATTATGGACAGTATCCAAGTGTAAACTGTTGACTTCTGGCTAACCTGTGTCAGAACAGGGGAATCTACAGGCCTAACCTGCATACTCATGCATGCCAGCAAACAGACACCTAGTATAACATACACATGCCACTTTCTGTTGGTCTTCAACAGTTAATTTTAAGCTTGCATTTTGCCTTGTTGATAATCTCTGAAAAGAATTGTGATGCAAATATTATTACCTTTGCAAAGTATTTTTTCCATGCAGGTAGGCAGTACCTTCATTTCTGTCCAACAAGCCAAAGTAAAACACAGTTCTGTGCAACAAGCATGTTGCAGTTGATATTAGTACATTTATTCTTTTCCTTCTTTCACGTTCTATACAACCCAATTGTGTTTAATAAGGTGCAAGCTCTTTGATTTATCTGTCACAAATTGGCATTCAAGGGCAGCTCCTCTTTCCAGTTCCATTCAAGTAGGTAGACTCTGATAGCCTCCAACTGACCATGCACAGAACACAGTTCCATTTGCATCCTTGAGTCCATTAGATTGCCCTAAAAAGATAATTTCTTCATAGTCTGTGGCCATTTGACAACAGTAAAGGGTTACCCTGCTGTCTCACAGGCACCAAAAAATGGCAGACCAAGTGAAAAAGGTCTTAGGATGGAAGCCTTAACCTCAGCAGGTTTATTTTTGTTTGCCAGGTTTCTGCTTCTGCTATTTTTCATTAGCCAATTGGCAAATCTGGTGGAAACACGACTTGGTCTGTTTCTTTGATATGAAAACACAGAAGCAAGCTGAGTTTGTGGTGATCTGTGGACTGCTGTGGGAAGTGCTGTCCCCAAACTTGAGATCACAGAGCTATATTCTGCAGGTGTGCTTAAGAAAGCTAGCACTGCTAAAGTGAAGGCAATCGAAACAACTCTTAAGCATAAAAAACTAAGCATATGGCTGAAAATGAAAAGGTATGCCAAAGCTTAAACAACAAAAAATGTTAGCCCTTACCTAGGAAGAGGGAAAATGACCTAAATCAGACCTATCTCCTTTTTTTCTTTTCTGTCTAGCCAGCAATCTCTGAACCATAATCCATTTGCTGAAACAGTTCAGTAATTGGTATCTTAGGGCCATTTTCTGTTTGATAATGGAACCTTAAAATACTGTAGATAAAACCATGCTTTAGAGAAGCTTTGCTTCTCTGAATCCTGAGTTACTCAGATCTTTGTACAAAGAATCTGAGTTTTCCTCGTTATTTGTAAATGTGGCAAATAAATTCATGCTTCATCAGTCAGGCATTGTTGCCTGGGAGTGGGATTTTCAAAGCATTGCACATTAGTGAAATTTCAAAGTAAGCAAAGCTAAATATCCTGATTTTTTTTCTCTATTGGAATGGAGTTTGATCACGGTTGAAGGCATCTAAAAATTCTTCCATGTTTAACATGTTTTTGGACTTTCTATGAGCCAGACGATAGAATTTGGTCCTCATTGTCTCCAGGACTCATGCAGTGATTCAGAGGTCATTATAAATAAGCACATCAGGCAAAAATAATCTCTTCAGGGAGCTCTGAGAAGGCATGTAAATATAAGAAGTTTTCAATGTCACACATTGAAATTTTGACCCTACCTCTCACTGACATGAGGGAAAGCAACTGCCAATGAAAAACTCCCCCGCCATTCACTTTTCAGTTCCAGAACATTTTTCTGATTAACCCTTCATTTCTGATGCCTTACTTTTCAAGCTGTGGGACATGTTTCAATCAGTCCTCCACTGAAGGAGAGAGGCAAATGTCCTGGTTTCAGTTAGGACAGGATTCATTTTCCTCCTAGTAGCTGGTAGGGTGCTATGTTTTGGATTAGGATGAGAAGAGTGCTGATAACATGCTGATGTTTTAATTGTTGCAGAGCAGTGCTTACACCAAGCCAAGGACTTTTCAGCTCCTCGCTCTGTCCTGCCAGCGGGCAGGCTCGGGGTGCAGCAAGAGCTGGGAGGGGACAAACCCAGGACAGCTGACCCAAACTGGCCAAAGGGGTATTCCATGCCATCTGACATCATGCTAAAACATTTTATGGGGGGGGCTATAGGGGGGGGAGGGAGGGGGCAAGACTGCTTGGGGATAGATTGGGCGGGGATAGTTAGCGGGTGGTGAGCAATTGCATTGTGCATCACTTGTTTCGTACACATTATTATTATTATTATTATTATTATTGTTTTCTATCTTAATAAACTGTCTTTATCTCAACTCTCATTTCACTTTTCCATTTCTCTCCCTCATCCCAGAGAGGGAGGGGGGAGGGTGAGAGAACGGCTGTGTGGTGTTTAGCTGCCGGCCGGGTTAAACCACAACGTGAAGTAAACTGTAGAGGTTTTAGTAAGGCAGTTAAAATAAATCTCATTACTGAATTTCTTCCTTTGCAGAAGGCTTACTACTCAAACTGTGTTCATCACATCCACTGTCCAAGCTGTGGGAAAATTATGAGGATATGAGCTATGGGCTATTGAACTTGCTTTCAGTGAACTAAATAAAGAGCTAAAAATTACAGCATAGTTGTTTTATTTGCATTCCTCCAGGAGAAAGTAACTAATATTTAAAGTACATTACTGATGAGCTGAAGGGCACTGATCAGCTGGTTTGCTCAAAGAAAGCAGCTTGAAATTCATGAGGTAACGGTTTGAAAGGCACATTGCTAGACACATCTAATGATGAAAAGAAGTAGCACTGCTACACTGCTTGCTTATTTTCAGTCTAGTGTGCCTGTGCCTCTCCTGGGACAGGTTTTGTGAGCATCTATAAACAAGCCAGGATAAAGAAAGAATTCTCTTTTCAGACCTTTGCTGAGCAGATGTCCCCTGCTTTCATACCCAACGTGAAGAATTCTGACCTGTGAACCTATGTGTCTCCTCTATGGTATTTCATTCTTTTGCCAAATACAGTAATTTCAAAAGTGCACTTCCTGTATTTTCCCATTTGTTTCCTGTCACTCTCTTTTCTGCCTCTCATACCAACTCTGTTCACGTCACACTAGTACATCTTGGCCATAGGGATCCAGAGCCCAAGGAACTTTATTTCTCTTTGGCTTGATGAGTATTGGATCAAATCTGTTGCTAAGAGCTATGAATTCCTCTGTAAGTAGAATATTATAGTCAAAGATGGGTCACAGGTTGCTTGTAATATTCTTTTCAGCATACACGTTCATTTTTTCAGCTTCTTATGCATATTCAGCTTCTTATGCATATGGACGGGATCCACCCGAGGGTACTGAGAGAACTGGCAGAGGAGCTGGCCAAACTGCTTACCATCATTTATCAACAGTCCTGGCTATCGGGGGAGATCCCAGTTGACTGGCGGCTAGCAAACGTGTCGCCCATCTACAAGAAGGGCCGGAGGACTGACCCAGGAAACTACAGGCCTGTCAGTTTGACCTCAGTGCCAGGGAAGCTCATGGAGCAGATTATCTTGAGAGTCATCACGCAGCACTTGCGGGGCAAGCAGGTGATCAGGCCCAGTCAGCATGGGTTTATGAAGGGCAGGTCCTGCTTGACGAACCTGATCTCCTTCTATGACAAAGTGACGCGCTGGGTGGACGAGGGAAAGGCTGTGGATGTGGTCTACCTTGACTTCAGCAAGGCTTTTGACACCGTTTCCCATAGCATTCTCCTCAGGAAACTGGCTGCTCTTGGCTTGGCCTGGCGCACGCTTCGTTGGGTTAGAAACTGGCTGGATGGCCGGGCCCAAAGAGTCGTGATAAATGGAGTCAAATCCAGTTGGAGGCCGGTCGCTAGTGGCGTTCCCCAGGGCTCAGTGCTGGGGCCAGTCCTCTTTAATATCTTCATCAATGATCTGGATGAGGGGATCGAGTGCACCCTCAGTAAGTTTGCAGATGACACCAAGTTAGGTGCGTGTGTCGATCTGCTCGAGGGTAGGAATACTCTGCAGGAGGATCTGGATAGGCTGCACCGATGGGCTGAGGTCAACGGTATGAAGTTCAACAAGGCCAAGTGCCGGGTCCTCCACCTGGGACGCAATAACCCCAAGCAGAGCTACAGGCTGGGAGATGAGTGGTTGGAGAGCTGCCAGGCAGAGAAGGACCTGGGAGTGATGGTTGATAGTCTGCTGAATATGAGCCAGCAGTGTGCTCAGGTGGCCATGAAGGCCAACAGCATCCTGGCCTATATAAGAAGCAGTGTGACCAGCAGGGCTAGGGAGGTGATCGTCCCCCTGTACTCGGCTCTGGTGAGGCCGCACCTCGAATACTGTGTTCAGTTTTGGGCCCCTCGCTACAAGAAGGACATCGAGGTGCTTGAGCGAGTTCAGAGAAGAGCGACGAAGCTGGTGAGGGGCCTGGAGAACAAGCCCTACGAGGAGCGGCTGAGGGAGCTGGGATTGTTCAGCCTGGAGAAAAGGAGGCTCAGGGGTGACCTTATCGCTCTCTACAGGTACCTCAAAGGAGGCTGTAGCGAGGTGGGGGTTGGTCTGTTCTCCCACGTGCCTGGTGACAGGACGAGGGGGAATGGGCTTAAGTTGCGCCAGGGGAATTTTAGGTTGGATCTTAGGAAGAACTTCTTTACCGAAAGGGTTGTTAGACATTGGAACGCGCTGCCCAGGGAAGTGGTGGAGTCACCATCCCTGGAGGTCTTTAAAAGACGTTTAGATGTAGAGCTTAGGGATATGGTTTAGTGGGGACTGTTAGTGTTAGGTCAGAGGTTGGACTCGATGATCTTGAGGTCTCTTCCCACCTAGAAATTCTGTGATTCTGTGATTTAGGAGCTTAATCAATAAAATGTTAAAATAAGATAAATTCATGTCCATTTGATTATTTTTTTTAATTAAATTCATACCAATACTGGAAGTGTAGGATTCCACTAATTTGCTTTGTTAAATTCCCACCAAAGACAAGCATGTAAGGAACATTATTTTCTCACATTGTCAGTTCTCATTAGAAGGAAGTGTTTCCACAAACGTGTGCTGTCTTTAAATATGAATGCTGTCTATAAATATGAATTAGTGGAACAGGATGTAGCTAAAAGGAGAGAAGGTTCATGAAGCTCTTATCATGATGGACGTGACTCGCTTGGAATTGAATATGTCGGAAGGTTGGCTTCTTCTGCTACCGAAAGGGATCAGTCTGCAAACAGTTTGTTGGCACCAGTACAGTCCTATTTCAGAATACACCGATTTATAGTTTCCTTTTGTGTTGCATCTGTATAGGAGTCTGCTGCTACTGCAGTGATTCAGAGGCTGTTATAACCTTTCCGCAGTAGGCTGTTTTCTTTTTACACATAACAGCTTTCTACCCCGTGGAGCGTTCTCACCAAGTGCTGCCTTCTGGAATCGCTGCTCCTGGTAAAGGAAGCTGCACAGTGCAATATGCATAGAGTTGGAGGGCAGGCTTTGCTCTATACCATGCAGCAAAACCAAGGAAACGGAACCATTTGGTAACTAAAGTGGCAAGATGCATCTTGGCTCACAGCTTGGTGCAAGCCCATCAAAGTCAGTCAAAAACATCTCCTTTATTTCTTTGGATCTGTGCTCAGGGCTGTTGTTTTCCCTCCTGCTGAGGGTTCAGACCAGCAACTGGGAAGACGACGTGATCCTTGGCATGTTTTCTGATCTTGGCTTTTTGGCTGCAGCTTTGTGATGGCTGGAATTGAAAACCCTACAAATGCGCGAGGCAATGAGCAAATATTGCTTGTGACTTGGTGACTTGGCACCTGTATCATTAGAAATGGCTCAGCCTGTCAGTAGCCCTTAGAATATTTGGCAAGGGCAATGCAATTGCTTGAAGAGGCAGGAAAAGCTAGCAAAGGAACATGGCAAGACTGTTGATATAAATAACGCTTGTGACAGGCACATAATATCTGTGAGTTCCCCTTAAATTCCTGTGAACAAGTGCTTGGACAAAAGGAAGGAAGAACTGGGGGGGGGGGGTGGGATCCTCCTGAAGTGCCGTCAATCTATTTTCTATAAAATATTCAGTTTTAAGCTCAGCAGAATCAATGAGATCAAAACAAAATCTATAAAGATCTGTAAAAAGCCAACCTGTGTTCAATTTCTGAATAATATTTTATGTTGTCATTAATCTTTGCAGCCGTTAGTGTCACAGGGAGAAGTTTTAACTGCTATTATTAGTGCCCAATCAAAGCAGTGTTTACAAGATGAGCCTATTTTGAGCCTGGAAAAATGAGTTGCCAAGAAGAAAAAAGGATTCAGCACTTAATACGCTTTCTGTTCCAAGTGTCACAGAAGAGCATTCATGCTGCTAAAGAAGCCATCTTTTCCTGTTCTTTCTCACACCCCTGTGTTTTGTTGTGTTTTTTTTTTTTTGTTTTGTTTTTTTTTTAAAAAAATCCTTTTTTTAAAAAAAAAAAAGGGCCTGAGAAGGGAAAAGCAAGTAAAAATAAAAATGGAAGCTGTCATGAGAGGTGCAGGGGAAGAATATCTCAGCAGCAATTGTTTAACTCCCAAACAACACATCTGCTTGTGAGGGAGGCAGGTTTCTCTGCCAGGAATCTCCGTCAGAAGATGTGTTGTCATAGGTGCGAGTTTGTAAATTGTGTGGACTTACGGATCTTGTAGTTTCAAGATAACAAATGTCTGTATGGAGGTAGGATTACAAGTAGCCTTATCTCTTCCTCCCTGGGAGTGACTGTGTGAGATTGCTTTCAGACACAAGGTCTGATAACTTCAGGGAACGAATCTTAACACCCTAAAGAAAAATATTAAAAATGCTAACTTCTTAACCTGTCTTGAAAAGATCGCCTCATCATGCAGAAACTTGGGGCCTTTTAGGTAAAACAAGCTGGTAAGCTCCAATGTTAGGCAGCAATAGTTGTTTCATTGGCAGCCAATGATGCTTTTCATCATCATCCATTTTCGTCAGAATGAAATTCCGTTTTTCATATTTTTTTTCTCAAAAAAGAAAAAGAGCTGAGAAGAGCAAATCCATCTGTGAGGGCGTGTGGTCATGGATGTTTTGGATCTGGACTGATATGAAAGGAAACTCAATTTTAATTTCAAAGAAAACTCAGAAAACTTCAAGTAAAAAAAAATCACATTGTTTGCAAAGGCATTGTTTATTTTTGTTCCTTTTCTTGAAAGAGCGAAACAAAGCCAGTCCAAAACCACATTTGTGATTAAAAGGGATTGCAATTACAGAGTGTAAATAAACGCTAAGTTAGCAAGGAAAAATGTGATGCGGTTGTCAAGGAAAGGCTGCAGGAGAGACCTGCAAGGGAAGAGAGCGACAGCATGAGCTGAGAGAGTCTGAACTTAAGGTCAGCCGTGGATCAGCCTTGCTGGGAAACCAGGAAAGGACTGGGGTCTCTTGGAAGGACTTCAGGAACGTGCTTAGGAATGAGAAAAAAATGGGGGAAAAGAGAGAGGAAAAATAAGAGTGCTGTGGGAAGAGTAGTGCTTGCAGTCAAGGGGAGGCATCCTATGAGCAGTGAGGACAGTTCTTCCCTATGGCCAGAGAGGAAAATATCTTAGTGAGGAATGAGATCTCAGCATGAGGTACTGGTATGTATTATAGGGAGAAGAGGAGTTTTTCTGACTGGACTTGTACCTTCTTCCCACTGTATTGGAACAACTTAAATTTATTCCTCTACATTTCTCCTGGTTTGTTCTTAAGTGTGTTTCTCATGTTGGCCGGTAACATCTCAGATGGAGTTTGTACTTACGGTTCTTAATTCAGTATCTACTATAAAAGACAAGGCATGATATTCGTTGTCTGAATGGTTTCATGATCTTTAGAGGGAGAGATGCAGATACTCTCATAACGAATTCATGAGGAGAGACATTGCAGCGAGAGACGTATTATGGTATGGTCTGTATCCCACACTGTCAGGTTTTTCTAGCTTCACACAGATCTAAACTCATTACAGCTTTGCTTTACAGGGATGCTGGCATAGAGGGTCTTTTTATTTAATCCTCAGTGTGTCAACCAGAATAGTGCCCAACATGCAAGAAAATGTTTTTTTTCTGTGGCATTTATGTTGCTCCTCCCAGAAGCTTAAATATGCTTCCTGCATATTCATGCCAGGCATTTATCCATGTGATTATTTTTTTTATTCCAATACAGTTGAGTAAAGTATCTTTAAAAAATATTTGTAACAGTCTTCTTTTTTTTTGCAGAATGAGAAAATCAGATCCAATAGCCAGGGAAGGACTCTATAATTGCAAAAATCAAGTTCAGACTAATTAGTCACTTATTGCTAACTGTCTTTTTCGAAAATATTTGCATTGTGTAAGTAAACATCTAAATTAAGCCTCATTTAATCAATTTTTGTCTCTATAGGAATGGTCAGATGAAGTGTTCAGTTTGGCAACAAATTTGTTGGCACAGAACATGTCAAGGGATGCATTTCTGGAAAAAGCGTAAGTGGCCACAGTATTTAATGCTGTGGGTGTTGCTCTTTTATCTGCGTCATTTTCCTTTTTTCTTGTTAGTCACATTGTCATCTATTGTCTGCTTTGATGAGTTGTCACTGTTGTAAAGATAGGCTGTCCTTTCTCATTGCTTTAAAAAGCCTGTTATCTAAACATCATTTTTAAAACATCTTGTTAGGGTTTTTCTTGCTAACTACTAAATCATAGCAAAAAAAAAAAAAAGAAAAAAAAAAAACAAGAAAAAAAAAACACAGTACTCAATGCTATCTTCCCTCTGTATACAAAAGGAGTAACTTCGGCTGTAGTCTGAAGCTCTCCATTTAAAATCAAAGACTATTTTGCTTCTGGTTTATTTTTCTTTCTAATCTCTCTGATTTCAGCGTGCTTTTAGATTAGTTTGCATGCTGTGCAACTTCTGATTTGGTTTCAGCAAAGCACAGAATCTGTTCATGAGCACATCTGGGGTGTAAAAACACACTTCAGAAAGGAAAGAGAACTAAACCTGAGGTTAGCAAGTCTCAAATGGATGGTAAATAAACATGCTGAGATAGCTTTGCTTAAATTATAGGGTTGAAAGCAGAATGAGAAAGCCTATCATGAGAAAGCCTACCAGATAATGATGTCAGTTAACTGGGGTATTTGCTGGACTTTTGGGGTTCTAAAAAAGAAGGCATACCATCCCTAGCTTACAAGCTGACTGGTTAAGTTCAGCTTTTTGTTTCCCCCAAACAAGCTCTGATTCCTGCTTCCAGACAGAGGCTCAGTCCAGCTAAATACCAAGTAGGGGCTTAGGTTTCTAAAAGTTGTCTCCATCCAAGAAGCAAGTTAACCCACCTGCATTTTGGGCTTTCTAAGATTGTGCATGCCTAATTTCAAGTCAAAAGGTTCTTGACTTTAATTCTGGGTACATATTTGTAAGTGCCTGTTTTCGGAGGAGCGTGCGTATGTTTCCTTCTCATAGTTCTTGCTGTGATGGGGATGAAGTCAACTGAAATTCTTGACTTTTTTTTTTTCTTGGAGAGAATTAGCATTACAGAAATTATAGTTTTGTATCTGATAATGCTCTGATGGGACAGCAGTAACACACTAGGCAAGCCAAATCCCAAATGGATGGAAACATTTGACATTTCATTTTGGTTCCACAGTTGACACACAGTGCTGGCCTGAGCAGTCACAGGTACCTTCTGGAAGGTCTTCCAAGTTCCTGTATGGGTCAGAGGAGAAATGAATTTGACTAAGTTAGGGAAACTGGTTCATTCTTCAGGTTTTTGTAGGTGTCCACAGACCCTGGAAGGACTGGGATGCCCTCTTCCCCTCTCTCCATCAGGACAGTGCACGTTAACAGTTGGTGAGGCAAGGCTTGCATTGGACTCCTAAATTTGCTCCCAGGCTGCTGAGGCTAAGTTAGATTTCACTTTATCAATACAGCTCTGTGTGAGAGAGAGCAGAAATTATTTCCTTCAGCTCCACAGACTGTAGATGAGTTACAGGGCTGATTTGATATTCCTGTTTCCTTATCACTCAAACTCCTGGGTGATCAGGAGTTTGACAGGTGTATAACAGGGACGTTTGAGGCTGTGCCTAATGTGAGCTTTCCTGTGACATTCAAAGGAGGAGCGTGTTGTCACACAGTGTAGTCAAGCCAGTCTTATTTGGAGAGATTTTTCTATAATTATTCAAGCAATATTAATTAAATTAAGTCACTGGACACTTGCGTGAATTCAGTAGCAGGCAAGCATGTTATTCTTGTGTCTTTTTTTCCACTAATTAATAAATCACTTGGGAACTGTTGGTTTTCCAGGGTCCTTAGCACATATGCCAAATCAGAGTCGCTTAAGAAATATTTGACTTTGAAGATTAAAACTATTTCCCTGTTATAATTACTGTACTGAGCAAAGGATTGGTTGCAATCGTATCAGTACCCTTTCGTTGAAACAGGAAAACAAACTGCATTAGAGCAGAATTAGGCATTTTTCTTTGTGACATTCACTCCCTCGCAGTGTTAGAAGTGCAAGGATGTGCTCAAACAGATTGAGCAGCTTCCCTGTGCTTTAGTCATATGAGAAAAACAGGTTAATTTGGAAGGATGTGGTTAATAAAACCACCATTTTGGTTGTACAGTGCACATTCCTCTGTTGTAATCCTGCAATATAATTTTGTGTTAGGTTACAACTAAACTTCTTTCAGTACATTAGTACTGAAGTACTGAGCAGTGCAATAGAAAGCACAGGACGGCTTTGTTGTGGAAACTTTGGCCCAGTATTGCATCCAAAGTTTGTCACCACTGGAGTCAGCAGTGTGATACTGAAATGAGTCTGTTTAGCTGCTACCAATGGGAGTATCTCTTAGCAGGCCTCTTAACACGAATAACATTAAATTTTCTCAAATTGATGCATTATAGCTGTAGGGAAAGAAATAGTGTTGCATGTATGCCAAAGAATTTTTGGGGAAGAAGGTGGCTAGTAGTGGTGGGGTTTAACTGTTCTTCTGCACGTCTATAGGATTCTAAACTTCAGTTAAAGCAAACTCTTATTTCTTCATTTTATTTTACTTCTAGCTTTCTTGAACATAGAGGAAAACTCTAAATTTGATCAGAATGTGCTCAAAAGTTTCAAAAGCAGTAGAAAGAAACTCTTAACTAATCATTGTGACTTTTTTATTTATTTATTTTTAAATCTAGCTCATTGCTGGGAGACTGGTGTGGGTATTATTTTTGTTTGGTGATACAGTAGCTCAGAATATTTCAGTTTCCAGAAGATGGGTATGAGGACACAAGGATTTGTGGAAATGTTCCTAAACTTGTTAGGGGTGTTAATATGCATTTTGCTTTTGAAGTGGTTGCTAGTGGAATTTTCAGTTGGGAAGAAAAGGAAAGTTTATTAGAACCATACTGTTTCTTTTTCCTTTGGTAGGCCAGTGGGTAAAGTGGAAAAATAAATAAATAAATGCTCTGAAATACTTCAGCGTAGCCACATTTTTTTTCCAGATTTTGTTACTGCAAAACTCATTTATAGTTTTAATTATATTCTAGTAGAAGAGACAAAGCACTCAAAATGTGTGCTTTGCTGTTGTGGTGGTTTTACCAAGCTGGGCAGCTGAGCTCCACCACAAAAGCTCTCTCATCCCACCTCCTCAAAGGTAAAGGGAGAGAAAATACAATGCAAAGGACTCAAGGGTTGAGATAAGGACTGGGTGATTCCTCAACAGTTATCGTGACAGGATGCCATCCTTCCCGAACTGATCCTGTGTGGGCTTTCCACAGGCAGCAGCTCTTCAAGAACTGCTCCCACATGGCTCCGTACCATGGGGTCCATTCCCCAGGAGCAAACTGCTCCAGCATGGGTCCCCCATGGGCAGCAGCTCACCCCAGGCCCCCTGCTCCTGCGTGGGCTCCTCTCCACCAGCTGCAGCTCCAGCCTGGGGCCTGCTCCTGCGGGGGCCCTCCATGGGCCGCAGCCTTCTCCAGGCGACATCCACCTGCTCCACCAGGGGCTCGTCTACGGGCTGCAGCATGGAGATCATCTCCACGTGGGACCCATGGGCTGCAGGGGGACAGCCTGCTCCACCAGGGGCCAATCCACAGGCTGCAAGGGACTTCTACTCCTGTGCCTGGAGCACCTCCTCCCCCTCCTTCTTCACTGATCTTGGAGTCTTACAACATCACTTATAAGCTTGGCTCAGGCCAGCGGCAGGCCCCTTATCTAACACGGGGCAGCTTCTGGATTCTTCTCACAGAAGCCAGCCTTACCAAAGGCCCCCCATTACCAAAACTTTGTCACATAAACCCAATGCAGCTGGCTGCTGCTGGTGAGCGTTGTGCTGGTGACCAGTAGTCCTCACATACCAGGAGAAGCATCAGATGATCACTGTAGGCCCAACTGCTTCCCATTAGCTACTCATATCTACTGCATGATTCCTCTTTCAATAGGCGTTGAATCAGCTAATGGAAAGATTCGAACAAAGAAAGATACATCATCATCCCGCTGCCTTAATGAGCATGTAAGAGAAGTCACAGGTCCTGAGATACTGAGACGCTTTAAATACTCAGTTCAAAAGCTGTGTAATTGCCTGCCTATAGATGGTTTCAGCATGTAAGTTTTATATTGTTTCAGATTAGAAATGTCGTGGGCTTGCCCAGGGCTGCTAAATATACTCTTGCTGGTGCAGAGACATTTCAGCTGCCAGCAACTTGACTTCCTTTCAGCTGAGGAGTGTCAACGTTTAGGGTCAAACAGAGAAACCCTAACAGCTGTGTAGTGGGGAAGTTTTAGGGAGGCAGGGATATTTGTGTGCAAAATCCAGGCACAATTTCAGCCTCTAGAAGAGAAGTATGGCCACCTTTCCAGTCAAGTTGTATAGCTTGTGTGCCTCACTGAAAGGACAGTGGGGACAGGCAAACAGGTAAATAGATATTAGCAAGCTAGAGGGAGACAGTGTGTCCTTGACATATGCTTATACTTTAACCTGAGTATCTTGCTTATATGTTGCACCCTGCATGCCTATATTCAGCTACCAGCAAAGAACATGCTTTAGTTGATGCTACGGAAAGGCCGAAAAATAGCTGGGAATAATAGCAAGATAAAACACAAAAGTGAAACTGCCATTCATCCCAGTGAGGATTTCCTAACAGCATGTGGATTTGAAGGTGGTAAAGCTGAAATCTTGTTTATGCTTGCGCTGGACCTAGCTGAAAGGAAGAAGACTCCTTCATCAAAAGGATAAAGTGGCTGGCAGTTCGGGCGAGGAGTTTGGAAGGATGATAAAATCGTGTATTAATAGTATTTGCAATGTCCTGTTTCAAGACAGACATTACTTGACAGTACAGGTGCATTACTGTTGATGGAAAAGGTATTTATTAATGATATCCCAATGGATTTTCATTTGGGGCAAAAGACTTCAATGGAACTTATCACATGTTAAAAGCAATAGTGTTGGGCTATAAAGTTGGTGGAGAGACACTTGAAGATGCTAAAAATAAAATAAGATGCTTTTCTCTCTACAGTTACACAAAACTTAAGCTGCAGGTGACACCAGACGGGCGCATTCCTCTGAAGAAGTAAGTGTTCCACTTTCTTACTTTGTAGTCTCTTTTGACCTTTGAGTATGAATAATCATTTGGGATGAACATGTGATCCCTGTGTCTAGAATAATCATTTTGTGATCTGTGGAATACCCCAAGGAAGGAGTACCCAATGATTCTCAGGATGTCTCTGTTTAAATACCCTTTGGCCCTAGATTACCTTTGTTACCTTAAGCCTCTCTGCTCTTGTTCCACTTGTGTATAATTTAAAAAAACAAAAACAAACAAAAAACCACCACCACCAATACAAACATTTTTTTTTTTTTAGCTCTGGAATATATTGTGAGGATAAATATACTCAAATTGTATATCACTGAGGTAATGTGGTGAACAGAACAGTGGTGATTTTCTCAAATAACTATCTGCTATAGCAGGGCCTTGTGCGAGGTAGAATTAAACTCATCACGGACACCATTAATCTCACTTGTTAGGTAGCATTCAGCAAATGGAAATAAATAGCTAAAGACATGAGAAACTGGGAAGCAATATCCAGTCTTTAAGCCACATGGGCCAACAAGGCATGTCTTTAAGCCAATTCACTCTGGTTTGTTTTCATTTTGCAGTATATACCGCTTGTTTTCTGCTGACAGAAAACGGGTAGAGACTGCGTTAGAAGCTTGTAATCTTCCTTCTTCCAGGGTAAGCATCTGAATTTATTCCTGTCCTGACGAGGTGTTGCTTGTATTCAGAGGTATTTACTCTATGTTGAGTTGAGTATGATTTGTCCAAGGCTGATCATTCTGTGTTGGATTTGCTCCTAGATGTGTCCTCAGCAGCAGGTCTATATTTCTCACATAGTTACTGCAAATTGGAGTTTCTTTGATTTCAAGTTGTATAGGGAGGAGGAGTGCCCCGAAGAAGTGCAAATAGATTAAAGGAAAGGGCAGGGGGTCGTGTGATCAGCCCTGGAGAAATCCTGTGAGAGTATTTTCGGAGTCCGTAACTAGTACACAGTTTTCCAGACGCAGTTTCAGAGCAGTATTGGTTTGACATGACGTTAATGCTGTAATCTGTTTCCTTCTCACAAAAGAGACCATTTAAACTCATTGTAGCCTGTCTAAAAGGTGCATGAAAAAAATCTTGAACTAGTAGTTTGTCAAAGCTGTTAATGCTGTGGTGATGAGGCCATTGTATGCTGCTCATCCAGGGTCCCTTGTCAACCAGAAGCATTTGCAAGTTGGTAATTCAGCCTCAAGAAAGCCTTTCAAGCAGAGTGAAATCAAGTGGGTGATTTTAGTCAACACTGTAGTGAAGACAATTCCTCTTAGGTGGCGATTCTCTTCCAAAGAAGCTTCTTGCAGGATAATTCCTACTTACAAGGTCCAAGAGATGGAACAGAACCAGTCTGTAGCAGAGGAGAGCCTGCATCACGTGATCCCTCACTGTTGCAGAAAGCTCTGTGTTGTGATGTTCATTAAACCTTTGTTTCCCCAGAGGCTTCTTAATAAAGCCAATTCCTACCGCTCCAGAAGAGCTGTGGTGCAAAATCTTCACAAGCCAAACCTCTGATACTACTTTCCACTAAGACCTTCCTTCAGAGGTTTTGGAGCTTTATGCCATGTAATATAAAAGATTATAAAAATCTTAGCTGAAGGAAGATTCTTTAAGTATTAGCACGTAAAATAGGTGTTTGACTAGTTAAAAATGTTGTGAGGTTAGAAACATGAAAAGATTTATTTTAAAGATGGATTTTCATTTAATTGGTAGCAAACAATTTTTTAATAAGATATGCCAAAAAAAAAGTGAAGCATTGCTTTTTAAATCAGTTGATTTATTATTTCTCTTGATTTTGGTAAAGATAAAAAACAATGTCTTATTTCCTAATGCAAAAAAAAAAAATCCAAACATCACTGGAATCATCAAAAAAACCTGCAACCTTTTTCTGCTGTTTATTTTAATAGAGTCAGTTTTACATAGACATTTCTGGATACTTGTTGCTGGGATACCATCGTGAAAATTTATTCATAGTATAAAGTAGATCCTTTCTTTGCTTGGGAAAAAAAGAGAAACAAGCTTCATGCAACAAAGAAAACTGCTGATCATCTTGGAAAAAATATTTTAGAAGCTTAGTGCTTGAAAAGAATGAATTTCTGAATCTCCTGAAGGTAATGGATTAGAAGAAAACCAGTGCTTCAACTTCAGTTCTTTTCTTCTGTGTTCTGTTTATTTGAACAAATAAAATTATTAGCTTCATTTTCTTGCTTTTCTACCCCATTATACTGTGGGATGACTGTCATTCCTGTAAAACCCTGATGAGCACAGGACTCCAGCAGCATGCAAGATGTGAATATAAGGGAATCTTCCACAGTAAAATCATACTGAATATTTCAGAGTATTCATGATAGTCTCTCAAGAACATTAACAGCTTGGGCTTTTCTATCTTTTTGGATATATACCTCATGAAGATCACTCTAAAGATTTTCTCTCCACATTTCCTATAAAAAAAAAGCATACTTCTAATTCCTTAGAAAGATGGGGGTGTTGTTAGCCAGGAGTTTCACATGATGTTTTACTGCACCTCTCAGAACCTGTGGAAAACCCTAAAACACAGAATTAAATTCATAGTCATGGCTAAGAGGATGCCAAGTCTCACATCGTCCTAGTTCATAGCTTCAGGGCTGGGACAGTCCCTCATGTACCTTATGTGATGACCTGAGCATAGGGCAGCCTGGCTGCTGCTGGTGCATAGTGTCACAGCATGGACTTGTCTGTGACAGTATGAACTTCAGCATCTGCTAGCCCCTCTCTTGAGCAAACTCCATGTGTATTTTTGCCAGGAGTCCTCGTGGGACAACATGTATGCACTGCATTTAGTGGAAGAGGAGGAAGAATTCTCAATGCTTGGAAGACTGCCTTTATTCTGCTGTAGAAGAATAGACAGGCTTCCCAGAGGGCCTAAAATTAACTCTTTTTTTCAGATTTAGAAACCTTAACAAGGGGTTGTTTCTCTGCAGTGCTGAACACTCTGATTCAGCAAGCAGTTGGGCATGATGCAGTGGGATGATTTATGGACTTCGAGTCAAGCACATTTGCAAAGCTTGGGTTTATTTATTTATGGATTGGACCTGGCATGTGTAGAGTGTTGCAGGACCAAGCCTTGTATGATCACATTTCCTGAAGCATTTGTTGTCTAGCAGATCTGAAAGCAGAGAAATGTTTAAATAAATAGGAAAATCATATTTTTTAAAATGCCAATGAGGTTTTTGAGTTTGGTGTATGATTTGTGGATTGGCATCCACTGTTTTTTAAACCTCGGGAAGGTTTTGTTTTGTTTTGTTTTGTTTTTTCCTTTTGGGTTTTGTGGGCTGGCTGTGAGCTTGTTGTTGTTGTTGTTGTTTGTTTGTTTTCATTTTAGTTAAAGGTGCTTTAAATAGCATTTGAAGAGCTTTATTTTAGTCACCTTTGACTCTGAAGACTGATTTCTGCACTCCAGTTAATGTAGAGGTTCACAATAAAGCACCGGTGAGCTTGACCGTTTATACAAAATAAAACAACCAGATGTTGAGACCTATCTGTGTAAATAATCTGAATTAGTTGTTGTGCTGCTGAATATAAAATACAATGGATACAGGTGTTATAAAAGCAGACAGGTAACCAAACAAATCATAAATCAACAGTGCAGTGCTTGAAATTAGTAGAGAGTCTTAATCACAAAACAAAATTGAATACCAACATTCTGCAAAGCCAGAGATGAGAGATGCTCTCATGTGTTACACAAAGTTTGTGATTCGTTCACTGGTCTCAAAAAAGAGATTAGCGCATAAGGTGTGTGGGTGGTTCCAGTGAGATGTGGATGGCTCTGACCAGAATAAGGAAAGGGGTAGCATATTTTAATCCTTTCTGGCAGGCAGGAATTTGGAACCCAAATGTAGTTGTCTGAAGTTGTGCCTGGGGTGACGAATGCTTACAGCAAGGCTTTCCTCACCCCTCTGTATCTCTGTGTCTTGTAGCCCACTAGTTATGTTACTGGTAGGAAATAATAAATCATTAAAATATCCTGTATTTATGCCTGAGGACTTGTGTTGGCTGTCCTCTTTGTAGACAGGTATTTGTAGGTATGTGTTTGGAAACTGAGGTATGTTTTTCTTAATTGGATCTAACTGACAAATAAAAGCCTGGATCTCAGGTTATCTGAAAAGACACGTATTTTTATGTTGTTGAGTACCTTCAAATCCCCTGAAAAGGAAAAAAAAAAAATATACTAGGTCAGCAGGAGACTGTAATTCTGTGGTAATTACAGAATCAATGACAAAAATGCCCTTAGGAGAAGCACTGGCTGAGGAGCAGTAGCCTGCTGAACAGTGATTATAGGTGCATTGGGTATTGAGGTGCCACCTTTAATAAGAAATGTCCAAGCTTTACAAAACCCAGTGTTTAGGAATATGCAAGTCTCAGTGGTCCTACTCAGCACCACAGCTCAAACTGGTCAAAGCACAGCAGGTGCAGTTTCACAGGCAGTTCTGTGCCACCTGCAGCTCTCCCTGAAAAGAGCTATTGCCATCCTCCAGCTTCAGTCTGTAAATTTCTGCATCCACCTTTGCAGTGTATTCAGTATTTGTGCTGTTGGTGAGCTACCTAGGTCAGCAAGCTGATCCTGTCGCAAAGCATACAGGGTTGTTTTGGCTGAGTAAGATTTGAAGACGCCACCCAGTAGTAGGTATGGTCCTGAGCAAGGGATATGCAAGGTGAGTAGAACAAGAAGTTGCCTGAACTGTCCCAGATGAATGTGCATCAGTACCTTTTGATTACAGCATGCAAAACCCCATTTCTTATGACATGATACAGGGAAAGATCTTTGGTGTTGCAGTGTAACCTGGGAATCACTGGGTGGTTTTCCCTTTTGTGAAGAAGGAGTACCAGTGTTTGGAGAAACACCGAAAGCTGAGCATGGCACATGCTGTCTAACATTGCTGCTAACACCTGTTTTCTCTGCTCCTTGGTCAAAATCCTGTGCTGGTGGAACCTCCACTTACAGGTTGTGCCAACGCACACAAGTCAGTGTTGCGGGCGTGCAGGCAAATTCCAAGTTGACACCAGATGAAACTCGTAGCATCACAGAAAGCCAGTCAGGGTTTTGCATCCTTTGAGCAAGCACTGCAGCTGACCCCAGGAAGATTGGAGGAAGAATAGGTTGCAGCATGTTTTTCGTTTTGTTTTGTTTGGAACAAGTCCCAAAACTGGGCTTGAGCAGGGGTTCTTCGTGCTGCCCATCCTCATGCTGCCTGTGATGGCACGTGCAGTATGATGAGCTACTGGGCAGCAGCTGGGCAGATGCTCACTCTGAGCATTTTGAGTCAGGGAAGAAGATCCTACAGGCAGGATTTGCTAGGTTATGCAGATATAGCAGCAACTTGTATTGTCTGCCAAAATAAGGAGCGATGGTCTGGGAGGAATGGAGGGTGAGATAGAGCAGGGAGCTGCCCAGCTTGGTCTGCATGTGCAGACACAAACACTGAATGATGATCATGGTACAAAACCCACTTCGGCCTCTGTGGATTTCACAGATGAAAGGAGAGGTAAAGTCACAACCATGGTGTTTATTTACTTATTTATTTTAACTTAAAGCAGGAAAAACACTGGTAAAAGGAAGGGAATTTTGCAAAGGCTTGAACTGACACTTCCGGGTTCCCTTGGCAACTGCATTAAACAGGCAGAATAAATAAAAGCAATGATTTCCTCCATCAGCAGCTTGCTCCTGATACAAGTCAGCTCAACAGCATTTAAAAGCAAATGGCTTTGAGTCCAAATTACAATTTTCCTTCTCTGGTTCATCAGATTCAGGCATTATTTGGAGCCATTGAGAGTCTCACATGGTTCCTTTGTGATTCCAGAGACGACATTTCATAGCTTTTGATAAAGTTAGCTCACGTGGAGGAAATTCAAAATCAGATTTTCTGTATGTGCATTCCACCTTTTTTGTGTTTTAATTTTCTTTTTTCCTTATGAGGTTTTCTCTGCACAAAATACAAGCTTCTGTACTGTTCTCCTTTCTCAGTGCATTGATGCAAACGCAGAACCAGTGGGTGCATCATTACTGTTCTGCACCAGGAAAACTACTCAGCTTGCACCTTCCTTTGGGTACTCATTTTTCCCCAGCCCCACTAACAAAGCAGTCCATGCTGTCTTCCGCAAAAAGTGTGGAGCTTCAAGACAGCATTTGCAAGTGGGAAAACTCCTGAGTTTCATGCAAATGACTGTTTTCTTTACCCATTCCAAAAATTCCCTCTTTTAAATATAGTCATTCTATTTTTTTTCAGAGAAAAGTCACCAGGTATAATGGGGATGGTGAAAGTATCAGCTGGCAGCAAGAATGAATGTAAATTGTTTTAAACTTTAGAAAAAAAAGTCTGGTATCTCTTCTAAAGAACAGCAATTTTATCAATTTCTGTAAAAGCAATATGATTGCCTAATCAGCTACCCTCAGTGGTTTGGAGGAAGATGTATGGAAAAGCTACAGTGTGTGACTCTTCCCCATCATGGCAATAAACGTGTATCTTCAGGGAGAGCAAACATTTCTGCTGCTATCAGAGAACAAGAGTATTAATTATGACTCAGTGACTCAGTTTGTTCTCTGGTTCTGTGAAAGCTTTGGAAAGACAAGTACTGTGCACTACCTTGCCAAAGCATGTTGGCTCAGCACCACTGGCCAGGTCACCGGCTTCCTCAGGACTGCTGTGCTCATTTTGTGCTACAGATAATGTGGTTATGTGGGGAGGTGTCCTTTCTTTCTTCTTCACAGATGCTCCAAGAAAGAGAGAACTTTGTCTTATGGAACAAAGATGAGGAATGTTTTTTTGTTTGTTTTTGAAGATGTGCTCTTCTAGCTGCTCCGGTATTCAGGGGAATGTATTATTCTGCAAATCCTGGGCTCCTCTAAGTTGCAGGAAGGATATCAAAAGAAGGGCAGTAGTGAGTGATCTGTTTACAGAAAGCGTATAAAAGTGCCATTTGGTTCTTTCACTGTTTTTTTTCCATTTCACAGAATGATTCAATCCCTCAAGACGACTTCACGCCTGATGTGTACAGAGTGTTCTTAAACAACCTCTGCCCTCGGCCTGAAATCGACCACATCTTTTCTGAGTTGTAAGAAAAGACGCTTTCTTTTTTTTTTCCTCCACTGATTTTCTCAGCTAGGGATGGCAAAGTAGGTTATTTAGACTACAGCACCATGCAGCAACTGCCAAGCACATATTTCAATGTCAAGCAGGACTGCTGTTTAACCTAGGATCAAGGTTACCTCTTGTCCTGAGCTTGTGCTTCCATTTCTGATGGCCAGAGGTGACTCCACTGGTCCTAGACAAGCAGAACTGCCAGGTCTCATTTTGCAGTATAAATGAGGATAGTTTAGGCTTCCATGAAAGTAAAGGAAGAAGAGTAATAAACAATAGAAGCATGCAATAGGCATGAATACATGTATAATTGCCCCCAAAAGCTTAATTAAGAGTTGCAAAAAATGTAGTAACTTTTAGGAAGTGTGCTTCAGGAATTGCCACCATGAAATTAAATTAGCAACCAGCTACAACTGAATTCATACATTCAGTTACAAATCTCATGTCGTTCCACAGTGCTTCTGGCCCTTACAGCAAGTCACTGTTCTTCCCTTTTTGAGAAGACCTGGTCAATGGAGTCAGAACATGAAGCAATATGAAAGCAAAGTAATTTATAAAATACATCCTGTTATCACCAAAGCAATTAGTGACTGTATCTTTGCAGCACAAGCGTGCTCACTTACTCTTCTTTGTGCTTATTTCCTCTCAGGTTTCAGAGGAAATTCAGCCATGACCTAGTTTGCTTCCATTGAACCTAGGGGTCGACTTCCCATTGCTTTCCTGCAGAGCAGAACTAGGCCAGTCCTGAGTGCTGTAGAAAATCCTAAGCACGTCACCTGGCTAGGAGCCTTCCTGGATCTCCATCAGGATGCAAACTGTACCCAAATTCTACTCTTTTTACAAACTCCAAATAGGCATCTTTTCATTTACTTTGCAGAGTGCTTAGCAGTTTTTGTAGATTTATAAAACAAGCAAATACTGGAATAATGAAGTCTGGGCTGCTGTTATCCAGAATTAAAACCAAATAGTTAGGCTAGGATTGCCAGTGGAGTGTTTAGAGCAAGCTCTGGATTCCGGATCATATTCTCTTTTATTTTCTGGAATTGCTTTGTTCCAGGAATTCAAGAGGAATGAAAAGATTTTAGCATTCCTGTAACTCTTGCCATTGATGTTAATAATGCTGAATGCTTCTAAAAGTCTTAATCCTAGATGTTTGATGAAGAATGTTTGCCATTACATGCTGGCAAAATAAACTAGTTTGGAGACTCAATGGGACATTATTTTGTTGTTGTTGTTTGTTTGTTTGTTTGTTTTTGTATGATAATCTGAATTTTATTTCAGTTTCCCTGGGAAATTAGAGAACATTCATTTCAAGGAAACATATTTTAATTGCTTTGCTTTTTCTTTAATTTTCCCCTAGTGGTGCCAAGAGCAAACCATACCTTACTGTTGATCAAATGATGGAATTTATAAATCTTAAGCAACGTGATCCACGATTAAATGAAATCCTTTATCCACCATTAAAACAAGAACAAGTTCAACAGCTGATTGAGAAATATGAACCCAACAGTAATCTAGCAAAGAAAGGTCAGTGTTTTTTTCTGTTCTCACTGTACTCAGTTTCTGATTTAAAACAATGAATCAATTATCCTGCAGTACACAGTAAGGCAAGAATTGGTTCAGAATCATATTGCATTTCCAGCTATCTGCTTTTGAATCATACAAGCCTGTGAGACATCACGTGGTTAATTTTTAAATGTATTTAGTTGGTATCAGTTTAGGAAGGATGGGCCGGTTTTGGTATTTATTTTTCAGCATGTGGAATTGATAGTTTAGAACAGTTGCTCTGGTATGCAAACTTCAGCAGAAACCTTACTGTCACAATGACTATCTGCTGGCATATGAAATGTAAATTTTAACGAAACAGTTGGTGGCATTGAAACTAAGATGATGATAATTCTATCATTGAATAACTAATAAGTCTAGCCCTCTGCTTTCTTATAAAGTAGCATACAAACTAAGATGTGAAAGTAGCTGAGTGCATTTCATGGCATAATCACAGAAAATTCCCTTTTGAAAATCTCGAGTGTTGTCTAAGGCATAACCGGGCATTTTGCCAAAAACAGAGAATTTTGTTACCACCACCAGTCTTAAAATAGTATTGAATTTGTGTTTGCATCCTATTTTATTCCAATCCATATATCCCAATGATTACCCCAGCTTCTAATGCATTTATACATTAGAAATTTTAGGGGCAGGGGAATATCCTGAAAAGTAGATGACACAAAAACATATGTATGTTTTGGTCCAGAGACTTCAGACCCATCCTTCTAAGTTCCTAAGCATCTGCTGAGAGTTCCTGGGCACCCTGAACTCCACGTCCTCTGTCCTTTGAAGAATCAGGGTCAAAACAGCATCAAGAGACAAAGCCTTTGAATCCTCAGTTAAATAAAACTATCAAGGAAGGATCCTGTCAGTACCCTGTTATAAGCAGAACTTGCACTTCTACTGTGAGAAGCAAAAGTTCATTAAAGTATTACCTGCAGCTTCTGGCCCAAAGTAATTACATAGAGGCTGTTGCGTTTGAGGTAGAAACTGCTGTTACAATTAGTTATTTAAAATATCCCCCCTCTTTGTATTTGAACCTTCTTCAAGTGTTGCATCTGATCCTACTTGTCTTCCCACTGGCAGGCTGCAATTCTTTCACTCCCAGGCTAGGATCTCCTTACTGCCAAGTATGTACTTCCCTGACATATGGATTTAGGCAGCTAGGAGAGGCTGTTCTTTACCTTGTTCCTGAGTGCTTTCTCAGCCCCCTCTGTCCCCTGCATAGTTTGCAGGCTGCCCCTTACACTAGCATGGAAACACATACATGTCCGTACAGAAACAGCATATGGTATTTACTGTGATTAATAGAGGGAGCAGGAGGTGGGGCAGGTAATTCATTAGCTGATCTCTGTAAATACTTTCTTTTGCACACTGCAGGGTATTTCACCTCTCAAAACCTGACATGGAAGAGGGTCTCAAGAGAATCTCTCAGGCAGCAATGCAAATTTCAGCTGTCTCTTCCCCAGGTTCTAGGTGGCTCCCTGAAGGCAACCTGTGGCTCGGTACAGCCATCAATGTTATCTCAAATCAAAACTCTTGTAATTTTTTTCATAAGCCTTCTTTCTTCTGTAGTTCACACAAGTTGTTGTTCCCAGAATTTTTGATGGAGGACTAAATCCTACTTTTTTGTCATGCTTATGTGAGTCTGTCTTTTGACATCAGTGAGAATACTAGCATGAGGAGATGAAAACACATTGTGACCTCCTCTCTCATCCACGTAAATATTAAAATATGTGCTTACCTTATTTCACTTCAGCTACCAGGAAATCTGGTACATAAAAGATCATTCTTATTACTCAAATATTGGCACTTCATATAAGCCAAATAAAAGATTTATTAGAAAGAGTTGTGCTAACAGAACACTGAAGTCACAATGAAATCACTTTCTGACTAACAATGAGGGAGCATGAAAGGAACCTTAGAAAGAAGTGTGTTACAATGGTATTTGCCAGCACCCTCTAAGTAGGACCTGTGGGACTCTTCCAGCTTACCCTAATTTACATTGGTGCACACAATTGGTACAGGCACTTGCTCTGCTATAGGTGCTTCCCTTCCTGCATATGGTTTATATTACTCTTTCAGAATCAGTTCCCGCAGGAAAACCTGAGTTTATAAACGAAAAATCGGGCCAGAGGGAGTTAATTTCTTTTTTGAGTTTTGCAAACTCTCACAAACCTGGCACAACCTGATGGCCACCTCCACGCTGCAGACACCACCTCTTTATATGCACCCTGTCTGTCAGCTGAGATGTGTCAACTGGCATGTTCTGCTAATTATGCCCCTTCCATAATTAGAGGAAATGGCTGATTGGGAGCAACATGGGGACTCAATATTTTCTATACTCCAGCTCCAAGTTGGGAATGCAGTTCACAGTACATTAAATGAAGTGTAGGTGCGTGCTCAATCCTACACTCATGGAATAATTGCAAACAAATGCTGCACGTCTGCAAAATGTCACCAGTGCATATTCAAAATAATCATTTAACCTGTTAATGCAATGTTTTGTAAAAGGGATTGTCACTCAGACATTTTCCTGTCATAAAGGACTGTTCTTAGGCTGAATTGTAGGAATAGAAAACTGAAGTGACACACTTCAGAGATGCTTTCCCTGCAACTAAAACCATACTTCCTTGGACTATTAAGCAGATATGTTATTTTCAGTAGACCTGAAGATTTTCAAACTACATTTAGATGTGATCCACTACTATATACCCATGAACTTTTAGCCTCAAGTTCCTACCTTTGCTGCTCAGATATTGCACTACATTTCTTGTGGTGGTATTGCTCAAGTCCCCTAATTTTCTGGGGCCAAAGTCAGTGGAGAGGTAGGGGTGGAAGCAAGATGTTTGGAATGGCCCCAGTACTGTCAGCTAAAATAGTAAGTACAGGTACAAACCTTAGGGTAGTGGGACCAGCAGCTAAAATAGGTAGAAAGGTAGCAGAAACCTTTATCCAGCATAGTTCTCTCAGAAAGCAAGGCCCAGCAGCTCCACGAAGAGGGATGGGATTAGGGTCATTTCCACATTCTCCTTCATGCTTCTGCTTTTCTAAGTGAGCTGGAAGGGGTCCCATCTAAGCCACTCCTCAAGATTGATTGGGCACACCAAGAAACAGGAGTAGCATAGGGAAGAGGTGAGTAGCATAGCAAGGCACACAAGGGAGAGGTAATGATGTGAGAGAACTGCATGATAAACAGCAACATGGGAAACCAAGTTACAGGTGGCCTAAGGATGATTTCGTTGTTGTTGTACCAGAGCAATGCAATTAAATAATTGGACTTTTGGAGCAGGGAATAGCAAGGTTTGCAGAGTTTGGGTTCAAGAAGCAAGCCAGAAGATCTGAGAGTATAGTATATGTATTTGTTCTTTCCTGGCAAAGAAAAGTTACTCTTTAAAGTAAATCACAAATACAGGTCCAGAACAGAAGAAAATACCATAAAAAATTTGAAAGCTGTGATTTAAAATGTTTCTTAAGAGTAATGAGTGATTTGAAGTTACTTTGTGGTGGTAGAGACCTTAAAGGCCTGGGTGCAAGCATTAGGAGATATAAATTGCCAGTCTTCATGTCAATTAAATCCTTTTTCTTCAGATTGTTCTGGAGTTTGAACATTTGCACCTTCTCAATGTGTGCACATTTGTGCACACATGCCTGCACATAAGTATATTGTTTTGTTTCCATAAGCTGTTTTTCTGACCAGCTCTGTTCCTTATCTTGTATCACTCATTATTAGAACATCAGATGCTTAGGTACAAACATGTACAGAAATGGTGAAAGTCTGACCACTTCCATGTTCATTTCTATATTATTTCCGTATTTAATTATTTAAGTGATCAATCCAGTGTTCTGACATCCCACTTAATTAAATGGATCTATGTTCAACATCCTCATGAAAAAGCCAAGCTCATTTGTTGTATTCTAACTTTCTGTAGTCCTTATCTAAACTTCCAATGCTTAAAATGACTTTTACAAAAGCCTGAAACAAATGTAGTGGCAAATGTCCGTACTTCGCAGGTCTAGGGACTAAAGGCCTAGTTTTCTAATCATCTTTCACAAAGATGCACAAAATATGTATTGTCTCTGTCTTTTTTCTCTGTGCAGTAGCACACATGCCAAGATGCAAACAGAAAATGAATTCTTGCAGTTCTCAAGGATTAAAAGTATTTGCTGAAAATATTTATGCTGTGGAAGTGAGATTTCTTGTTTGCAACATGGAGAAGAACATTCTGGCTTCAGTGAAATAAATCCCTTAAGCATATGATTAAGTTTATGGGTGGTGTGAGAAGAAAGGATAGTTATATATATCTCTTATGCTCCATTTCCTTCAATAATTCTTTATTGAAGCTTAATTCCCGTAATTACCTATTTCCCAGCTTTGTTGAAGTGAAATTTCAGGGCAGAAACGTGAGAACAGCTACCAGGGGCAACTTCTAAGACTGTGATGCGCAGGCCTTAGCTGCTTCCACAGCAAAGACTCAATTAGATGATCACAATAATCTCACACAGGAGCAATCCTTCAGATACATCAAGGAGTCCCGGTGCTCTCTGCCATTTCATCCTTGTGAAGACATTCTGGTCTGACCCTCAGCGAGGCAGTTGCCAAAACCCTGAAAACAGAGCAAAACAGGCCAGGCAGGCACCTCTGAGGCCTTGTGGCACTGCTCACTGTCCAGGCTATTGCCAGCTTCCAGTGCTTTGAGGCAAGGAAGAAAAAGACAACCAGAAGCCACATTATCTCCTTACATCTTCTCCATGGCAAAACTAGCAGCATCAGACTCCTGAAGAACCCTGTTACATTCTAACTGCTGAGCCACCTGGGGCTGACCTTCCCATGTGTGGCCTAAGGACCTGCTCACAGCAGTGCCCTTCATGGCTTATATTACCCTGCTTGGATAGCAGTGCTAGACCTGCACTTTTCCAATGGTTATATCTTCTAGTGTTCTACCTAACTCAGTTCGTGATCTGAGCACATCCACTGTATGACAATATTCTCTTTTGACTAAATGCTTCTTCTCTCATAGCTAGTTAAATGAATCTCTAAAGAGTGGTCATAGTGACTGTCAACCTTTACAGCACTTGTCAAACACTTGACATCTCATAAGATGATTCTCATTTTCTGATTGCTGGTCCATTTTGGTACATGTTGCAGCTACACAAAAGTATTTAGAACACAGTAAGCAAGAGCTGTACATAATATTTTAAACTTTTACAACTTGGCCCTTTGGGTACCTGGTAAAATCAAATACCAATGAGCTTACTGGATAAGGGCCCTAGGTTGCGCAATTTTGATTTAAAATGCTGCTTGTGTTTCTGGACACTGCTACTGTACTTTTAAGGAATTGTATTTCTGGGATGTGATTGAACTTTTGCAAAATCAGCAGGTTCGTGGGCTTGACGTCTACATAGGTTAAGCATATGGAGTAGTATTTTACTGTGGTTGAAGCAAGCTGTAGTGATTAATGCTTTGTGTCATATAGTGAAGGAGATTAATGTGCTATGTATAGCATGCTTCCTTACCAGGTGGAGGCAGAAGGAAGTTTGTGGTACCGCTGAACAGTCTCTCACTGTCAGCAAAAACGTGCTGTGTGGCTGTTAGGCCTGGTTAAGTAGCATCTTGTAATTCAGCGTTTTCAGGCTGCATTTGCATTGATAGACGGCATAACTGCTAAAATGTATTCCTTTTCTAGTTACCATGCTGATTAAAGGATGTGTATTAATAAATCAGTTGCCAAGTTGTTAATTGGAAAATTTCTTATTTGCTTTCAATTTTAAGAAGGCTTGTACAGAAGTAAGTTGTTCAGGATCTTGCTGCATTATGGATAGGAGATGGCACATGAACGCTGAATTTCAGGTGTCTGTGCTTGCAATGTCCAGGCTCCCAGGAGTGATGGCCTTTGTTTCAAGACTCCAAGCATACAGGGCTAGGAGCTATAGTCCATGTACAAGAAAAGCAATGAAGAACAGGGAAGCAAGGTTTGCAAGGGAAAGGAGATGTGAAAAAGCTGGAATTGTGCTGTAGCAATAAAATACATGCTTTCAATCATCCTAGTTGGTGCGAGCAAGAAGAGGGTTAGGTTGTTAATAGATATTTTTTTAAAGTGTTTTTATAACCTAGAGAAATTGTCTTGAGTGTAATACAGGCTTTAAAAAGAGTCTGGAGGTGCTTTGGAGATTTCACTGGCCAATGGATCTGTACACCAGATTGTACTTAACTAGAGGTATCTTTAAGATAACTAATGGTATAAACATGTTATTTTTTTCTCTTAAATATTCAGTTGTTTAGATTCTGCTACTGCCTGTTTTATTTTAAATGACCAGACCTTTATATATGCAGAATAAAAGTGTTTTCCTCTTATATTATGAAGTGTTTCTTTCTCTGGGTTTTCCACCTATTCATAAACCTACACTTATTCATAAATCCTACATGTCAATTATAGTTAGACATGTATTCAGAAAGATTCTAGGGGAACCAGTTTCATGACTCCCTTTGAATTTCAGTGTTAATTCTGTTTTGCTAGTGCACATTTATTTGCAGTTGTGCTGTTATTTTTTTTTCCTTAAGTAATAAATTAAGCAATTAACATTAAATTAAGATACATTTAATTTTATGCAGCATTTACTATATGTGTTTTTTTCATGGCAGCCTTAACACCAGGCAATATTCACTTGAGCACAAATGTGTTTTTCCTCCCTGGAACATCAATACATTTTAAACATTTCGGTCCCACCACATTAAATTAACCTTTTCATAACTGCTTAAGAATAATTACACGCTGGAGTCTTTAAATGGCAGAAGGGGGTAATTCCCTAGGCAACAGATTTTAATATCAAAAACAAGTACTGTGCAACTGCGGCTACACTTTAAAAACATCCTTCATAATATTTAAAGCATAAATTCTAATGTATAAACCATTCAGTCAAACAGTGGAGCTTTCTGGCTCTGAAAAGTTTGTAGAAAGTGTTCTGAAGTGGTTGAAACCCTTCAGCCTCCTAACTGTAACATTGGATATTAAGAATATTTATCAAAAAGCCCATTAACATTGGGATTTATAGTGCTTTCCAGCATTCCAGTTTTCAAGAGAAGAGCGCTTAGCATTGTTTCCCATTCTTAAATGGCAACAGAACAATAGATCCCAGTCACCATTTATTACTATTTAAAATGTATAAGCAACACAAAAAGTCATAGCCTATCCCACGTCATCAGCTGCAAGTGCTAAATTAGGAAGCTTTCTAGAAAGCCTTTTTTTTTTAAATATATATGCATATATGCAGAAAAGGTTAGCATGAGTAATGTATTGCCAAAAATAAGTTCACAGAAACAATACTTGTCAAAATGAATTTGCAAAATATGCTTCTGTAATGCATTGTTTTTTCATTTTAGATGCTTTTTTTTTTTTTTTTTTCATTACTAGAGACTGTCCTGGTTTCAGTTAGGACAGGGTTAATTTTCCTCCTAGTAGCTGGTAGAGTGCTGTGTTCTGGATTAGGATGAGAAGAGTGCTGATAACATGCCGATGTTTTGGTTGTTGCAGAGCAGTGCTTACGCCAAGCCAAGGACTTTTCAGCTCCTCGCTCTGTCCTGCCAGCGGGCAGGCTCGGGGTGCAGCAAGAGCTGGGAGGAGACAGACTCAGGACAGCTGACCCAACCTGGCCAAAGGGCTATTCCCTACCATCTGACATCATGCTAAACGATATATAGGGGTGGCTAGCCGGGATGGGTGGGCCAGCTGCTCGGGATAGACTGGGCATCGGTCAGCGGGTGGTGAGCAATTGCATTGTGCATCACTTGTTTCATACACACTATTGTTATTATTATTATTATTATTATTATTATTATTATTATTGTTTTCTATCTTAGTAAACTGTCTTTATCTCAACTCTCATTTCACTTTTCCGTTTCTCTCCCCCATCCCAGAGAGGGAGGGGGGAGGGTGAGCGAACGGCTGTGTGGTGTTCAGCTGTCAGCCAGGTAAAACCACAACAGAGACGTAAAATTCATTTTGGATCTTGCAATTGTTTGGAAGAATTTATGTCAAGTAGAAAAAAACAAATACTGTAGAAGTCTTTTAGAATGCAAAATCTTCAATTACTATATTCTGTAACCCCCTTTTTTATCCACTCTACAAGTGCTTTATTTTTTTAATTTAACTGTACCATTTATAAAATGCAACAGTGATGCGGAGTGGTAATAATGGATTTGGCAACAGTAAACAAAGACTCAGTAGTATTTTGCTTAGTAAAAAAGCAAACGTTTTAACCTTTTGTTCTTTGGTTGCATTTTAGATATGTAGGGCCTGGCTTGGTCTGCTTATGCATAGAGTTAGATTTTGCTATTGCCATAGAATTAATGATAACCTTCATTATTATGTTTAGGGTTCCAGGGACGGAAAGTTTCCTAATCTTCTCTATTTAATACAGATACTTTGAAAGAAAAATGAGCTTTGCAGAAATGCACTTTGGGACTGGTATCTGGTAGCAGAAATGGCTCCACTGATGTCAGTGAAACTGTGACGAGTGTCAAATGGACAGACACATTGTGGAATTTGTATCTTCAGAGCTGCAGAGCATAAACTGATCCTGATAACGTAAGTTCAGCAGTCAGAGCAGACCTGTGCTAATATATAAATTTACCATACCAGCAACTCCTGACCCACGTCTTGGAAATGTGATAGGCCACCTAATGGACTCCTGTGTGAAACCCTATTGTAACATTGAAAATGGATGAAAGAATCTGGGGTGACAGGACCACAAAGCCAACATCAGTAGATATTTTGGGCTGCATCATTCCCTTCAGCTGGAGCTGAGGGATAGGTAAAGAGAGTCTTAGACCAAATGCTGCTATTTCAAGGGTTCTGGAGAAACATTTTTCTGCTGCTGTCTGCCTGCATTGTGTTCAACTCAGCCTCAGACTATCAGAGCCTATAAATAGAAATCTTACTCTAAAAGTTAAACAGCTTCTTTATGCTTGTTGCTCTGCCACTGCCTCTTTTATGGAACGCAGGGAGGTATTCAGTCTTAGCAGCAGGGTTTATTATTTGAAGATGAATATCAGATAAAGTTTACTTCTGAAAACATAAGGCAGCATAGGCTCAAGTGCTGAAGGAAACAAGTATAGATAAACATTGAATAAACATTGTGGGTCTTGCCTCTTCAGTATGACTGCTACAAATGTAATGCTTTGCAGCTGCAAAGGGCCCATAAGGACAAATGGAATAATAACAGCTGTGATCCAGTGGGTGAAATGTAGAACTGGTGGCAGAAGGGCACAGTTTTCTTGACTCTGCCACAAATGAGTTCAATGACATTTGCCCATTCCCTTGGGCCGTTTTGTTGTTGGTGGTTCTTTTGTTTGTTTGTTTTTACCTCATCCTTTGGTTGACTTGAAATAGACAGTCAGTCTCTGCCTTGAGGGGCTAACAGCGGTCTGTGAGTCTTTATGGATGGTATCTGTCATAATAGGGCTGTTAGCATAGCTGAGGTATGTGTGCTACCATAATACAACCAAAAGAGGAAGTTTCCCTTATAACCTCACATGTAGTCATGTAACAATATCCTTTATTGTTGGATATGCTGGAATATAACTTGCCTATAAATACCAAGGTTAACACTAGGGAGGCAGAAGAAAGTTGTAAACTTAAGGACAATATTGGCCTAAGAACACAGGGGTATGTTGTGGTTTAACCTGGCCGACAGCTAAACACCACACAGCTCACCCTCCCCCCTCCCTTTCAGGGATGGGGGAGAGAAACAGAAAAGTGGAGAGTTGAGATAAAGACAGTTTATTAAGATAGAAAACAATAATAATAATAATAGTGTGTATGAAACAAGTGATGCACAATGCAATTGCTCACCACCCGCTGACCGATGCCCAGTCTATCCCAAGCAGCTGGCCCGCCCATCCCGGCTAGCCACCCCTATATATCGTTTAGCATGATGTCAGATGGTATGGAATACCCCTTTGGCCAGATTGGGTCAGCTGTCCTGGGTCTGTCTCCTCCCAGCTCTTGCTGCACTCCGAGCCTGCCTGCTGGCAGGACAGAGCGAGGAGCTGAAAAGTCCTTGGCTTGGTACAAGCACTGCTCTGCCACAACCAAAACATCGGCATGTTATCAGCATTCTTCTCATCCTAATCCAAAGCATAGCACCCTTCCAGCTACTAGGAGGAAAATTAACCCTGTCCTAACTGAAACCAGGACAATGTAAAACTCAACTAGTTTACAAAAGTGATTGTATAATGCAATGCCTGTAACTGCAAGACCAAGTTTAAGGAACAGATAAGGAAGTCCATTTCAAGGAGCTGAAGTCCCTTCTGTTCAATTTATTTGAACTGGCTTTGCACAACCATGCCTTTATTCTTTTCCACTTCTTTATAATATAAAATCTCTTCTTCAACTAGAGGAGTTTCAGGAACTAAAAATATTAACTGTTATGAAGGCTTTTCCCATTTTTTTTCACACCTATAGAATGCTCACGCTCTTCTTTCTTCCTATTATACTTCAGAGCAGCCTTTTTGGCAAGTGCAGCAGGAGCTTATGTTGTGAAGTATTGCTAACGAGAAAAAAGGTCAGTATTTTTAGACGTCTTTTAATGCAACTTAGCAATTGGAAGTAAGCCACCATCTTACATTATTACATCTCCCAGGATCACTACGAGGCATTCTGCAGAGCATATTTTCCAGAGGTTCAGGAAGGCAGTGATGTATTCCAGTAGTGGCCTTCATTCAGGATTGTCAGAAATAACTGTAGTATTGCTGGGATTAATGGTACTTTTATCTGTCTGATTTAAAAGCTTTCCACTTATCTAGTTATCTGCCTGTCATAGAAATCTGCCATGTCATAATGTGCTCATTCCACTGCTAGTTAGGAACTAGTATGAAGGTGTTTTTGTAGTGTTTTTACAGGTTTAACTGGATCCATACTATCTACCTTTTCATAGTCTTTTCATAGTAAAGGTTACCTTGTCAGAAACAATTTCTTACTACATCTGTGCTGAAAAGTCAAGAGCAGTTAGAGAATGGGATAGTGTCTGGAAAACCGTGTAAACTTGTAGCCTTTTTGTCCACAAAATTGTTTTAGATGATTGCAGCTCCGGGATCAAAGTGTTCAGAAATAGCCAAGCTTAAGATGTCAGCTGGGAGACTGAGGTGTACCTCACTGTGTTCTGCCTTTGCTTCATCTGTCCTGGTGTAATGAATGAAACCATCCCAGGTCCTGGGGCCCTTAGCACCTTCTTCTCCTGGATCGTGCTCCAGACCTAAACCAAAGTCCAGAGTAGCACATATGTTTGCATGTAAACTATTGTTACGACGAAAGAATGGATCCTAAGGACAGATTGTGGGAACATCTTTTACATTGCTGTATTGCTCTGCATAGTTTTGCAATGTCAGCTGAAATCTAGATGTAGTTCTATTGTGACTTTTAATAGCCAAGGTCCCCTTCATGGAAGAGAATCTGGAAGGCAGTAGCTGAGGCTTGCTAATGTAAAGACTGCACAAATCAGACCACCTCTTTGAAGAAAAATTGAATTTGGAAAGGGAACAAAAAAGAAAAAAGCAGAAAACTAAATGCCTGCCAAGGAATAAACTGCAGTCCCATGTGGTTTGCTAGATAGCTTTAGATGTAGAATTTCTTAACGGTCCACCTTGGAGATGATGTTGATTGCCATTTCAGTCTTGAGACTTAGGAGAGCATGTTTGCTTATCTACACCAGAGTGAGATTTTCCCTCTTTAAAAATAATGAAATCTTCAGATATGTGTGCTAATGTTGCAGGAACTGTTTTGGTTTAAAGAAAGAGTTATCTGTGACTGAATAGAAAACAGTGTAGCTAAGCTGAGTGTGGAGTAAAGCAAAGCCTAAAACATTATTACAGCTTTGTAAGTACAATAATAAAAAGTTTTGAGGTTTTGATTGACTAAGAAGTTAGATACATAACTGAAAAGCAGAGTATCTGTAGATAGTTGGTCCATCTAAGGACCAAAAAAGAACTATAGGAGTTACTTAGGATATTGTATGGAAGAATGAGCAGAATGGGAAATACCCTAATGTAGCATTCAAAGTGAAAAGCAAACGTATGGGATACCACCAGTGACAGAAGCCTTTGTGTAAATTTAGTGTTCCAGTAAAGTAACAAATAAGAAAGATCACGGCACACTGAACAGAGAAGATATCTATCTCTCTACATATATACATATATAGATATATAGGGATCTGGTTAAATGTGTGAGATAAAAGGTTTGTAACACAAACATACTTGATTCAAGATGTTGGACACTTGCATGTTTGTTAGCTATCATAGACATATATTTATATAAATGTGCTATTTGCTATTAATAAGATGGTGGTTTACGATATAGCAGGTTACAATCACTGTGCTTTTAACACATCAACTCTGCTTACGGGTGTTTCTGAATTGTGGCCATGCTTTCTTACAGCAGAGGTGTTTAAAGCTGCTATAGAGATTTAGAGGATCAATATCCATTAAAATAAATGCATTTCCAACATTTAGATTTTGAGAAAGAAAAAAATAAGATTAAAATTAATTAAGATTAAAATCTTGAAAGAGTGGTTAAAATTCCCATGCCTGTATATGTGTGTTGCTGTTTTCTAGCACTACTAGTGAAAAATACATATATTTCATAGGCTTTAGACCCCTTCTTCTGTGGGTGTTTGAAAAGGGCTAAAACAACCCGTGACTTTAAGAATTTGTAAAATGGATGGCTTGTACCAGCAGAGAAAAGTAAGGTCTGGGAACTTTTCTTTCATCTCAGGTGAAGCTCCGTCTTCCTTTTCCTTTCTAGGTGGCAATGTCCTTGGCATGCTTCCAGAGTTTTGATTCTGACTGAAAATGCTCTTTGTTATAAAAATATGTTTTGCTAATTGGGATGGATTGCATGAAAGCTTATAGGAAGTATTTCCTCCCTAAAGCAAGCTAAGTGTCTTGAGCTGGAGTACTTCCTCTAAAATCCATTCTTAAACCTGATTTCCATTTGCAAACATTTTATTGAAAAAAAAATGTATCCAGTGTTAGCTTTCACTGTGCACTTGTACAGAGAATAAAATGGATGTGATAACTTCATTAGAATAACAAACATTTCTGATTCAAATATATTTAATTCTGCTTTACTTGCTTGATGATCCTTACTCTGCAAAACATTATAGATCTTACTGTCCTTGGGCATATGATATTTCCGCATGGATTAACTGATACTGAGCAAGCTCTTTTATGTACACTACTTAAGCACAACATGTTTAACTTCCAATGTTTTCCCTCTCTGACTGCTTGCCATTCAGTATACATTTATTTCCTATCTTGTATAGGAGATACCATTTTCTGATTATATTCAGCTTTCCCTGTGTCCTACTACAATATAACCATTCAAGAGTAGAGCAATTAATCTTGCTTTTTCTTCTTTCTTACTGGGTAAGTTTTCTAGTGTGATCTTTTTTTTTTTTTTTTCCCTAGAACATGTTGCCAAAGAAAACTTGTTTTGGTTTGTGGCTAAACATTATGTCCATTAAATCTGTAGGGTTGCCTAGGTCTGTAGGTTAAGTTTAGTTATGGATATGTATGTTGGTATATTTGATGCCATGTATGTTTACCTCTTTCATTAATTATTTAACAGTAAAATGCCCTGCAAATCAAATACATGTTTTCCAACTACTATTTCTGATGCAGCTACACATAGATTTATTTCTGTACTCCCTCTCTTCTCTGCTTTTCAGGATGATGGATTTCTAGGCATCTTCTTCCCAATTCAGCTCTGTATTTTTGATTGCTCTTTGCTAGAATTATCAGCTACCATTTTGTGTGTTCTCATTTGATTTCCTTCCCATTTACCTGGTTCAGCTTTATCATCTTGCTTTGATAGCAGCTCCCAAATAACTGTCTGTTCTTTAAACACTATGTTGTTGATTCTACTTTTTCAGATTATTACTGGCTGTATGAAAAGCTAGGCCCGCTGCTGATCGGTGTGGCAGCCTCAGGCCTTCGTTCATGAAGTTCAGCTTTCAAATTCAAAGAAATCCTGATCTTCTGACCTCAGTTTGCTTCTATCTGTTCTTTCTGCAGATTAGTTTTTCCAATAACCAATAGTTTGAATTTAGAAACTCTATTAAACGCTTCACTAATAATCATATACAGCAATTGAAATGTATTTTCCTTCCTCCACTTAGTTATTAATTTGATAAAACTGAATAATGTGAATTTTGCACCTTGCTGGTCATGGGGAAAATTGCTAAAATGGAGGAGTTACTGTCTTCCTCTTCCTGTTGTCTGTAAATGATGGTTGGTACATAGATGTTTTTGAAATATCTGCAGATCCTGACCTGAGGACTGAAGCTCTTTTCTGTCCCAAGGGGTATTTGTAAAATCGAGCAGCATTGAATTTCTTGGAGTAAAGTCCAGTAACACAGTTGTAGGGTTCTGGCATCTGGTTTGGGCTGACCTTGTACCATACTCCCTTTTTGTGATGACTTTGTGTTTAAGAGGCTGTTACTTGGACGATGCAGTCCTGTCCTTCCCTATTTTGCAACAGTCAATACAGACAGAAATTCTAGTTAAGCCATGACAGTATTATAATAGCATGTGTACCTGGAAAGCTGAAAAGGTTTCAGCATAAATTCCAAAAGCACTTGGATGCAAATGCTGCAGAGTGGCTATGGCACATTGCATCCCACACTGTGAATTTTATGTGAATTCATCCTTGTAAACTTCTCTGCTAGTACACAGAACTAGCAAGCATATAGTAGCTGATGTGTGCACAGTGTCAAGAGACACATCAGGGGTATATGCATCCTACTTTACACCGGGCATGATAATTTTAATACCAAATGAGATGTGAAGTGCAGAGCTGGTTGGTGGAATATAATTCCCAATGGGACATGTTGTGCAGATCTCCCACAGGATTATCAAATACCTTTTATACTCGGCAGATTTTAATCTTTGAGTTGAGACGACTTGTTCAGTTGTACGGGATTACAGTGAATGTGATTAAAGTTACAGATTGTGTTGGAATAGACCTGATTTCGCTGTCAAACAAAATACTGTGGTAATTCTGTGTTGTTGGCTGGGAGATACGAGGTGCCAATTATTTGCTTCTTTTCCTTTTTTATTTGTTTGTTTTCTTTTTTACTTTCATAAAATCTCTTGGCAGAATTGTGCCTACCAGTTACATCATAAATGAGTAGATAACGGCATGGGCATGAACAAATGGAAAGCTCTACTAAATTTGCAAATATATGGAAGGAAATGTTCAAGATCTATGCAGCCAAACTTGTTAACTGCTTACAAACAGATGCACATCTTGTCATGCAAAACATCTGCAAATGTTAAGGGACAAGCAAAGGCTGATTTTAAAGTAGCAAGACTGAAATGCAAAGAAGAATGAGCAGAGAAGTGGTCTTTTCTGCTGTCTGTTGTGCCTCTCTGTTTTACTGTTCTACTGTGTCACAAGAGTGCCCAAAGGACTGGAAAACTCCTGGGGACAGACCTGAGCCTGCTGAGGGTCAGGGGAAAATCAGGTAGCAATCAAGTAGCTGTGAATGCAGCTTGTCTGCTGAAATAAGGGGACAGAGTTTGAATCAAGCAGTTGGTTTGAGAAGTTTGCAGGATTAGCTTTTCTGTTTCCTCCAGGCACACTACTACACTACTGGGGTTTTGACTTCTATCCTATGCCTCTGCAGAGGGCACTAACCCAATGAAGAAGCTTCTTCTAGAATCTCAACCCTACTTTGAACCCTCACATCTCTTATCTTATTCTTGACATGGTGCTGCAGGTGTTGAGTGAGCAGGGCTTTGTTTATATCCTTAAGTTCCTGAGCTGGCAAGCTCCTAAGGATCCACAAGCATTTCCACATCCAGAAACTGGATGTGTTGGTCATGCTGGCACACTGGAGAGGTTGGGAAAGTAGGAAATTTTCAAGTTACTTATGTCTCGTTAAGACGAAGATTGTTGTGTCAAAAGTAGCCTGTGCTTTTGCCAGCCCTGGAAGCGACACATGAACAGTTTTACATAGGGTTATTATCAATATCTAAGATGGCATGGGAAACTGCAAAATACTCTGGCCCTGCACAAGGACTGCCATGGGCCTCTAATAAGAAAAATGAGGTTCTCTAGATCTTGTCAAAGAGGATTATTAAGAACCTTACAATAACACATTAAGTCTTCAACTTGATAAGTCTTTGAGAAGTATATACACAAAGTATGGTGTATCCTATTGACCAGTTTAATTGATGGACTGGAACTCCTGGTTCCTGACAAATTTACAATTGCCATCTTCCAGGAGTGGGGAAATTCCAGGTCTCATAACCTGCAGAAGAAAGCAGTTTGATTGATTAGTGTTGACAATATTGAAGAACCATAAGAGAGATGAAATGAATCAGTGGATTTGCTTCCTTACCCCTATAGATTTTGTGAATTTTCAATAGGTTCTTCACCAGAAGTATGCCACCTTCCAAGGAAAAGGATTTGGGATAGCAGAAGTGACTCTTCTTGTCTTCTATAGCTTACAAATGTTGACCACAGAAGAGCCCTGTTTCTTACAGGCAAAGTAACAGCTACATTTTTATGTGCTTTTCTTTAAACTGCCATCCATGAACATTAGCATATTTGATCCAGTGTAATAGGTCTTGAAAAGTATGTATGTAGTTGTAGATGATAAGGAAATTTTGTGAAATACTCAGAGCTTGCCTCTACAATTGTATTTGTACTTCCCCCCCCCCCCCCTTTTTTTTTTTTTCTTTTTCTTTTCTCCCGTGTAACCATTTTAAATCAAATGGAACCAGGGAGGCAGAAAAAGATCAAGCTGCTGCACAAACACTTCATGTTTCACTTAATGAAGCTGATCACAGACTGGGAAATTCAATAGAATCTGTCAGTGTCCCTATTAAGTATATTATCTTTCTAGTAGGAAATCACTCCTCTTTACTACCAAATTTTCCTGAAAAACAAACAAGTTTAGTTGACTGCACTTGACTATAATTATGGTGGTTTTTCTTTGGTCTCTGCACTAATTTCACCGCCAAGCACATGGTGTGAAGCTATTCAAGGTGTCCTGTGGAACCTCTTGCTAACAATCTGCTTCACTCTTTGCTGCAGATGAAACACTGAGGGCATTCTTGGAGTCCCCTATATGGGCTTCCTCTTCCTTTCTGCAATGAAGAATGAGGTTTGGGTAGGACAATCACTGACAGACTTTGCACGAAGTGACTGGCAGATGAAGTTCAGCTTCCAAATGTTGAGACCAAGGGGCAGAGGGGGATTGTAGGCATGCCACTCTAGGACTATTTGGTGTGTGCAACTAGAGTGAATGCAACATTTAAATCTGCAACACAGAAAAGGAGAGCAAGAATAAACCCAGGACCCAAACAGAGCAAGAGTCAAGGTCCCATTCTTTTAGCAGCTTTCTTCCCATTTGGAGAAGAGGTTTTGAAAAATGTGAAGAGAGGCATGGAGAAACATTTCCAGAGTTGCCAGTGCTTCTAGCTTTCTGTAAGTTTTTAGTTCAGATACATTTTTATAATTACAGAAAGTTTATATAACTTATAGACAAGTATTCAGATACACTTATAATTTTGAGGTATTAGGAATGTCTCTGATTAAGATTACATTAGAAACTTCCATATTTCTCCTCAGGACATGTTCTTCTGTTATGCAGCCCTGTTACAATACACATTTTTTTAAAAAAAATCTGTTATTTATTTGGTTTGCACAAAACTCTAGCTAGTTCCTTATGCATGCTTTGACAGTCATTAATTTCTTCAATATACTAAGTCCAGAGAAATAAAAATATCCACGTTAATCATCAAACACATTGTGAGCATCTTTGTTTCTGTGTCAGAGCTGGACAGTTCTGACAAACATTACATGTAATCCAGCTAAGGCACAAAATGCAGTTGCTTGTTGAAGAAATGCACAGACAGCAGTCACCCCATGATCAGGGTGGATTTGAATTAAGTTGAAAACAGAACAATTGGTTAAAATATCTGTAATTTTAGTTTTCACGTTGAATTGGGTCTCTGTGCCCAGGTGTTGGCTGCAGGGGCTTTCCTGAGGGGAGCTGGGGCTGTCTCACACCAGTTCCAGAAGGTTCCAACAGCCCCAGCTCAAGGCCCATCCCCTCAGCAGCACCTCTGGGGAGGTGGCTGGAAGAAAGGGCAAATGTACTGCACAGGGGTGAGAAATGAGGTGAAAAAAGTGTGAAAAAGAGTCCTGAGGGGAAAGGAAGAAGAGGAGGTGCTGGTGCTGCAGGTGTGGGGCAGGGGAAGGTGCTTTGATTCTTTTCTGTATTTCTTACTATCCTACTCTAGCTTTAACTGGCAATAAATTAAGTTAGTTTCCCTCAAGGCGAGTCAGTTTTGCCCCTGACAGTAATTGGTAAGTAATCTCCCTGCATACATTTCCACCTACAAGCTTTTTCATCTTATTTACTGCCCCTGTCCTGCTGAGGAGGGGAATAAGGCAGTGGCTTGGTGGGCAGCAGGCAGCCGTCCAGGATCAATCCGCCCTGCCACATGACTCAAGTAAACCTTGAGGACACGAAGGAAAATTTTGTGATATATACAGCACCAAGGCTACCTGCACAACAAATAGATAGATGTTTGTGTGTACATTTTTCCTCAGAAAAGTCATATACTTAGCAGAAAGAGATCCAGTGGCACTGGGGAAAAAGTGTTGAACATATAAATAGGCCAGACACCACTGGAAAAAAGGAAGAAATTTTAAGTTTTTTCTGTCTGAATATTTTAATGAAGCAATACTGAGTGACCACATAGGGAAATTTTAATTAATCAGACAAATTACAGAAGAAATATTTGAGGAAAAAAATGTGCCAGTAAAGCCCAACCCTGTAGAGGAAAGGATCTTAACAGAGTTCTGTAAATGCTGAGATAGCTTCTGTTATGATTACATCTTTATTTGCTCTTCTTGGTCTGGCATTGCCAGTATAGCTAAAAGAGTGATTCTTGTCTCTCTATACATTACCCTTAAGATTATTTAGAAAGATCTTGAAACAAACATTATTGAAGTTGACAGTAGCATTTCAATGAACACCAGTGGTCTGCCTCTGTTCTAATACATGACATCAGATCAAATTTAATAAGTCAATGTTGAGTGAAAAGGCAAGCCAGTTAACTCCACAAATTTAAGTATATAAAGCACACCAAGTATTTAAAAGTTACATCGAAGACCTAGGGTTTAGATGTTAGTAACGCAATTGTGTGTGAGGGGAAAAAAGAAAAGTAAATCTCTCTTGTCCCTTTCTCTTTTCCTGTTGTGCTTCTTTTTCATCTAACTTTTTATATCTAATCATGCCATTATGTCTTCTTAATGTAGAGCTAAAGATAAAGGGTGACAGCTATAACAGAAATAATTGATCACTAATTATTTTTTCTTAGCAATGTCTGAGGTATATTTGTAATATGCTTAAGAAAACAGAGAAGAAATCTTACCAATAAATTGAGGCTATTTCATTTCAGATGACTGTCCACTGAGAATTGTCATCACTGCAGTTGGCCTCAGTATATCATTGACATTGGTCACAAACAACCTACTCTTTAATATCTAGGATACAAAGTTCCTTTGACATCTGCCATCTCCTTTCCACAGTCAGACTCTCACTGGTACGATATCGGCTGTAATTGAACTTGGAAATTGCTTCACTTTCTGAAATGCTGACTGCTTAATTATGATGGGGGAAATAGCAATCTACAGCCTTAAGCTCAGATAACTGTGTAACTCAAAAACTATATAGTTATAGTTGTGAATAATGCTTGCGGTGATTTATGTTAATAACAATGGTAATATGCAGAAGGACCACTCTGCAGACCTTGAGTTCCTTCAAATTTATGTAGTGTGGAAGGGAGCAAAGAAGCAAAATGAACCACTAAATAGAGGGAGGAAATGCAGGCCATCAGTCTTGCTTCCTTTTATTCTGAAGGTGTTCAAGTGTGTCAGTTACCCAAACAGGCTTACAGAGATTGCATAGTTCATTTCCCAGCTTATTCCACAGGTTTATCTTGGTATAATAACTAATATATTATGACCAGTAACTTAATTTATCTTTAGCTTCAGTTCTCCATCTGTAAAACAGGGACTACAAGGACCCTGTTTTTCAGGTATACTCTTGAGTATTAATACCAGAGATCTTTTTGAGATGCTTGAATACTGTCAACAGGAGTCAACATGGGCATCTGTATAGTGAAAAGAAGCTTTTCTTTCAGAACACTGTGATTATAAAGCCACAAGTTGTGGTTGTTGAGGAATTATAAAAAAGTACTGTTTCATTTTAGTCTGAAAAACGAATGACAGCAACTTTAAAGCTCCTAGTGTGGCAGAAGGTAGCATATTCAAAACATGGAGATACTGATGACTTTGGATAAGCTGTCTCATACATCAGAAGTTATAAATCACTGTAACGTAGTGGCTATCCCTTTCAGATCTTACCCATTTTTTCCTGTCGGATGTTGCTTGTGTGGTGTGAATGTATACCACACACAATATTTAAATCACTGCTAAATTGGTTCAGTGTTTCTGTTCAATGAATTTTAGCTCAAGTTAACTCCATGATAGCAGATGACTCTGTCTACACTCATAATGTCTCTTGGTAGATTCATGCAGCAGATTGGTTGTTCATAAATCTTTGTGTCATGAAAAAAAACTCATTGGTGTTTTCTCCTGATTTTCTGCATCTTGTATTTTTTCTTGTGAAAGTTAAAGTACATAGGACCCTGTCTGCAGATGATTAATTACTCTATAACAAAGCAGCTGTGGAGCCTGGCAAGACTGCACTCAGATTACGGTCTTAAAATAGTTGATGGACTTGATGTTTTTCTTTCCAACCATCTTACAATTGTTGTCATAAGAATGAAAGATAATTGCATTGCTCTGTATTGTCACTACATTTCTTGTCGTATGAATAGGTTCATTTAGTGCCACCATCTTAGGTTGTTATGAAAATGAGGCATCTGAACTTAAAGCTGTTGCATCTTTTTCTCTCTGAGCAAGAGCCAAATCCCAGGTTCCAAATACAGATTTTAAGTGAATGCAATATTTGCATCATGTGATTACAGGCTTTACAAAAGTGATTCAAGGGTGCCCATTGCTTTTTCATATGTTTTTAAAAAATGTAAGTTTATCTGTTGTACAGGTAAAAGGGGGTTGATGCTTAGGAAGAGAATAGCAGAGTTAGGAGTAGAACTGAGGTGTTTCATTTTTCAATGCCATAGTCAGTTGATCTAGGATTTCTTGGGTAGAGATGCCATGCAGAATATTCTGTGGTAGGGGCAATTGTTGGGAGTCAACTGCCATGTAGCTGCCTCAGGGTTCTTCAAAGATACAGAAGTTCTGTTTTACTATAGAAAGTAATCAAATTAACTGAAGTAACGCAATTGAGTACATCTACAGATGAAACCCAGACAAAATTACAGAAATATCAGGCAAAGAAAAATGTCTCAAATTGGTTCAGATTAGCATTAGCATCAATTATAGACTACTGTATTTTTATTCCTTTTTTTTTTTTTGCCTAAATGTACAAATCAACACTAACGCTACAATCAACATTATGCAGAAGGCTTGATAGGAGAAATTCATCTTGATGTAATAAGCACAGCTCCACTGAGATCAATGGTGATATTTAGGCTGAGGATAGGACTCAGCTTTCTAATTTGCCAGTAGCATATGAAATGATAATTTATGCTGGCACTCTAGTGAGATAAGAATTGGAAGACAAATATAAGAATTAAGGAACAAGGCTTAGTTCCCCCTTAAAAAGTGGTTCATTTAGTTAGCTTTGCTTTGCAGTTTAGTTGTGTTCATGTAACACACATGGGATCATATTCAAAAGAGATTGAAGTTAACCTGTTTCTCTGAGTGGTTCTGTTTGTTGGTTTCTTGGTTTCTTCCAGCAAGGATGCTTTCTTTTGTCCTCAGAAGAACCCCCTCCTTGATATGCTGTGGTTTATTTTCTCTGCTTGTGTAGTCATCTGTAACTCTGATTCCCCTGTGCCTTTGATTGTCTATAGACACTGATTATGATGATTATTCTTTGGTACAGGTAAAGAGATTTGTATTATATGCAACTTAAATGGCTGAAAATGAGGTAATAGTAATAAAAAAATATACTAATAACTAGATGAAGGCCAGTCTGATGATTATATGGTCTGTCACATAGACCATTGTGTATGCGTATTTTTTGACCATAGCGTCTGTATGTTGTAAAATCTATACTTGAAAGTAATGGGTGCTTTCCTTGGGTCTGTGTTTCTCTCAGGACAGATATCAGTGGATGGATTTATGCGGTATCTGAGCGGAGAAGAAAATGGTGTTGTTCCACCTGAGAAACTGGATTTAAATGAAGATATGTCTCAACCACTGTCACACTATTTCATCAATTCCTCACACAACACCTACCTCACAGGTACAGTGTTGGAGAGATCTGATTTCTTCTCTTACAAGAATTCATAGCATATTTGTGCTGATACCGTAAAATACAACAAAAGCAATAGCAGTAAATGATGACAGTGCTTAGTCTTCAGGGAAGCAAGGGTACCACTTTTGTTTTCCTAGCTACTCCAGTTCATACGTTGAATTAACAGGTGAGCAGTAGTTGTGTTGTTTGGATAAAATCTGATGAAGTCCAATGAAATCCCTGGAAATTACCTTCTACTTAGATAGGATTCCAAGTATAGGTCCTTTTCTGGGGAGGAGAGAGAAAGTACTTTCAACAGCAACCAATACTAGTCAAGCAAGTATGCAAAGTAGAATACAGAAACATCTCTATAGCTAATAAATTTGCCCATAAACATTAAATCTGACAGTTTGTGCATTCAATGAAATTTGCTTTGAATCAGAGAATCAAGAGGTCTCAACATGGCTTTCTGATGGTTCATTATATCTGTAAGGAATGGAAATCTGTTTTTTAACAATATTTCCAATGTGTGTCCTAAAAGTTTATGTGCTGTCATGTTTTTTTAAAAATCTGATCATTCAAAAGATCCTGTTAACTTCATTTAATGAGTCTCAACTGTATTATTTGAACACCAAAGTCGACAGTGCTTTAAGATTCCTTAAAAAAAAAAAAAAAAAAAAAAAAAAAAAAAAGTAAGCATTTTTGATAAGCAGACGTGCACCAGGAAGTCTCTTCTTGGATTTGATGTTTGCTTTTTCTTGTCGTGTTTGGTAATGTTTCAACATTATGTGAAAAAAAGAAGTAATGCTACAATGTCTGCCCAAACCATGGCTCATGTATAACAGTGGCTTTTTTATGTTCCTAAGTTAACAGACTTGCCTTGAGTGACTGTGTTCTGCTGGATGCCAATAGGCAATAACCTAAACACGCAGTGGTGATGCCCAGTTTAAACAAACCATGTAGTAGTTGCTTTCATATGAATGAACTGTCATTGTTTCCAGTAGACACCCATTTTTCAGAGGTTTGTATCTTGGCTGTGAAATGTTTTGTGCAAAAACTTGTCATATAAGTATTTGGTTTGACAACTAGGAAAGAAAGTCAGTGTGGCCAGTGATTCTAATAAGCAGAAATTTATGTTCTGTGGAAGAGTGCAGACATTCCAAAGCAAAAGTAATTTTTAATTACAATACTTCACAGGCCTTGTGTCCAGAATGGACTTCATTCTGTCAGTGAGGATTAGAACCCACTTAAGCCAAATGCTACAGCCTTATACAGAGTTTCTGGAAGGAAGCAGTAAAGCTGTATAAATGTGGGACGAATAGGCCCACAGGGAGGGCAGGTGGTGCCGTCTAAATTTGGTCTAAAGAGATAAAACACAGCCTTTCCTTCTACCAGCATGAATTTATATCACAGAATCACAGAATCACAGAATTTCTAGGTTGGAAGAGACCTCAAGATCATCGAGTCCAACCTCTGACCTAACACTAACAGTCCCCACTAAACCATATCCCTAAGCTCTACATCTAAACCCCTTTTTAAGACCTCCAGGGATGGTGACTCCACCACTTCCCTGGGCAGCGCGTTCCAATGTCTAACAACCCTTTCGGTAAAGAAGTTCTTCCTAAGATCCAACCTAAAATTCCCCTGGCGCAACTTAAGCCCATTCCCCCTCGTCCTGTCACCAGGCACATGGGAGAACAGACCAACCCCCACCTCGCTACAGCCTCCTTTGAGGTACCTGTAGAGAGCGATAAGGTCACCCCTGAGCCTCCTTTTCTCCAGGCTGAACAATCCCAGCTCCCTCAGCCGCTCCTTGTAGGGCTTGTTCTCCAGGCCCCTCACCAGCTTCGTCGCTCTTCTCTGAACTCGCTCAAGCACCTCGATGTCCTTCTTGTAGCGAGGGGCCCAAAACTGAACACAGTATTCGAGGTGCGGCCTCACCAGAGCCGAGTACAGGGGGACGATCACCTCCCTAGCCCTGCTGGTCACACTGTTTCTTACACAGGCCAGGATGCTGTTGGCCTTCATGGCCACCTGAGCACACTGCTGGCTCATATTCAGCCGACTATCAACCATTACTCCCAGGTCCTTCTCTGCCTGGCAGCTCTCCAACCACTCATCTCCCAGCCTGTAGCTCTGCTTGGGGTTATTGCGTCCCAGGTGGAGGACCCGGCACTTGGCCTTGTTGAACTTCATGCAGTTGACCTCAGCCCATCGGTGCAGCCTATCCAGATCCTCCTGCAGAGTCTTCCTACCCTCGAGCAGATCGACACACGCACCTAACTTGGTGTCATCTGCAAACTTACTGAGGGTGCACTCGATCCCCTCATCCAGATCATTGATGAAGATATTAAAGAGGACCGGCCCCAGCACCGAGCCCTGGAGAACACCACTAGCGACCGGCCTCCAACTGGATTTGACTCCATTTACCACGACTCTTTGGGCCCGGCCATCCAGCCAGTTTCTAACCCAACGAAGCGTGCGCCAGTCCAAGCCAAGAGCAGCCAGTTTCCTGAGGAGAATGCTGTGGGAAACGGTGTCAAAAGCCTTGCTGAAGTCAAGGTAGACCACATCCACAGCCTTTCCCTCGTCCACCCAGCACGTCACTTTGTCATAGAAGGAGATCAGGTTCGTCAAGCAGGACCTGCCCTTCATAAACCCATGCTGACTGGGCCTGATCGCCTGCTTGCCCCGCAAGTGCTGCGTGATGACTCTCAAGATAATCTGCTCCATGAGCTTCCCTGGCACTGAGGTCAAACTGACAGGCCTGTAGTTTCCCGGGTCAGTCCTCCGGCCCTTCTTGTAGATGGGCGTCACGTTTGCTAGCCGCCAGTCAACTGGGATCTCCCCCGATAGCCAGGACTGTTGATAAATGATGGTAAGCGGTTTGGCCAGCTCCTCTGCCAGTTCTCTCAGTACCCTCGGGTGGATCCCGTCCGGCCCCATCGACTTGTGCACTTCTAAGTGCCGTACCATATCCAGTACCATATCACAGATTTTTCTCAGGGCTGATCAGGGCAGAGTCACGTTCTAAAGGTCTAGAAGCACAGAAGCCAAAAAAAAAAAAAAAAAAAAAAAAAAAAAAAAAAAAAAAAAAAAAAAACGAATTAAGGATAAAAAATCATGATTTGTCCAACCCATTCTAAATTTTTAATCACAGCGTGGATAACATAATATACTTAATTATTTTAACAGAAAGAACATTTGCCTTGATGAAACTGTCCAAATTCAATTTGACTTCTATTTGAAAGTCTTCAAATTATCTAAGATTGCATCTGCAGATTTCTTCACCTGCATTTCTAAAGAATTGCAGAAACTACATTTTGAAATATGATCCTCAGACTTAATTTAACGTAAAATCCATGGCTTAGAAAATTGGAGAGAAGTAAATCAGAATAAACTCAGGGAATATGGCAAACTAATTTTTAATCTCTTTCAAATTTCATTTAAGAGCATGTATTTTCACATTTAGAGGCACAAAACGTGCCCTTGCCTTTTAGTGGGTTCATTTGTTCAGTAAGCATGTGGCAGCTGGCTGACAGTGGGATTAATGATGTGATTTTTATCCAAGTATTACAAAAACTGACAGCCTTATATTTTGCTTTGAGGCTAGACCAGATACAACAATCACATTATCATTTGCACTCTTCCAACAAGGACTTAATTCAACTGAAATCTATAAAATTTATGGTCACAAACTATTCTTTTTGCCAAGAAGATTTCAAAGGGTCTGCTGAAGTGCTTACAGCTTTGGAAGGGAAGGTTCAGTAACACCTCTGCCCTTACTGGAGCTGTGAAATAGAAACTAGTCATGTAATAACTATTAGGAAAAATAAGAAAAGCATTCAGTCTAGTAATACTTTATTATTACTGTGCTTAATGCCCTACCAATTATTTCTAGCTTTGTTAGTTTTTTAACCCAGAAAAACCATCCACAAAGAAACAGCATTATAACATAAAAAGAAACATGTGCACACTCTGAATTTATTTTTAATTACCCTGATCATTTTCCTAGCCTTTAGTAGAAACCCTTGGCAGTACATCAAGTCTTGATTATTTATTTAGAAGTGTTACTGCTTTCTTAGGGAAATGTAATTTTTAAGAACAAAGGTAAAAACCACATCAAGAAAGAAGTGATTTACATTGAGCCTAGGCTAGCTTAAAGTAATGCCAGCTTTTGGAAACTTTTATTTCCTGTCTGTCACTGTTGTCATATTTATTTATTTTTTATTTATTCCTTTGAACCCTTAGTGTACAACCCTGCTTTTTTTTTTTTTTTTTTTTTTTTCCTGGTTTCTCACCAGTCTTGCCTGAGGTTACTGCTCTTGTCACAGTGGGGAATGACTTTGCAACATTTCTTTTAGCAGCACCCAAGGTCAAAGACAAATGATGATTATATATCATTATCAGCATTGCACGCTTTGATGGCTTTGCAACTTGCTGTTGTATATGTGACATGCTAAATATGAAAATCACAAGTCTAACACATTTTGGTTTTGGATAAAAGGAAAAATAATAGCAGCAATAGGTTGCAGAGCTATCCGTCTGGAGTATGTAGCCAGCATGGGACTGTCCCACTTGCCCTCAGCATCTGCTGCCCTGCTTACAGTCCTGTATTTGGGTGGTCTCTATAAAAAAAATTCCATGAGGGGCATGTTCTTGTCCTTTATTGCTACTATGGCCTCTCCTATACCATCCTCCAGCTATTCTGTTCCCAGTGATTCCTCAGTCATAGCTGTTGCTTATTATGTGCAATCAACACTTCCCTGAATCCTTCCTCAGCTTCAAAGCCTCCAAGGTGACAACACCATACAGAAAGGAAGGAATGCTGGGCAACACCTGGTCTGAGCATGAGCTTGTCACAAGAACAGAAGCAGTTTTGGCTGGCTGATTCATGCTTCTCAAGCTGTGCTGTTTTCAGGGTATCGGCTGACAAGACCCAAGGCTGTGCTGTCTTCCAGCCCCACCACATCCTTCCTGATGAACTAGAGGTTAGGAAAGCTCAAGGAGCTCATGAAGCACTGAGGAAAGAGCTGTAGATGTCCTCCCACCTGCAGCATCAGTAAATCCTGTGTAGCAATCATCTGAGGTAGAAAAATGATTTTTTTTCCTGACATTGGGGTCACAATTTATCTTAGCACAAAGGCTAAGGGGAAGAAGGAGCATAGTGGTTTTTTTGTTTGGTTGGTTGGTTTTTACCATTTAGCTGTTGCTACTTTTCATGATTCCCCTTCAGAATATCATAAAAACTTGTGTAACATTGAGGAACGGGTCTGAATTTCCAGAGGTAAGACATTACCTCTCCTGAGCAGAAGGGTGAACTGGAGAGGAGTTCAGGTCAGGAGAAGGGATGGATCCTGTTGACCCATTCCCTGGTTCAAACATGGGGCAGAAAAAGCTACTTAAATTTTGAGTAAGTAAGCATTGTAGTAATTAAGATTATTTTTGTACCTTAAATGGACAGCCTGAGGGTTTTACTTATGATATGTCACCATCTGGAGTCAGATTAGCTGAGATTAAGATTAAATGGACTACCAGTGTACAGATATATACAGCTGTCTTCTGTTGCAGACATGTTACATGCCTACCCATGCCAGTTCCCTCCTTCAGAAGCTGTACTCCAAGTGAGAGGGTTTCTGCTTTTTAAAGTGAGTGGAAACCATGTAAAAAGGAGAGGGAAAATCAATTAGATTGTATCCTTTAGGCAGAACTAATTATTGTATTCCAAATCAGCAGCTGACACCAACATTTATAGAGGAAGCTTGCTTCCAGTAGCAACAAAGGTCAACATAAAGGTTAAAAAAAGAAAAAAGTTTGATCAGATCTGAGATTATTAGATTGATCAGATCTGAGAAAGCATTAAAAATAAGATATAGGGCAAGAGCCTTGTTTTGACTAACATGCAAGCAGCAACAGCATACATCACACCATTGTGGGGTCTAATTCAACTGTCCTGTTTGTACCAAAATACCTTAAAAGGAGAATAAATTCAGATAAATGTATGATGTCTAAAAATACTGACGCCAGCACCTTCTGCTACTGCTAGAGTCCAGAGCCAGACTCCCAGTAGTACAGGGTTCTGAGTTCGCATGTTGCAAACTACAACATATGTTCCAGAGCACTCCCTGCTTTTCTGGGACTTCCCAGAAGAGATGAGGACTGACATCACAAGTGTGCAGGGCAAAGAGGGTATGCAGGCACTTGGCGCTGGGAGAACATGGTGCCGTAGGTGGATGAGGTGGCAGGAACAGCTTCTATTTCTAGAGTAATGAAGAAGTCAAGTGACTACAAACACCTACATTCAAATATCCCCCATTTGGAGAGGGTACATATCTTAAAACCATAATCAAATTTTAAGTCCATGTAATATTGCAAATATCTTGCATTTGTAAAAATAGTGCTAAATGAACCTAGCAAGGGTGTACTTGCTGAGAAACGAGTCACTTAAAGCTATAGAAGTTTGGAAATGCTCTATATGGGAAAACATGGCTCATATTCTCAGCATGGGCTCATTGACCTTAGTGTCCTGTTACATGTCAGGTATGTCAATACATTTTTAAAAAGCTATTTTTTGTCAGAATTTGTTTCTCCTTATCCAATATACCATAAGGTGATAAAAATATTGTGGCGCTATTGTAGATGCTTTGTATATTATAGAGGGGGATACATAATGCTTTTAATTTTCAGTATTCAAAATTTGATCTGTATTCAGGATATTAAAAATGTCATTCTGCAATTCTGCAGGTATTCCCTTTAGTGTCTCTGTTAACACATTTTGGAATGGATGCAAATAGAGACTCACATAGCAGAAGTTTATAAATAATAGACATACAAAAACACTCGAGTAAACATTTATAATAATCCATATTTTAGAAGAAAAAAAAAGCTATTGAGAATATTAAAACCTTTGCTAGCATGTTTCACTCTGACTGGGATTCCTTCTGACTATTGAATGTTTTGGAGTTTAAATATCCTCTTACACTGAGCAGAAATCCTTCCAAAAGAACTGAGCTTTATTAATAAGGTAGTGTGGGAAAGTGTTACATGACAAGCAATGCATGTCATGATTTACTTAAGCACTTTGGAAGGTTATGGATCTTGTAGTCCAAAGCACATAGCAATAATAACAGCCAGTAGTCTCTCAGGAGGCATAGCAGAGTTTGTTAATCATAAAATAGTATGTTAATCAAAATTCAATATGCTTTGAGGGAAAAGACAGAGAACATGAAAATAGAGTTCAAAGTGAATGCAGTTTTTCAGGCAGCAGAGCTCAGAGGACCCATATAATTACAGCCAAGTTTTCATAAGCAGATGCTTAGGGATAAGTACACAAAAATGTGTGCTGTTGTACCCTGATCCATGCTCGTGCTCATTTGTGTCCTGCAAAGAAAAAGAGCCTTTGCTTACCCCAGATACTGGGATTGCACCAAAAGCGTTATTTTGATAACCTGCCTTAATCAGAGGAGAAGCACACACATACAAAAAGTGAAGTAAAATAAGAGGCACATTGTCACTTTGCTGACTCCATTTGGATTTTCAGAACCTTCCAGCAGTGGCCAATCTATGTTATTTACACTTTATTTCCCATCAGTTCCAGCAGGTGCTGAGAAAACTTACAGATTTCTGTAGGAATAATGTTAATGCTTCTGAGTATTTATGATACAGTTCAGCATAAGAAACGCATCATAAACAGGAATTTTCCAATAGAAAAGTTATTCTATTACAGTCCATAGCAGAAGGAAAAAACACAGATAAAGCAGACAATGCTACTCGGTGAAGCAAACCAAAACATACAGTTTCCAACATAAAACCTAAAGTGTAAAGCAAGGATTAATCTGTGCTGTATTATATGCCAGTCTGGATGAAGTGTTTTATCCAACTCCTGTCAATGAAGAATCTTTAGCATAAATGAACTCTGCCTCCTTAAAAAGCTGGATATCCGTCCCTGGCTGGATATCCTTCCCTGAATGCAACATCTGGATTTGTTTGGGTTTCAATACTTCCTGAGTTTGTGAAGAACTGAGTTTTCCTGGTTTATTTTTTGATTTATATTATGTCATTGTTTGAAGTTGGTAGTCTAATTAACTTTCTTTCTGCATAGTGGAGTATCACATCAGTAAATTTTACTGAGCAATTGAATGTAGTGATTAGAGTGTTAAATATAGATTTGAGACCTAGTAATAGCAGTATTAGTGACTATGCAGGAGGTTGGTGTTATGTTGCACTAAACACTGCATGTTATTAGAAAATGTACTCTTGCTGTCCTGAGTTGCCTCTGAATTTCACTTTGATTGTCGAAGGCTAGCAAAGTCTTTTAGAACTAATACGTTATTTTGTTTTATGTCAATTCTGTCTAACAGAAGTTTTTGTATTTGCTTCGATTCAATTGTTTCTCTTCACTCACAGTAGTTTAACTTATGGCAGAATGCAAACCATGACATTGACTCTGCCTAAGTCGTTTCCATTAAGTTGTTATGCTTTTTGTATGCCTTTGAGTGGTATTCCTGTCAGCCAAGGGTAAAAGATGCTGCTAACTCTGATTATTATTAGATTATTCCTGAGGCCCGAAATGACTTCCCTTTTTTCATGTTCTCGTTATGTTGTCTCAGCTGGACAGCTGGCCGGTAACTCATCAGTGGAGATGTATCGGCAAGTACTTTTGTCAGGCTGCCGCTGTGTGGAGCTGGACTGCTGGAAAGGACGAACAGCTGAAGAAGAGCCGGTCATTACACATGGTTTCACTATGACAACTGAAATATCCTTCAAGGTACAGCAACGCAGCATGCTGAGGTGGTTGGCTTTAGCCAGGGTGGTTTCTTTCACATAAAATGCATGACAAATGCATTGCTGCAAAGGTGAATAGGAGGAAAAATGTAGGAGTAAAAAGAAGTTTTAAGATGAGACTTCAGAGAATGTGGGGAATCACTGGAAAAGTTGCAGTATTCAAACCTCGCAGAGGAAGAGATTCTTGGTGATTACACATATCCCTGATACTTGGGATCAGATCTGAAGCGCTACAGGATGAAAAAGAAAAATAAGTAGCTTAGGAGGATGTGAGGGGTTATTAATGCCATTCAAACTCTAAACCTATCATCTGTATTTCTGAATGTCATCTTCCATTTCCCTTTTCCATAATAAAAGGCAGATGCTCTACCCTAGCAATAACATTAAATTGTTACCTTGTTATTGTCAAACATGTTTTTGACATGTTAGAGGAATGGGATGGAAGTGTTTTACTATAGTTTTAATATTGGTAGTTAGCACAGCCTGTAATGATACATCAAGATATCATCTTTGAAGTCTGAAGAAATAATTTTTGGTTATCTGAAACACTAACTTGCCCTGGAAATATATTTCTAGACTTCCCTGTGCAAGAAGATGTGGAAAAATGTCCGTTTCTGAATTTGCTTGTATTACAGGTGATAGATGTGGATTTTCTACCAGTTACAAATTTGAGGCATGTCTCCCACACTGATGCATGAGTTGATTTTTTTTGTCTTATTATGCCTTACATGAAGAAAAAAAAAAAAAAAAATAACAATACTACCACACCGACAAAACACCAAATTTCACTCACACCAGAGCATCCCCTTGCTTTTTGTCAATTTTCTTTCTCTAACTCTCCACTGATTGAGTTAATCACAGGAAAATGTAAAACACAACCTTCTTGCACTTTTGTTATTAACTTTGCCATGAATCTGATGAAAACCATTTATGTTTATATGCATAGAGTTTGATTGCTGGAAGTCCTTTAATTAAGGAAGATAGCTCTTAACTCCTTTGGCCATGTTAATGGCCATATTAATTTAAAACAAAATTAATATAATTCTTAAAAAGAGCATTATCAGGAATTAGAATCATAGTGGTAATCATCCTGATTATTTAGATGTCCAACTCTAGGCATTGTTTTGCAGGAGAGATATTGGAAGGTGTTTTAAACCAATGCAGGGATATTTCATCTGTCACTGGAGGTCACGTTTTTTTCTCCACATAGAAACTGTAAAAATGTATTGACTGCTGGTTTTCTTTTGAACACTCAGAGTGCTGCTTGACTTAGGAGGAGCAAAATGATAGCGAAATAATGTGTCAGAAGTGTGTGAATCAATTCAGAGTGATCACTGGGTCTTCAGTGCTGAATCATTTGTTGGTTCATGTGTTTGGTGTGACCACAGCACACAATGCTTCTGTTCAGTCTGTCAGTTTTCACTGCCTCAGATAGGCTTTCAGAAGTGTGGGTACAGAAGCAATATGTACTACCCATTCTTATGTTCCTAGGGATTTGTTTTGGGGTTTTAGTGTTGGATTTTTTCCTGCTTGTTTGCTTTTTACTGGGCTTCATGACATAGAAATCTGTGAGGATTTCTCAGTTGCAGTCTGTGAGCTGCTGCAAGAGTGTGATCTTACAGGGTATTTTTCATGCCACAACCATCAATCTGGGCATATGTACTTATAGATACCTTGGAGAACTGTTCCATGTGAGTCATTCTGCAGCTGAAGTAAAATGTGGAATTTCACATGTTGTTCTTTTCTGACCATAGAGAATTTGCATTTACATTGAAGGCACTGCAAGACTGAATCACCAGCATGCCTCTTACTCTGCTGAACCAATATCTGATTTTTTTACCCCCAGATTTCATCAATGTCACCCTGGTTTTACTCTTCCAGGCTAATCTTCTCCACCCATGCTGAATTCTGTCCCTTTTTGCAACTGAGAATGCAGTTGAAAATAACTTTATGGCTTTAGTCCACAGCTAGGGTAGTGTGTAGGAGCGAGAAAGGCCTCAGGACTGATCTCTGCGCTGCTGCTCATCTCAAGCTCCATAAGCAAGGAGATAGGGTGCAAGTGGGTGGAGATCAAGCCAACACCCATTATGTGGGTGGAAGCATCTAGGTGAGAGGTCTCAGTATTTGTAACCCTGTTCTCAGCCCTGCTGTGAGCTTGTAACAGTAAAATTGCCTTAGATGTTCTTGAGAATTACACATTATTACTGATGTAATGTGGCACCAGCACTCAATGATTTACTGGTGTTGGAAAGAAAGCATGTGGCAGGAATAACTCCATCAAGGAGCGACTTTCCACATGGGAGAATTGCTGCTGTGAAACTGCAGCTTCCTGTCTGCAGTGATCCAGCCTTCTGCACCATTTAGTACTTTTCCAGTAAATGTTTTGCCTTTCTGCTTTCTCTCAAGGCTTAGTTGAAACACGTGAATGGTTAGTGATACGTGAGGCATTTAAATATTGGTCGACTGCATTTTATTAAATATAGTAATTCATCACCTGTTAGACTGTGCTGAAAAAGTTTATCATATTGTAAGGGAAGCTGTGACAATTTGTGCCTGAACTGTGTATTTTTTTATTTTTATTTTTTACTTGCATGAAGACTGTAAATTCTGTATGTACTGTAGCTCATATCAGAAGATCTTGAGGTGGCTTGTGCATTACATCCAGCCCTAGATTTTTCAAAAAATATTAGAAGGAATATACCAGAAACCCAGCTTTTGAGTTACAAAGTGCATTTCTTATTTCTGTTACGCTTCTGAATTGAGCATTTTAAAGTACAGAAAGCAAATAAAATGAATCCCCTTAGAATGCTTGTTCAAAGTAAATAAATCTTTTAATTTTAGTCATCCTTATGATTTGGGACAGAAAAGGACTATGGTGTCTTTTAAACTCCAGAGGTTGACAGCAAAGATAGTGAAGTCTTCAGTGCTTGATACTTCTTTTGGAAAAAAGATCTCCAATAGGAAAACATGAATAATTTCTAACACTGAGTGCTCACTATATTGTATACCCTACTAAAATTAGCGTTATCAAATGATTGCTCTATTTATGGTTGCCATTTTCCATCGAAACCAAAAAGACACTTCTATGGAAGTTTCCGTTTCTGAGCCCTGTTTGATGATTACTACACAGCCAACTGTTACAACTAAATAACTTCTCTTTTTTTCTATTCTCTTCTTTGACTTAAGGGTGTTTCTCTCAACAAGACAAAATAAAACAAAAAAACTTGAGTCAGAGTAACTAAAGGATTTTACAGATGCATGTTTGTGCAGATGATGTTTAGAATATACGAGTTTGTCTGAGCATATTTATTATTATGCAAAATAATTCATGAAAAACATAGCTTCAGGCATGGAACAACTCCATGCAAAGACCAAATTTAACATTTAAACTATTGATTTAGGCAGATGTAAGTCATTTCTGAAGAAATACAACGCTGGAGACTCATCAAACGTTTTGGAGATTTGATTACAGACCAGTTGCTACAAAAGCATATGTACAGCTTTCAGGAAAGGTTATAATAAAAGGTCTCAGTATGATTTTTAGGTGGTTTAGATATTATTTCAGAATTCTTTAGGTCTTCTGTGTCTTCAAAGAAAAAAAACTTTCTTTAGAGACAAATTTCTAACTGTATACATTTTGATTCTTTAGGAAGTAATAGAAGCTATTGCTGAGTGTGCATTTAAGACATCGCCCTTTCCAATCCTCCTCTCCTTTGAAAATCATGTGGATTCGTAAGTAATTACTTTGTTTCCCTGTAAGGTTTTACATTTTTATAACTAAGCACAGGATTATGTATGAATTTGTGGCAGTTTTAGTATCTGACATAATCAACAGCTCTTACTAAAATAAAAACTTGCATCAGCTTATGTGCCCCAAATGATCAGAATGAATTGGGCTTATTATTAAAAACTTTTCTGAATTAGAAACTTTTATATGTAAGAAAAAGCTTGAATAACTATGAGACAAATTCTGTTAACTTTGCAGTCTCCATATATCCTTCTGGAATGAAGAGATACTTCAGCCAAGAAAAAAGCAATATTTCACCTACTTAATGACCTTGTTTGGCACTATAAAAAAAAAAAAAAAAAAGAAAATCTCTTCCATGCATAGAATAGGTTACATGGAAGTCCAAGAACTGTTCAATTTCTACCAAAAAGCTGTTTTCTGTTTTTGTTTATTTGTTTGTTTTAATTGCAAAGAATGCTTGTTTTCCTGTGTAAGAAAAGAAAACAAAGTGAAAATGCTTCTAAATTTGTCCCAGTTATCTATCTCATTACTATTTTAGGTTTTTGTTTTGTTTTGCTTTGTTTTTAAGTTTGACATAATCTTTTGCTTGGTTTTGAGTATAGAGAGAGACCACATGGTTCAAAATGGGGTGAGACTGACACACAGCATGTGCCTTAACTTCAGTTGCCTTTTCTGCTTTTGTTTTCCGCTGTGAAAACATTTGCAATGCTTCTGGGGCCAATTTGGTTTAAGAAACTTTTTTTTTTAATTTAAAATAAAAAGTAATCTTTGGGAATGTTATGAGTGATTTAATGCAAGTCAGTAAAGATGTCAGAATATTTTCTCCTCTAAAAGGAAAAAGGGTGAGGGCTAACTGCTTTTCAATTGTTTTAGGAAGAACATTCTCATCATAAGAGAAGGAACTGGTAGAAGAAGCTATGTGAAAATGTTTTAAGAACAGATGTGGCAATACTGATAAAAAATGATGTAGGTAGAAAACTTTAAAATCTGAGAGCTGACCTACACTACCTCTATGCCTTACAGAATAAGTTTGTTACCTTTTGTGGACGAGTATGTTTGCTCTGTGCATGTTTAAAGGACACATGGTAATGGTTAAAACAGCTACCTAACTGTTAAATACTGCCTAGTTGGTTTTGTCTACTCTAGAAGATCACACAGATGCTGTATTTAATTTCTTTCTCTATTTGTTCCGCTTACTCCTTTCTTTTTGGTGCAAGTTATATCACCTTCAACTTGCTTCTACTCACCTACAGCTGTAGGTTTTAACTCACAGTGCTTCCAGATGCAACCTCTGGTCTTCAGAAAAGGTCTCAACCATCATTCTTCAACGTATTATATTTTGTATTAATTCATTTTGATTTTTAAAAATTGACATTCACAGTGTTACTATAAGGCAGAGAAGAAGCAACATCAGATTTATCTTAAACAGAACATTTAGATTTTTATTCTTGCCAAGTCAATAAGACTTAAATCTTCAAATATTCCAGGGTGGTCTGTTTTATTTCAAGAAAGTAAAATAGTAAATGGTTGCATAAATTAAACTCCTGTCAGATATAAGTTATGTATGTAAGGGGCTTAAAACTATAAGATGAAACTTTGTTAAAGGTGTTGTGATACTGCAGAAGCAAGTCAAAGACGGACCAGAGTTACTGCTGCGTTATTCTCATCTTTATAGTTTTCTACCACAGAAGCCACTGTACCTTTCTCTTCAGAAAAGTCCAGTCATGGAATAATGAATTATCCCTCATTGTATTATTAGATGGCTTTTTTCATGAGTTCCCAGAAGTTTTTATCAAAGCAAGTCTAGGAAAACAATATCAAATATTTTCTCTTTGTGAGGCTTTTTGCTATTTATGATTTTTTGCTGCAGTAAACTATCAGACTTAGTGTGTATGAGTTCTAATTTTGCTTTGGCTGAAAATAATTTCTAGTTATTTTACTGACTGCTATTCTTCATTTCTTCACTAGATGCTAGAGAAATCCGCAATTAGTCATGCCACTCAAAGAAACCTTCACCTAATTCTGTGGAATGCTCTGTTTACCTTTTCATTTACTTGGAATGTTGTTTTTCTCCTAGATCAAAAAACTAGGTTTGTGAGTTATTAACAAACACTAAGTGTTTTCATAGAACTGTTATCAAACCAGTCCTACCGACATCAATTCCTACTTCAGGGTGACTCAAATTTTTCTGCTGATTTTCATGTTACGAGAGTCAGTGTTCATGGGCGAAACGCTGATCCAATACAAAGCAGTTGAAATACTGACATTGGTTTAAGCAGAAATACAGTTTAACTCTGTGTTTTCTATGCATGACTTTTAGACATTGCAATTGTTAGAGGTTTTAAGTTATACATCATCAATATAGATATGACAGTATTAATCACCAGTGGACTTTAAATACAGTTTTTCTTCCATTTTTTGTTCATGTGAGTATTTTTACCACTTTTTGTCCATCTAAAGAATAAATCATTTGTCTGTTGGCATGTAGTGCCATTTAATTTTTTTTTTTTTTGTATTTCCTTTGAAATATAAAAATATATTTGAGGGAAATCCCCTCAAATGTCTTTTTTAACATGTGAAGAAATTTCATTTCCTTTACTGTAATTCCACTGTGTCGTATATTCATTCTTGCTTATTTATATACAATTAAAAAAATAGAAAAAGATATAAGCATATAGATTTTGGAATATATAAAATATTATATACACCATCAATTTTATTGAAATCTAACTGTGCACACTGAAAAAAAGACAATGCTAAGAAAAGATGTGCTTCAATCAAAATATGAAAGCTGTCCTGAAAATTCTTAAAAGACCTCAAGAAGACCTTGATGTTTAAAATTGGGTTTACAAGAAGATAAGCTATCTGCAAATCTGAAAGCAGACACTCTATAATTAGAAATGCACTGATGACATAGCAAAAAGGTTAAGTGATCCTTGAACAGTATCCATGTAAGATTGCTTTCAAGATTAAATTTAATTACAGTTATTCATACTGCTGATTTCTTGCTGGAATTGTTACTTCAAATATTAAAAGGATTTTTATCACTTTTTCTTCCTACACTTTAAATTATTTTAATCTCTTCTGGGGAGGATATGTGTCTTTATTTGTCTTACGCAGAGTAACTATCTCTGCAGAAGTGATAATAATATATTGTTAGGAGCAGTAGTTGTGCAGTAGTGCTAGAGAGCCTCTGTGATTGACCTTCATAATAGGCCCAGTACAAACACAGTAAACCAAAATACAAGCAATGCAATAATGTTAATGAAAACATTTCTTCAGATTCTCTGTATTTCCTTATCTCCAGGTATCATGTTTCAGTTTTATCTTCCCTTGCACATTCTGGGGGCATACATAATTGCTGCATGTGATACCTGTCCATACCCACACAGTGAAAAACATAAAGCAGATCAAGTCATCTGTTTTGAGACAATCCATTTTCATTAAGCTACGTGAATGCCAAGAGAATTTCCAGTAGCAATATTTGTGGACATTTTTTATTTAGGAAAAACCTGTGGTTTTTTTGTTTCTTAACAACACAGATGAGGAAATACATTGTAGAAAAGTTGGTATTTAGTTGGTTGCTTGAACAGAAGGGAAGTAAAAGGAAACTTGTACTCCAACTTTTAATGTACTGTAAAAGTAATACATAATCTATATATACCATTACTAATGATCTATCTCTTGAAACAATATGTATTTGTGGGGAACATGCAAAAAATACCACTCATTTAAATGCTGGTACTTCTGAATACTTTTTATCTCATAAATTTCTCAGCTCCTTTCTTAGGACCTTTAAAAATAACTGTGCATGTGGTCCAGTTCACAATGAAAATTAATTCCGTAATGAAAAATTTTTGTTCTTTGGCCTCCAGTATTGCAAGCTTTTTTGATAGTTTTAAAAACTGTTAGGTTTTCTGCATAATTTTCCTTTTCCTCCTTTTTTTGCCTGTGCAAAGTGATGATTAGGAATTTATGTGCTAAAGCAAAATATACTCCTTTAAATGTTTCTCTTACGCATAAATAAAAGTCCTCACTGTGTGCTGTTTGAGGTAAACATGTAATTAAACATGGAAGATCAGAAAAATTTGTTCTAGCCATGGTGACAATATGAATATTAGAGTTAAGGTTTTGTATGCTTTTTCTGTTTCTTATCAAGAGTTCTTTTTTGGAGTTGGTGTGCCCATTTAAAAATGCTGGTGTCGCATCTCACATCTAATTACTAGGACTTCAGTAATTGTGCTCTTGTGATTCAAGGAAATGTCCCTTGAACTTTCTGGGTCCTAGAGCATAGACCTATTCAAAAAACACTGGTGGAGAAGATTGAAATAAACTTCCCTTTAACAACTTCTTGTAGGCAAGATGTGTAGCAAATACCCAGTCTGCTTTCTTACTAGAGCAGAGTGAGATGCCTTTATTTTCCTTGGTAGCTTTCAGTTAGTAATAGCTAACAGACAGTCATTTCCTGATCTGTTCTTCCCATCATCTTCTCCCTCATGGGTTCTTAATTTCACTGCCTTGCCTATGTTCGTCTTAATTTTCTATCCTCAGCTAAAAGTGGCTGTTAGCTTTTTTTCAGAATTGGCAGCATGTAAAAGAAAGCATCGATGAAATTCTGTAGTGATTTAAACTGCATACAGCGCTCGTATAGCTTGGTGGAATAATTTAAAACCTACTCTCAACATGTTTTGTAAAGGACTGAGCTAGTGACCGTTTCACCCTTTATCTGCTTCAAGGGACATCCAGAAAGCTGATCTGGAATTACGTTGCATGGAAATTACATTTTCTGATTCAAATGCCACCCAGCCTTTATCTTAGCTCTGGTTTGGCCCTGCTGAACCCAGGAAGAGCTCCAGTGCCAAGAGCTCAGTTGGTGGCTAATGACAAAATAGGCAGAGAAGTTGCTGTACTCCTAGTTTGTGAGAGAAAAATGAGCACGCCTTTTTTCATATATGCCCAGCTCTATTTTGTCATGAAAAATAGCTCCATGGTAACATAACTGCTTATACCATTAGTGTACCTCTCATGATATGCATATCATAATTAATAGTAGTTGAGGAGATTATATTAAGCAAGATAAACCTGTTCTTTCATCAAAACTTCTCAACAGAGTATCAAAAATGGAAAATTTCAAATAAACCTAAGCCTTGAGTGTTGCAGCTTTTATTAAATGGACATGTATAACAAAAATACACAGTTGTCTAAAATTAGAAAGAGAGTGACTGTAGCACTGAGCTACAGGTGATTTGAGTAATATTTCTAAGCAATGTAACCTATTTTCAGTCCTAAAATTCCCATCACTATGGTATGCAGCAATTATTTCATTATGGAATTGCACTTTGCGAAAATTGATTATAAGTAGAATTTGCTGAGGTTCAGTTTATTTCTAGAGGATGTCATGAACACCACTGAAGTAATTTATGATGGTAAAATTTGACTCTGTATATAATTTAAAAACAAAATACATAAATAAGGAATCTGACCAGTGACCCAAACAGTAATCTAATCATCGAGCAGCTCCACCTGGTATATATGTCCTAGTTATATATGCATTACTTGCATGCAGTATTTAATTAAAAATGCAGTTACACCAGCATTTATTACAACAGTTCTCCAAATTGGCATAATACATCTTAGCAGTAGTACCAATTACATCTACACTGTGACTTCTGCCAAGGGGGATCCGGCTGGAGGAATACTTCTGGTGGAGCTGGCAAGAGCAGTGCAAGCTGCTGGTGCCAACCTTGCCCATGACGTCTGCGGCTGGGCCAGTGCTTTATGGTGGAGAGCAGCGCAGAGCTGTAGCAGCAGCTGCAACCAGGGCTCTAGCTGGACGGGTTGTAACGCTGCACAGCCACTGCACCCAGAGCACTCATCTCATGTGGGCTAATAAAATTAAAGTGAGAAAGTGGGCTGCTAGAATGAAATCTGCAATAAACTAGCCGTGTCTCTACCAGCACCTTTAACTGATGCATTTTTGCTGCTTTTTAAACCCAAGTAATATCTTCTGCTCATTCTTCTATATGGTTGTGCCCTGTAGACGTACTGGGGGAGGTGACAGGTACCCACAGCTTGGGAAGTTCAACAGAGGCACCTGCAGAGGAGGCTGTGTAACTGTTTGGGCTGTGATGTCTTAGGTTAGGTGTGACAAATAAGAGAAAGAAATCCGAATGAGAAAAGGTGGTGCAAGAAGAATGCCTGGCATGTGTATAGAGTAACACCAGGAAAATACTTAAACTTTGAATAAAAATGTTGCCTGAAAGAGGCAACTTCATGCAACAGTTATTTCCAGGTAACAACTGACATCCACATTTTTGTTTTCTACTAGGCACGTGGGAAAATAAAACTCAGTGTTAAAAGTTAAGTTTCACTATTACTCAAGTGACTACTGACTTCATTTGTCATCCTTTTGATAAGCTCTATCACAGGAATTGGAATAATAGCATTATATATCTATGCCTCTGTGAACAATTCACAGTGATTGGATCAGGAAATTATATCTGGTTTAGGGATATTAGATGTTCCATTACTGTAGCTTTTGGTCTGTAGCATTAGTTGGACTCATTTATTTATTTCTTTTTCACCCTTTAGCCCTAAACAACAGGCAAAAATGGCAGAGTACTGCAGATTAATATTTGGAGATGCACTGCTTATGGATCCATTGGAAAAATATCCGGTAATATGGCTTGGTATTTATCAAATCACAGATATCTGTGTTTTTATTTGTTTCAATCCTGTGTCATTCTTTGTATACGGCCTTCCAAAACATAATCTAAAGGAAGGGGGTTAAATGACGTGCTGTGGTGATTTAAGCATATAGCTCCTGTTGCAGAGATTGTTACATTACAATGAATTGTAATCCTTTAAATGCAATTGGTTCTTATAGCTGCCTTTTTGTAATATATGCTTTCATATTTGAACTAATACTTATTGCAGTTATTACTGTAGACATTTCATAAGATATTTTCCGTAAGCGCTCTCAGTAGCCCTGTTTTATTTAACATTGAGGTTGCCTCTTTTGCAAGATACGCTTCACTTTAACGGGGCTCATTGTGCTTAAAAAATAATCTTTCACCATGTGGGCCCTAAGAAATTGCCATTAGCTTGTTTCTTCTGTTGTTCTAACAAATTTCCTTTCCTTCAAGCTTGAGCCTGGGGTTCCTCTTCCAAGCCCTATGGATTTAATGTACAAAATTCTAGTGAAGAATAAAAAGAAGTCCCATAAGTCTGCAGATGGAAGTGCAAAAAAGAAGCTCTCAGAGCAAGTTTCCAACACATGCAGCGATACATCTAGTATGTTTGAACCTTCCTCCCCAGGAGCAGGTATGAATTGAATCTACAAATATACTTCTCACTAAAACACAAATGCTTAATTGCAGCTGTGTTTTTCAAGCCATTTACATTGCTCTAGCAAGGTAAAGGTACACCAGTGTAGGTTTTACTCAGCAGGAAACAACACTAAGTGTCATTGCTCCAGGAGCCTGAGAAAGCTTGAAGCTGAGGAATCACTTATGGAGTGACCTAAAGATCAGTAATGTGTACTAACATTTATCTGCACTGTGTATGAAATAGAGCAGGCAGCCAACTCACCCACCATTGTCTGCCTATGTTTTGTGCCTAATCCCAACATCAAATATAAATATTTTCTTTTTTGTTGCTTCTGAGATGTGCGTATCATTTGGTATCCTTTCAGAGCCTTGCTACACTTAACCTATTGCACAGGAGAACTGCAGTGGTTCTGTAATGTCTAAGATTTAGGGTAACTTGGGCAGAATATCTGTTCGTCAGGCAGGGCTTTGCAGTAGTTGGGAACATGTTACAGAACTCTATGCAAAGTGCTCTAAAATGTTCTTCTGTTACAGAGATGGAAACAGGAAAAAAAAAAAAGAGAAAACAAAACAAAACAAAACAAAACAAACAAAAACATTATAAACAAATATTTGTTACCAAGAGCAATTGTTAGGAATGTAACCAATGGAAAGAAGTTTATATCGTTTAATTTGTTCATTTATAAGCATAACTTTTAAAATCAGAAATGAATTTGAAAAGTTACTTTAATTTAATGCATATATACTATTAATGCCTATAGGATCTGCAGGGGACCACTGTGAGTATTTTATGCAAAAATATAGTAAGATATAGCCTTTACCCTGAATGGCTTAAAGCCTAACTAGAACAGAAAAATAAAAGTGCAGAGAAATATTAATTAAGTATTTACTTTAAACCATGGGAGCATCAGGACAAGCAGCAAAATGTATGTATCCTGATTCCCAACCAAGTGTCTGTTCCCTGGACCAGAATTTCTTCTTCCTCTTAAGACTGAAATTTTGAATTGCTAAAAGCATAGATAGATATTTATGCCCTATTAGTGGAATGCTTACAGTGTAGATTGAAATCTCTTCTGGAATATAAGTTCATTGCCATTTGCTGTTATTTTTTTCCAGTTGTTTGTAATTTTTTCTGAAGTCTGATTAATTGAGCTGAAAATTTTCATGCTGGCAGTTTGCCTCAAGCTGAACTCAAGCTTTTTTTTTTAAAAAAACAAACAAACAAACAAAAAAAAAACATACTGAATTTGTGGATAACATCGTTTATCCTATTAGAAACAAAGAAAGAAAGAGTTTTCAGCAATAGGGGAATAAGTCCCATAAAAGTGTGTGCAATCTTAAACATTAACTGTGAATACTACATCTGTATTGCCTATGTAGCAATTTCTGTAAACTGTACATTTTGTAGATGAATACAATTTAGAAAATGCTAGAACTGAGATGGCAAAATAATGTGGTCACTTGGTTCATCTGTGACTGCCAGAATACATTACTTGTAATCCTTGCCATTGTTTCTCCTTTAGAATGAACCTATGCCTCTTCTGGAGAGTGACAATTAGTCAATATTTTTTTGCTCTTTGTCATTCAGTACTTGATCCCAGATCTAGCATCTTCACCTCAGAGTGAATTTCTGTAGGGATATCCATGCTGCATATAAACACTCAACAAACACCAGTGAATTTATCTGAACAATAGCTGTGGGGAGTGAAATAGTATTAATCCAATTTAATCTGAGAACAACAGAGTCTGAGAGGCTTTAAGAGCAGTTTGGGGGCAACTGACAAGGAACATCCAGGATATGTTTTTAAAAACTACACTGAATTTTTAAGTATTCAGAGCACAGCTCCAGAGATTTCAGCTCCAGCTATGAGCACTGAGCATTTCTGTAAATCAGAAATATTTGGCATTTTATGACTGCTGTGGCAAGACCCAGAGTAGAGCCTGGTTCTACAGGGCAGTGCTCAGCAGTCATCATGATGACCATCTTTGCACTACTTCATTCCTTACAGGCATCTCGGTATTGGCAACTTGTAAGGCACTGCAGACATTATGCTCCTCTATACCCAGTACCAATTTCTTTATGCAGTGTGAGAAGAATAATGCAATTAAAGACTTGCTAAAAGAAGCCTAAGTCTTAACTTTTCTTAACATTAACATGTTTCATTTCTTCAACCTTAATATAATCTTTATGCTTAGCAAGTTGGGCATATTATTCAAATAACTCTATTGTATTGTATAGTACCTGTCAGAATTACTGCTGATCTGCAGAAGAAAATTGTGCTGATCTAGCCTTCTTGAGATTTTAAATGATCTTTTTCACAGCAGAGCAAAAAAAATCAGAGATCTGTACATCAGTTGATAGCAGGCTTCTCTGTCTTACACTGCTTGAGGTCAGATTTAATTAAACCCAAATAAACCATTCTTGTGATATGTTTATAAAACATACTACATGAAAGCTAGGTGATGGTGATATGGTAGCAATAACTAAAAAACAGTTCTGAAGCAATAGCTTTTCAGAATGGCTTCCAGGTTTTTCATGGAACTAATGTAAAAACCAACTTCAGTAGGGTATAATAGCTGTAAGTGTAAAATACTTATATCCAACAGCTTGGGATAAAGAAGCAACGATAGCAAAGCAGAAAAAGAATTTCTGAGATAACATTTATGAGATTCTCATTTTGTTAAAGAAGAATCTTAGACCTGGCAGTTTTAGCACAACTTACACAAGCAAATAAGTGAGATTTTCAAAGAAGCCATATATATTCAGATTACACTCTAGTTCTGCTGGGTGAGGCCTTACGTTGTACCAAAATTAGGCCTGTACTGAAAGTAGCCAAAGCTCGCTAACTGAAGAGTATTTATATTTTGAATCAAATTCTTAATCCCTCAGCTATTGTCTCATACTTGGAAAGCAAGCTTTTGGAGCAGGAGGTCTCTGTTTTCCCTATGTTTGTATAACAGTACAGCAACATCCTGTCCTGGCTTTGTAGTCCCATCTAAATGCAAATAATAATAGTAATGCCATTACAGCTAGTTGTCCCTCTTACACATGCTCCTACATGCACCTTGCTTGTACCTGCAGCACAGCTGCATGTACAAACCATGTGCCTTTATGATATACCACATCTGTACACTCCCAGGAGGGCGAGGAGTGTTGACACTGAGTTGATCCCACCAGCACTGTGGGAAGGTGAGCATGGGGGCATCCGTAGCACAGACATCTCCTTGGTCTGGACAAGGCTTGCTCTGATGTCAGGTCCCAGCAGTGTAACAGCAAAAGAAGTTGGGGTCTGAGCATAGAACAATGCTGCTGAGTGAAAGGCAATGCAGATGTAGTCGTAGTCTCAAAAACTCTTAGGAATTGTTATTCTGTATTTGCAGTCCCGTGTATTATGTGTTGTGGATTTGCAGTCTGATGCAGGACATGATAATCACTGAATCTCAGTACCATTTAGGTTGAAAGAGACCTCCAAGATCACCTAGTCCAACCTCTGACCTAACACTCGCAAGTCCTCCACTAAACCATATCACTAAGCTCTACATCTAAACATCTTAAACATCTTTTTAATACCTCCAGGGATGGTGACTCAACCACCTCTCTGGGCAGCCCATTCCAATTCCTAACAACCCTTTCAGTAAAGAAGTTCTTCCTAATATCTAACCTAAACCTCCCCTGGCGCAACTTTAGCCCATTCCCCCTCATCCTGTCACCAGGCACACGGGAGAAGAGACCAACCCCCACCTTGCTACAGCTTCCTTTAAGGTACCTGTAGAGAGCAATAAGGTCACCCCTGAGCCTTCTCTTTAGGCTGAACAACCCCAGCTCCTTCAGCCGCTCCTCATAACACTTGATCTCCAGACCCCTCACCAGCTTCATTGCCCTTTTCTGGACATGTTCCAGCACCTCGATGTCCTTCCTGTAGTGACAGGACCAAATGAGATTTCATCTCCTTGGGAGTTTTCCTGTTAAATATTTTTAAATAAATTAATTTTGTGTTGCATACGTCCCTCCTTGGACACTTATAGCAAGAGCAAGCCATCATCTACCTGGTATCTCGGCAGTGGAAGCTGGCTAAAATCTACCCACATCCCCCTTTTTGTAGACAATGAGAAGTGTTATTTTGCCTGTCCAGATAAATCAAGAGCTTCCTGTCCCAAGACTGTTACTGCAAATCTTGTGAGAGCATGGCTGGCTCTTTGCAGCGCATTGAAGTTCCCTGAGCCATCTCTTGAGCCTGTTGAGCAATCATGTTATTTTCTTCAATGAAATGTTCAGGAAGGAATGTGTTCATGAATAAAAGTATGACATTTCAACATCTGCATCTGGAAGGAAATGCAGCCTGGGTAGTCATCATTTGGTTGTGAAAGGCACACTCATTATTTAAATCATATGTGCTGTACATGTTCAGAAAGGGCCCACTGGGCATGATTCAAGGCCTCTTGGAACAAAGAGGAGTTTCTAGATTCAGTGGGCTTTGGATTAGACCTTACATGGACAGAAGGAACTGAAAGTGAATTACCATTCTCTGGAGAGTTTGGGAATGCTGCACAGTGCTTATATTTTTGGGCTGCCAAAATAGAATTGCCACCACTGAAGAGAGATTAAAGGTTTGTGGAATAAAACCTTTAAGGACGGTTATAAATCTGTTTTGGATAGGTGACTGAAGTATAAATTAAACCTGCTTTTCCAGCGTCTTCTAAAGATGCATGGTGTATACTTTTTGATAGCCAAACACAAAGGAGGAGTTACTAAAGAGAAAGACGGATTGATTTCTAGTGCAACCATATCAAAGCATTGAGAGGGGAGGGATATTCAGTAATTAACAATAAAGAATCTATGTCTTGCCCATTGGAATTTGTTAAGTATGCTGCAATTGGAAGCAAGGCTTAAAATGTTTTATTTGGTTCTATTTACTCCATTGGTACGTTTTCAGGGGAAGGATGATCTTTATGCATCTTTGTCACATTATTTGATGTGCACTGCCCTCAGCCGGCACATTTGAGCTATGAGTCCAAGCACTAAAGACACACCAAAGTAGTCTCAATGAAGGGAATTGTGTGCCGATTCCTGCCAGCTATGCTACCTGAGAACATGCACTTCAATATCTTCAAAGCAGATGTATTTCTCTGAGCAGCCCTTGTTACCACAGCATGTGAATACCATCAATTTTCACACACTTTTTTTTCGCACTGTGAATGCCATTGTTTGTGCTTCCCAAGGGGAGTGACAACATTCACCGAAGGTCCTGCAGGGATCCTGTGACATAGAAATCCCAAACCCCAGAGCTGTGACCCAAGCATGGGAACATCTCTTTGGAGTATTTTGTGGTGCTATACCTACACACTGCACACTATGCACACCACGATGTTCTTTTCTTAGTGCTGATACCTGCCTTGTGATTTCCAATACTAAGTGTCCAGCACCTGCAAAGCAAGAGTTTTTGTTTAGTTAGGTAATAACTTACCAGTGATGCGGATGGGAATATCCCTCAAGACAGAGTGTTTGATTTGTGCTGCACAAAAAGCACATGTACAACATCTTCTAAGCAGTGCTATTTGCATATCTTTTTACAAATGTATCCCTTTTATTTATAGCTATTGCTTAACCCAATAATTAACTTCTGCTTAAAACGTTTCAGGAGAAGCAGAGATTGAGAGCGATGATGATGATGACTATGATGATGACTGTAAAAAGTCGTCGATGGATGAAGTAAGGGCATGGATTTGTTTTATGGTGATGGGTTGATTCCGCCAGTTCTGGGTTGGATTGTGTTACCATGAGTGGGACTGCCATCTAGTGGAGAAAGGAAGGCAGTACACTGGGAATCACCAACTTTCTGAAGTTGGTTGTCACTCAAGTTTGGAAACACGTTTGGTTTATTTATTTATTTATTTATTATTTTATTTTATTTTATTAATTTAGGAGGAATAAGACTTAAGACCACAGCTGATATGTGTTAGACAACTGCTTGTGGTATGTTTATCGCTGTTGGAAGAAAAACTGGATGTTGAAAATTTGGAGCTATATTTTTTATTTGTCTGATAGTACTGGTAAGTGTGCTTAGCACTGTGTGTGTAGCACCATGCCATCAGCACAGGTAATACAGACCTTTCCGTAGAAGCCACATAGAAAGAATGAATACAACAGCAGTTTAATGAAACATTTAAATTTTATAGTATGTTTTCTTCATTAGTACATGAAGCTCCCAGTGCGAGGCAATGATTTCACTAAGCCAGGATTAGTGAAGCATACCATGGATGACAGTAAACTGGGCTTTGGTGTTTGTGGACCCTGATGGCCACCATGGAATTTAACAGACCAAAACTTCAGCCTTCCCTTCTCTGTCCTAGGGTACTGCTGGAAGTGAGGCTATGGCCACAGAAGAGATGTCTAACCTGGTGAACTACATTCAGCCTGTGAAGTTTGAGTCCTTTGAAGTATCAAAAAGTAAGTAAGCTAAGCATGAGTGGCATCTTATACTAAAAATTACCTAGCAAGTATTTGGAAGAAAGTTCTGGAGAAATTATGACTTCCTCTCAATTAGATGCATGGAGAGAGATGTTTCCTTGGTATCCAGCCAGATAAATCCATATTTATTTTGAAACCTGCATTAGTCTAAATATCAAGCTTCATCAACAGTAAACATGTTGACATTTCAAAAACTTTTAAAAAAATGTTTTTCTTAGATTGTCTTTGTTTTCCATGCCTGAAGAGTAACTTGAGGAGTTTGAGAAAAGTGGTCATAAATATTGTCAGATGGAGCAAGTGCTTTGTTTTACCTGTGCTACTTTTATATAGCATTCAGTGTAAGCAGAGAGTGTGCCCTTCCCAACATGCAAATTCACTCTTTCCTGCCTCTGTGTGTTGTATAGAAAAAGCCACAACTTCATCCCCCATGGGCTTTTACAGAAGATGCCTTGCTAGGAATGCACTCTGTGACATCCTCAGTAAACACTGCAGCATCTTTTCCTTTCTTGGTGCAGAACCCCCTACTGTTTTCCTGCCCTTTTTCACTTTGTTTTGACAGGTTGCAATATGCTCTTGGAGTTTTTTAGTTAAAGAAGTGTATAGCATTTTAATTTATTAAGGATTTGTGGAGGCCTTAGCAGAGGACAGGAAATTGGTGCATAAGTCTTTATCTGTACACAAGATTTTGCATTTACCCATCTTGAATAATAAATGTATAAGAAGTTCATATGTTTTTGTGTGTTTTTACAGGTATACACATAAGCATTCACAAAATCATGCAGAGAGCTGTGCTTGTTCCCTACAGTAGTGTCCCTTGAATGTTCATAATCTCCATTAGCTCTAATGAGAGCTGCAAGTACACAGTGGGAAGGAGATATTCCTTCTGGAAAGGAAGCCTTGTGAATCCTAGCAGGACAAGTTGATGCAGCTGCTGTAAAATTCTCTTGTGTAGATTTCTTTTGCTCACATGCCTGCACCTTTCCAAGTTTTGTGTTTTCTGAAGAACTTCTCATGTCCACATTTTTAACCCTAAGTCTTCATGTGACCTCCGATCAATCATACTGTTTCTGTGAACTCGTAATATTAAAGAACTAATATATCTGGTGTCTGTGTCAAAAAAAAAAAAAAAAAAAAAAATCATTATGAGGCAAATGTTGCCAGCTGGTCAGAGCAGTGGCCACTATATCAAGATGTGTGGATTCTGGTTTTAGTCCTGGCCTGGAACCACTGCTGAATTTAATTCAGCAGTGGGGAGCTGAATAAGTAAAGAGTTAAATGAGGATTAATTTTTGATTTGATGCCTATCCAGTTTTTAACAGATTGCATTGTGTAATGCTCTTCACTTGTCTTGCATAAAGACAAGGTCATCTTTTCATCTTTCAGTGTTACAGCATTTTTCTAATTCAGTATTTTCTAATTAATAATTTGGTTCGAATTGTGATCCTGGCTTCCATGATGTTAAGAGCATCTCACTGCTGCTATCATTTGTACATTGTAGAAGTGCATTTTTTGGCCTCGCGTCCGGCTTGTTAACAGAAATATTGAATACAACTGGATCTGTAACAGTCCCCTGATTGCCCTCACTAGATAGGTTCCCTCTCTCTGACAGCAAGTAATTGTAACTATTCCAAGGTATTATTTCAAGTTTTTCATAGTTATTAATGAGTTGTATAGCCACTCTATAGTGATTTCCTCTTGGTAAGACAGCACGGTATAACATATAGTGAGAGAGAAATGCCTCCCTTGGACAGTTTTTTCATCAAAGGACGGGTTTCTTAATCTTCCCCTGATACTACAAGGCAATAACTGCTCTTATTTAGGAATTCGATTAAGCTGTGTACATTTAGTAAGTGAGTCGTTTAATAACTACCATTTCTTGTTTTCTGTAGATGCACTACTTTAAGATAAAGCTGAGAGATACAGTAAACTACTACAAATAAATAAATAAATAAATAAACTAGCACTTGTATTCTAAGTAGAACAAAAAAAATGCTTTTTTCTTTCTTTATTTTTTTTTCACACTTTATACAGCAGTCTTACATTGGTCAAATATCTGTGGAGGTAGAACACAACCAGTCTTTTTCCTGGTGGTAAATACTTTAAAGTAAATAACTGCTGAAGCAATGAGATGAAGAAGTGGAAAAGGACTGTCAAACAAAAAATAACTAATGTATTTCAGTGTCATTTTATGAGGTTTCATTTGATCTTTTTTGTATAGGTTGCCATCAACTGAAATGTTTCTCTTGTGATACAAAGTGTTTATTAGAGGCTGCAGGAAAGCTTCCTTTCATAGCATGGTTCTGGGAATCAGTGATCATTCTTAGATGATTTGTAAGAAACTTCATGATTCAGTTAAAAAAAAAAAAAAAGTGAACCTCAAAACATTCAAATACATGAAAGCCTATTCATAAACAAACTGATCTGCTATACAGGTGATAACCTCATAGTCTGCATTAGCACTATATGTATGTTGCTAGTGCTATCCCAGTAGCAAGGAGAATCATCTCAGAGATGTTATAAGGGGCTGAGATGGGAGTGAGCTGTCTGGAATTGAATCTAGAGAAAGAGAGAATATTGCTTGTTGGAAAGGAAGATGAGTGGTAGGAAAGCAGCCTTGAAGGAATGGCAGGAATCTTTCACCTTTAGGAGACAACAGCTATAAATAATGGAAGTAGCATGTTGGTTGCTAATTAGAAGTACAGACTGCTACAAAGTATGAGTCCCAGTTCTCCTAGAGATAAAGAATCATTTCTGGAACAGCGCAGTCATCCTCTGACTCTTCAACATACAACGAGAACAGTTGCAACCATCCAGTTCGCAGATCATGAGTTGGCTGCACATTTTCTTCTCACATTGGCCCAAACAATCTAGCTCCTTACATCTTTTGAACCATTGTTTCCTTTTTGGCTTCCTCTAAGGAAAATGCCCACCTGTTTCAGTCTGCTTCTCTCTGCAAGACAAGTGCTTTTGTTCAGTTTTATCAGGCTCCTGCAGCTTCCCAGTTTAACTTCAAGGAGCCAGCCAGGCTGGCCTCCTGGCCATTCTTGGACTACTGTGGCACAATTCCTTCAAATACTGGATAAGGGCAAGCTTTTTTCTCTGATTTACTGTTCGCTTTCAATAAAGCAGTTAGGGTAGAGAGCTCATGTTTTGCTACGTGCTCTGTTTACCTCATTTCTAGAGAGAGCAGTGCTGATATATTTAATGGTTGTGATCTCTCAGTGCTGCAGTCCCTTGTAGGCAATCTATGGAGCTGATAGTGCTGAAATGGGAAGCTGTTATTTTACAGGAATCCTTATTTCCTGTATAAAAGTTTAAAAGAAAAAATATTGAAGCTTGAAGGGTCTTCACTAAGCTATGCTACAGCATATCATGTGGGTACATTGAAAGGCTGTGCAAACATCAGGCAAAGGTGAATAACAAGTGATACACAAATGAAAGTTTAGTCCGACCTGATTGTACACTTAGCAGGAGCTTCTTGCCACTGTCAGGTCAGAAAGTCTGACCAAGTAACGGAGTTTATTGATGCTTCAGACGAGTCCAGGGTTAGTTCTGAAGGTTAGGTCTGAAGACCTGCTGGGACATAGGATTGTACCTTCAGACATGATTAGATAGCACTCTTTCCATGACTGTTTTAGACAGATGTGAGTTTACCCTGATGTACTGAAAATAACAAGGCACTGTTGGCACAGCTAGGATACTGCTTAGTTTAATATGATACGGACAGTAGTTATTTCAGCTTCAAATTGGCTCAAAGCCATTGTATTTGCCCGCAAAGAGTCTAGAGGTCTGTCAGTGCCCTCTGTTCCCCACAAAAGCTGCCTTAATACTTCTATGTCTCACCTGTGAGCTTTGGACAATACCTCTCAAATATATGAACATGGTATTTTGCAAGCAAATATGAGAGATCTCTGTCCTTGCACTGATTCTGTTATGTGCAGCTAGATATAGTAACAATGTCAGGCAATACAAGTCCCGTTAATTTGGGGCAGTGCTAGTGTGAGTTTGGACAGAACCCTTGATTGTGTACAGAGCGAGCTTGCTGCTGTCAGCACACACCTGTGTACATAAATCCTTTTAAGATTAAGGTGAAATGAGTTGGTGACAAGCAGATGAGATCAGGGGACTGAGACTAAAACAGTTGTTTGCAGCTCATGTATTGCATACGATTTCCTGCTCTAATATGTCACTGTTTTTCTCCTTCCTTTAAAATTTCAGAACGCAACAAAAGTTTTGAAATGTCTTCCTTTGTGGAAACCAAAGGGCTTGAGCAACTTACGAAGTCTCCTGTGGAATTTGTGGAGTATCCTTGACTTTCAGAAAGATGTTTTTTGTCTTTCTATATCTGAGATCTGTTATGGGTCTTTATTGAAATTTGAAGACAGGAGCTGGGAAAATAGGGAACCCAAATGAAATTTGTAAACTTGACTGTCTTCCTGGATGAATTAATTGGGCTGAGTTCTGATGAGCAAATTTAGAACTGGCATGAGCCCTTGTGCTGTGGGCTAGGACTAGAGGGAATAGGTACAAACTACGTATTGAAGACATGATAATTTTTATTCTCATTGTTAAATTTATCATTCTGTATGAAGTGGTTTGAGTTACGGTGAGCAAATGGTCAAAATGTGGCTGACTTGCTTTTTGCAAAGTCATACAAGAAAGTTTTCTTTCCCATCATACCTCTAGTTCCAGGTGCACTGTTTTCTCTTGCCACCCAAAATTGTAACCTTTCTCTTGTAACGTTTAAAGAAAAGGAGGAATCTGTGTAGACCTCATGATGCTTCTCAATGTGTCTCATCGTGGTTGCAGTTAAGAAAAAATGATCAAGATAAAATAGTGTCTTAAATAAGATTAATGAAAAGCGATTTCTACAGATAATCTGCAGCATGTTCTCATCTCTGAGATTTGTAGACTCAACTATAAGAAGTGCAAACTCATCACTTCTGTCTTTACGTAGAGGCCAATTCTCATGCTCGTTCCAGAAGAGCTCTTTTTAACTGAGAACTTCTCTCCCCACCAGAGGAAGATTTGCCATCTATGGCTAATTGGCCTCTAAAAATGCAATCTTAAGAAAAATTCCAAATTAGGAACCATAATGATAAATCAAATTTTATGAATGCTGTATTTTTAAGCATATGTCTGTGCTATTTCCTTGCTTATTCTGAGTGCTCTGTACATGAACAGCACTTTTAATTACCACATATTTATCGTATCTACAAAATTGTGAATCTCTGGAAGCACTGCCATTCTGGAAAGATCATCTGCATTTAAGTACTGCAAATGTGCAGCCTCTCTGCAAAGTCATTTTTGTCATGTATTAAATCTTAACTACCCACCATCTAGATACAACAAAATGCAGCTAAGCCGAATTTACCCAAAGGGAACGCGTGTAGATTCTTCAAACTACATGCCACAAGTCTTTTGGAATGCTGGCTGCCAAATGGTGGCTCTTAACTTCCAAACTGTAGGTAAGTTGTGCTCGTCTCCTAATTTTGTACTTTTTCACTTCTCTGGTAGAGTTTCTGACTGATAAGTAAGAAAGGCTTTATGCATCGAAAGATGCCCAGTGATTGAACTACGAAGCTGTTCATTAACATTTTAAAGAAACTTTATTTTTTTAACTAGGAATATTGGTAATTAACAGTCTGTAGCTAGTATAATATGCGGACATAGTGGCGTCCATATTGTCGTCATTTATAAGTGGTTATCATTAAGCAGCATTCGAGAATGAGCTGTGATTTTTTTCCTGTCTTGCTAAGTCTCAGTACATCAGGACATGAGAGACTTGTCAGCAAATTCCACTTTAAAAGTGAGTGTTTTAGAAACAAAAACATTTAGGCTCCTAGATACACAATTCACTTTTCAAATAGGTTTTGCTGTTTTCAGAGATTACATCTTTTCTGAGAAATAGAAATATTTCCAGACATCCCAGGACATACCCTGTCCATGTCCTACCTTTAGGCACATGGTACCATGGTATTATTCCCTTTTTACTTTCCAGTAGTGTCGGTGTACACACAACCTCTTCATGGAAATCAAAAGCCCACACAGCCTACAAGTCCACAGAGCAATAAAAACATCTCTAGGACAATTTCAGCTAAGTATCAAGCACCTGGTATCAGATAGTAGAAGGAGTTTGAAACATTAAGTCCACTTAATGGGTGGGATACAACAGTGCAATCGGTCCAACGCTGAGGTACTCAATACCCAAGTGTTAACACGCATTTTAAAATTTGAAAATGTTATTTGTTGAGTAATTTCTGAAAGACACTTTATGCATGTGATTTTCTTGTGGAAAGAGTCCAAGAGGGTGTCTGCAATCACATCAGAAACTTCTGTTAACAAGCAGCAGTGTGCCATAAAAAGCTGATTACATTATAGTCACTTTGAAATTACAATAAATAGTATTATTGCTTTTACTAAATTGTTAGAAAAATCTAGGAATTAATTTTTATTGATACTTTTAATACCTAGATTTGTCTATGCAAATAAACATGGGAATGTACGAGTATAATGGCAAAAGCGGATACAGGTTAAAGCCAGAATTCATGAGAAGACCAGACAAACACTTTGATCCATTTACTGAAGGTATAGTGGATGGAATAGTAGCTAACACCTTGTCTGTCAAGGTACGTATACATACTGGTGAAAATACTCTTATGATAATGTCAGTGCATAGGTGTATTTCTGTTGTGCAGAGGACTAGCAAATGACCACACTAATTCAAGACAATAAAATGCATTTCATTTCTTGGAGTGATATTTAATTTTTAAATTACAGAGGATCTTCTGCCTCATATTTCATTTTCTAGGATAAATAAATGTACTTTTATTGTATATACTTTTTTCATGCAAGTGATTGGGTAGTTAATGAATTTAAGAATAACATGGCTGTGTTCTTAGTAACAAAGGGCTGAATTTAAAACACAGTTATAAAGTGGTCAGTTGCACTGGAATAGGTGGAACAGCACACTGTTTAGTATAAATTTGTTTTCTAGTTCACTATAAATTCTCTATGGTGGAACCATAAATGTCAGCTGCAAGTCACTGCCAGCTTGCTTTTCTTTGTTGCTTTTTTAAGGACCTCTAATGAAGTTCAAGGACTGCCAGGAATCTGCAAATTGAAAACTACTTACATGAATGTTTAGAGGGATAGGTTGCATTGGCTATGACACAGATTTATACTCAGTATATCTCTAGTTATAAAAACATAAACTTTCTGAAATCCTATTCTGCCTTTAATGGACTTGCCCATTAGACCAGTGTCTGTATTATAGAATCCACCTGCAAAATATCCTCCTGTTTTCATTGAGGGAAAACAGGTATTTCTTCTCAGGCAGATCAGTGCTCAGAGGGCTATGAATAAAGTAATCTGAAAACTTGGGGGGGGAGCAACTGTGTGGGAATTACCTTTCATGGTGACCTGTAATCATGGAATTTCCTCCTTTGGGTTAAAAGGCACGTAGTTCTGCAATTTTATGAAATGGAGGTGGAAGTCATTCACCAGTTATTAGGAGATGCACAGCATTTTTAACAGAAATGAACAACCTGGAATCGCGAGTCAACTGTCAGAAGGCAGCCACATCTGCCTGCTCAGAGAAGACTCTGCTAATGTCAATGCCCATATATGATCCAGCTGAGAACAGAATTAGACTTGCTTCAGGCAAACCTGAATTTGTTAAGGTGCAGTGGCACTGTGTGGTGGTTTTACCGTGCTGGGCAGCTGAACACCACAACCGCTCTCACTCCCCCTCCTCAGATGAAGTAAAGGAAAGAAGTAAAGGAAAGAACAACTCACAGGTTGAGATAAGGATAATTTAATTAAAGGGAAAAAATATATATATATTAAGGAAATATTATTAATTAAGAATTCAACTAAAGGGAAAAAGGGAAAGGGGAAAGGGAGGGGGAAAGGGAACAGCAAAACAAAACAAGTAAAGGCTATGTAGAAGTGCAGAGGAAAGAAATTATTCTCTACTTCCTGCAAATGAGCCATGCTTGACCACGTCCTTGAAGCAGGGCCTCAATGCATGTGGCCGGTGTTCGCGAGGAGGACAGACGTTTTCACAATGAAAGCCCACCCCTCCCCTCTTCCTCCTTTTTCCACCTTTTATTGCTGAGTGTGACATCATATGTTATGGAATATCTCTTTGGTTGGTTTAGGTCAGCTGCCCTGGTGATGTTTCTTTCTCACTTTTTTGCCCACTCCCCAGGAGGGTTAGAGAAAGTCCTGATGCTGTGCCAGCACTTCTCAGCAGCAGACACAACACTGGTGTGATACCATTGCTGTTCTAGCTACAAGTGCAGAGCGTGGCACTGTATGGGCTGCTGCAGGGAAAGTTAACATCCCAGCCAGACCCAGTACACACTGCTGTATAATCCTGTGCATCTTCAATTTCCTGAATGAATTGCAGGTCTTTCTTTCACATTTTAAAGCTGGGAGTTGTGTTTCCTGTTAAAATAAGAACTAGAAAAGAAAACCAGAAAATAAACTGTGAAAAGCCTTTATTAGAACACCAACTTTTAAACTTTTTTTTTTTCCTCCCAGTAGAAGTCATATGCAGTTGCTCTTTTCTTCCAGCATTGTCATTTGAACCTGCTGTTGAAACTGGATAGAAACTAAAGATCTCAAAGATAGCATGTTGTGGAAATAGGCAGTCAGATTGAGGAATGAGATCCAAATGAGTATTCCTGCTGAGCTAAGGGCAGCAGCATGGTGTCAGCCATGTTATTGCTCATAGGGGAATTCAGGGTTACAGGGTCACAGGAAATCAGACCTCCAAGTTGTTTTTCTGTGCCTGCAATATTAAACAGTGAGGTTTTTTTATTGTTTTTTGATGTTTTGTGGCTTTCTTTGTTGTTGTTTCTTCTTTGAAAATGCATTCTATCTGATCATTAGTGAGAATTATCCACCTGCTCCTCAGGTACTCATTCCCTAATCCCCTAAAGCTGTCTCTAGTGATCCCTCTTTTGTTTGGTTTTAGATAATTTCAGGTCAGTTTCTTTCTGATAAAAAAGTGGGTACCTATGTAGAAGTTGACATGTTTGGCCTGCCCGTGGATACAAGAAGAAAAGCTTTAAAGACCAAGACCTCTCAAGGCAATGCAGTTAATCCTGTCTGGGAAGAGGAAGCCATAGTATTTAAGAAGGTTGGTGTAACACTTGCTTCTTGAACCTTCACAGTGCTTGATTCATCACTGTTCAAAAGGGTAATTCTGTGTTTTACTGAAAATTTGCATTTGTAAAAAAAGATAAATGGATGCTGAATAGTTACTACTTCAGCTGTTTGTCATTAACTATTTCTGGTATAATTTTGCTACTCTAGCCATGCCGAGCCACTACCGAAATAAAGTAGTTTCAAGTCACGTTGGTTGTTTCACTAGAATACAGCTAGAAAGAGCAAATATGTCAGTAGACACATCTGCTTGGTATGGTGCAATGCCATGCTTTAAGTGAGCAAGTGCAGAACTCAGAAATAGTTTAGCTGAATTGCCTTGGCTGAACAGCCCTGCTGAAAAGCAGATCCTGTTAGCCTCCAGGCATGGTGATGTGAGTACAGCTGTAACAACCTGTCTCTCCAAGCTAGCTCATTCAAAGCAATTTTATCTCTGCTTAATTCTACAGTGTGTTATATAAATATAAGCTAGGTTATGAAGCTGTATAAATCCCAATCTACCTGAAATGAGACGTAGAAGTAGAAAATACTGAGCATTTAGTAGGATTATTCAACAAGAATATTTTATTCTGCTTCACAGTATCCTTGCAGCCAGTTCTCTACCAGGAACTCTGCTATTATCTGGATTATGTTTATTGGACTGTGAGGTTAATTGGTTCCTGAGTCCAGGTATTTGAAAAAATATATAATTTAATTTCTCTAGGCAAATGCACAGTTCACAGAGATGTTTATACAATTGGTGCTTGCAGCTATGCTTTCTAGGGAGTACAGCCCTTTCCCCTGAATATTTTGCTTTCTGAATAACTTTCCTTTGGCAGCCTGCCAAAGCTTAAGTTTGGAAACATCAGTAGGGTTTTTCTTCTGTAATGAACTTCTAATTAGTGTACTTCATTTCTCTATTTAGTTACAGTTGTGCCTGACTGCCTCTATGCTCAGAGAAGCATAGATTACTATTTTTAGTAATGTTGAAAATAAATTATAGAGACTCTTTTTTGATTGTTGCTTTTGTTTTTCTTTCATTGTCTATGTAAATTTGAGGGTGACGTTGTCAGAAAAATACTTATCTGCACCCAGGTTCAAAATATGTATATTTATATGCAAATTTGCATACAACAAGAAAATTAGATAAATTATACTACTTTTTTTTTTTTTTAGAATATTTAAAATTCAAATCTTAGTAGGGTAGTTTATTAGCCATTTTCAATTTCTTTTTTTTTCACTGTTTGGTCTTCTTTCTTACATAGTGCCAAGAAAGGGTCCAATGCTATTAAACATCCCACCCAATTAAACCTCTTTAGCCTGGCCAGTGAGTGGGCTGCAGCACTGGAAAACTTTACTGGAGTTGTTTTGGTTCATGTAACTCAGAAATTCACACTCCGGAAAACACGTTGAGTTGCTTATTAAGTTTTCAACAATAATAAGCATTACCAGTGGCTTTTCTCAGAAATAAGTAATCCCATTGGCACAGACAAAGAGGAAAAAAATAACAAAACAAAACAAAAAAAAGCATGTAAGGCTGAGTAATAACCAGTAAACAGAACAGCATTCAAGTGCGATAAGAGTTGAGCTAAGTCCCTTGTACCATATTGAAAATGCTGTGTTGAACATATTATACTCATTTTCCACCTCAAGTTTCCTAAAAGAAAAATGTTTCTATGAGAGTTATTTTGATGCACAGGTACACACCCCCTGATCTCTTGTATGGTAAGACCTTTCTGTGGATATGTAGGTGTTACTGTCTCCTAGGTTGAACTTTGTCTGCTATATTGCAAGGCTATGTCGGAAAGGAGCTGTTTCGTTCAGAGCAGAAAGTTAATAATGTAGAAATATTTCCTTCTAGGTTGTTTTACCTTCCCTTGCATGTTTGAGGCTAGCAGTGTATGAGGAAGGAGGGAAATTTATTGGCCACCGGATATTACCCGTCTCAGCAATTCGACCAGGTAAACCTTTTTCTCCATTGAGACAGACAACATGTAGACAGACAACATTATGAAAATAAACAGCAAATTCAAATCTCAAACACTGTAAATCAGCAGCAAGCCTGCAGATATATAGCAACTGGGGATTTGTATAATATATCTCAACTTCGAAAAGGGAAATACCATATTTATACCATAAATTTATAGTGAACCAGGAAAACCACTAGGATTAAGTGTCAAGAGACATGGCTGGCACTTGCTGGTCTTCAGTAGATCAACTGCATATTCACACAGTTATGCTAAAATGTGCAGTTGTACATTTCCTATACAGAGAGTAAAGAGGGTAGCAGCAATCAGTTTTGATGTAATCTTTTTGAGAATGGGATATGCCTGGGAATTAAAGAAAAACATGCACCTCTAGCCTAATTTTTACATGCATACATCAACTGTCCTGTTTGCAAGCTGTTGTATACCTGCAAAACCTTTAAATCAGCCTCAAATGACTTGAACATTTATTGCTGATTTTTAGAAAACCTATTATTATTTCTACTATAATTAATGTCCACTTAACTGGAAATCATCTTGTATGACAAGATGAACCTAAATTAGGGCAAGCATAGGGGCCATAAACGTGCTCCTAGCTTCACTCACAGTTTGAGAGTATCTGTGTCTAGCCAGTCCCAGCAGTAGCACAAAACTCATGTACCTGTGTCTAGCAGTTGTTTGTATTATTTCTGGAGACCTGAGCTCAGGTACTGTCGAAATCAGTCCCTTCTTTTACTATCTTACCGGTCCCTTAGCTGGTGTGGGTCATGTGGCCTCACTGTGAGCACAGACAGGCTAGATGAAGGTGACTGCTTGGCATCCATTGCTCCAGGATTTCCTCAGCAATTGTTGTTTATCCTTCCCTTCTCCCTCTCTCCTCTCTCCTGTCTGTTGGCCCCACATCCCTGGCTATTTTGTTGTGCCACTTCTGCCTATCTCCACACCTTTTTGTGAGCAAGCTCAGATAATCAATCCAGCAGAAAATTTCACATTTTTATGCCAGGTATATTTTCTGCTGAGTTAGTGGATAAAATCGCTTCATGGAGGACCCACTGAGCTCCAGAGGAAGAGAGCTTATGTGAGAGAAGAAAGGCAGTTATGAAGGATTTCCCTCATCTGGTGGAAGTGAGCTCTTACCACAGCTCATCCCCTTCTGTGGCACTTACCCCTCATGTGACACAGAGTCCCTTCAGCAGAGCACTAAATCATGTATGTGTTTTTAGGTTTGTGCTTTTCTGAATAGAGGCCACTGTGTTAAATCATATGAGCGTTTTTGAGAGCTTTTACCCGCAGGTCTTTTCTTCTGTCCTTTTGACTCCAGTAAGCATTAGTTTACAGCATGTGATGGAGAACAGCATGTTGATTTTAGTTTGTGTACAGGCTGAAAATTTACTGGAGGAGCTAGAAGGAACTGAGAAACCTTTGTAATATATAAGTTAAGTATTTTCTGAGACATTGTTGAAAACTATATCATACTGTCACAAAAATCCACAGAATCATCACTATTCCCAAAGCAACAATTTAGCTGTTACTTTCAGAGAAAGTTTCTCATATCAACCAAATGAGGATCCCCCCAGATAAGCACATCCTGCTGGTGACTTGTGTCCTGCCACTACCCATATGTGCAGCTCCATAATCATCCCTTAGGACACCAGCTTCAGCCATGGCGTGAGAGGCACTGATTTGTGAGGCAGAGGATGCAGCTTTGCACGACTCCAAAGCTGTAACAGTTTGATGGGACTGAAAGTCCATTTCTTCCATTCCTACCTGTGCAATCCCACCACTGTTTTTAAATTGGCATTAATATATGTCTGCCCTTATGGTGAGGTATTCAGGGGAGCTAAACTGAGGGGAAGACTCCTTGCAGTTTCTGAAAGTTGCTTTTTATGGAATTTAGGTTGTTGAACTGCCTGTCCACAAAGTCAGGCATGTGTCAGTGCACAAGACAAGGAGCAGGAGTGGGCAGTGGTTGGCTAGCAGAAGGGGCTTGGGGCTGCCCTGTCTATGATGCCTCACCTTAACTTGACTAATCTGTGCTGTAACACCATACCCTTATAGGACAATCAGCTTTCAAGACTGTCTGAAATTGCTCTTTGTTCAGATATATTCCTACAGTTGGTCACGTCAATGATTCACCCCTCACACACCTTGAAGATATAGTGCCATGTAGCCTCTTTTTTTGTTTTTTTAACTTAGCTATTGTGTTGTTGATGGACTACTGTATTTTACAATTTTACTTGGCAGTTCAAATTCCTGCATACTACAAAGGTCACTTTAGAAAACAAAATAAGAGCTATGAAACAAACAAACCAACCCAGCCAAAAGTAAAAAAATAGAATGCATCCAAAATCATTTTTATGACAATGTTTAGTGTTATTCAGAGATGTGAAAATAACATACAAATACTACTTTAAACTGCAGCATCATGTGCCTTTCTAACAGACCCTTGTTTGTATTCTTCTCTTTAAAATCCTTCAAGTAAATCTTTCCCTACCAGAAGTCCCTAGCGCTGCTGGCTCAGTTGGAGCCAAAGTATAAATAACAAATGATAACACAATTACAGTGGATGTACCTGTGGAGGAGTTTATGCTCTGAACTGGTTCTTTTTTATTTTATAGGCTATCACTACATCTGTTTGAGGAATGAGAGGAACCAACCTTTGACATTGCCAGCTCTCTTTGTGTACATAGAGGTCAAAGACTATGTACCTGATACTTACGCAGGTAATTCTGTGAAAATTTTCTGCTAAGGAATATAAAGGTTAATTGAAATGCAAAATTAATGTGTGGTAGACAATTTGCCATTTGGGGATAACAATCCTGTGAAGAAACCTGTTCACCTGATTGGATCATTATGTCTCGTTACTCATACAAGATTACTTGATTTATAGCCATCTTCCTGAGGTTTAGGATTAGGGCTAACTTTTTTTCTTTTAAGCAGATTCTGTATAACTAAAGGAGGAAAAAGGTCAGGCATTTGCCACTGAAACACAGATGACACTTTACTTACATGATATAGTATCTAGTTGTTCCCTAAGCAGAGGAGAGTGTTGTGCTTAATATAGAGTATTGTATTTTGGAATCAGCTCTAAACCAGGATAGGTTTAAAGACTATACTATGCATCTTCAGTTTAAATATATATATTTAAATATTCCATATAGTTGTTTTGTTGCATTTATTTTTTAAACAACGTATTTTTTACTAATGCTCCTCTTTGTACCTCATGTGAATTAGGATCCAAGTTGGCTGACTCTGGAAGCTTTGAACATCCAGCATAAACCACCATATTCACAAAAATGCACATTGACACGACCCAAGCAGAAACTCAGAGAGGGTTCACATAAGAGTACTTGTGCATGATGGTATACTCTCTTTCACTGATGTTTCTAGGACCTAGGTGTATCAGTCAGCAGCAGATCTGTAGGAAAAATACAGCTTCTTAAAGCCTGAGGAGTGCGTAACATAATAGGTTTGGAACTGAAGTATTTGTGTTATTTCTAGATGTGATTGAGGCCTTATCCAATCCAATCAGATATGTAAACTTGATGGAGCAGAGAGCTAAGCAATTGGCAGCACTGACTCTAGAAGATGAAGAAGAGGTAAAGAAAGAGGTAAGGAAGGTTTCAGAATCTCTGCAAATTATGTTATAGTATTTAAAAGCATCTACTTTGCTTAGAAAGGCAAATATTGAAAGTCCCTGGGGATTGCATGTGTTGATCTCTTAAACACCTACAAATGTCTCAGGATGAGACTAGGATATGTTACAACAGAGTAGCATTGTGCTGCAGGCAGTATGTTGTGCATGGTGTAAATTACTGTTTGTGGGCAAAGAAACACTAAATGATGAATGGAAAAGCATGTTAGGTTTTTGCTGATACCTAGGCTTCTTGTGCAGTAAATTAAGTCATCTGAAGTCATTGCTTGTTGTTTTCCAGTGTGATGCTGAAGTTACCCTTACAAAAATGACAACTCTGTATCAGCAGCTTTTCCTGGAAGTATTAGATTTTTTTTTTTTTAGAATTTCAAGCTCTGTTTTATAGCACTTCGTTTCTTGAGAGCTTATTCTGTTCAGAATCATTAAAATCTCACAGATTCTGATGTCTCTATACACTCTCTAAACATGCCCTAAAGAGACCCAGTATTATCATACAGTAATGTAGATTGGAAGGTCATCTGATCCAGCCCTTCATAGATCTTAGAAAGAGAGATAAAGAGGGAAGAGAGCATAATATAACTAAATATTCAGACCTATTCTAGTTTAGCCTAAAGCTATGAGAACCATATTTTCAGGTGTTAGATATCTGTTTGGATATATACGGTTACTTAAGGACTAACCTTTAAACCCCATTTTTCTGCAGAATTGGTAAAGTCGTACATACAAATGCACAGATGTAATTTTGAGCATACTTAAGAGTACTGATAGTTTAGCTTTTGTTTCCAATAAACATTATGTTCATCCAGATGTTCTGTGTCTGTGTTCCAGATACTATCACTGGGACATCTTCTAGCGTTGTTTGAAAATATGTACCTTGTATTTGAAAGATTGCTTGTGTCAGATGTAAGGCACATCACATGAATCAAAAGGCACTCTCTACAGGTCTCTAGCAAAGATGTAGAAATACTTTATAATCCTCAACTGCCCTCATCTATGGTGACTGTCTTCTTCAATTCTCAGATGTACAAAGCCTCACTGAACTAGATTTTGTAACCAAGAATACATTCCCAAAGCAGACCAAATGAGTGAAAGTCATTACAATTCAGTAGCCAACAATTTGCTCTTTGTGCAGTCACAAGTTTGGCTGAATGAGGACACTGTGAAATGCTCAGTAGTATCTTAGACAGTTATCTAGGACGCTCTACACATGAGATTCTATTTTAATAGCAAAGTCTTTTTTTTTAACATAATCCTTTAAATACCTTAGAGGTCATTTTTACTTTTGAAAAAGTAAAGATTCCTCTGGTTTGTACAGGCTTATTTGCAGAAAAAATCTGTCACAGAATATCTTCTAAAGCAAATGGGAAGATGGAAAGCTGAATTGTAGCGCTTAGATAGTGTTACCGTGTGTTAAGGAGCTGGAAAGCTCATAGGATAAATGAGCTTGTTTTGGAGTAGCAGAGAAATATTTTTTTTAAAGAAAATTGTAATGATTGCAGTGGTGCATTTACTAAAAATGCACAACCATTCAATTACACGAAGTAGCAAGGGATAGGTACAAAACTGCCACTTTAAGCTGCAATCTAAGTACAGCATTGTTATTTTCTATTTATAAACTCTCATTCTAGGTAAGGTATTTGGCAACTGGGTTGAGCTCGGAAAACTTGAGTTGCCTGATAATTTTATCTGATAATATTTTCTTCATCAGTTGGCCAGGCTGAATGATTTGTTCACTTACAGTGACCCACAACAATCACAGTGGTTAATAATTGCAAGTACATTCACTGGCAAAATAGCTAAATAATTCCGAGTCTGTTTGCCGGATATGTACACATAATTACACCAGGATTCAATTTTCCTGTATGCAGTTTCAAATCTACACACTATTAACATTAATGTGTCCAAAGCTGTGTTGCCTCCAAGCACAGATTCTGCCTCCCTACACCCTTTTCCCTCTTCTCACACACATTTATTTATCTGAGCTGGGTTCTTGCAGCTATCAGGAAAAACGGAGAGTTTTTTTTTTTGCTGCCTAGAAGTTTAAGCTTCAGCTCAGAAGTTCCTCGGACTTCTTACAAAAAAAAGTAATCAAATCAGATACCTAACAGCAAATTGTTTTAAATAAATAAATTAGCCTTTCTTTAAGCCTCAAATTACACTGCCTGTTAATAACATAAAAGAAGAATGCTGAAGAACTGATAACATTTACAGCATCTATTCTGTATTAGTTTTGCAGTGTTCCCATCATGAGTGTAATGTGAACTCCTACCTTGAACTTTCTGGTCAGTTCATAACTTCCAAGTCCTGCTTTCCAGCCTTGTCTTAAAAGAGCTCTTTTTGCAGACAGGACTTTGCAGAATGGATTAATTGCAATACATGCAGTGTGGGTTTTGCCTATTTAGCTATACTTGTTATGCACAGTATATTTTTATGAGCATATGGGTAAAGGTTGCCTTCTCTTCCCTTGCCCTTTATAGACAAACCTTTATAGACAAAGTGAACGAGCTATACAGAAATTTGCAGCTGGGAGTTTCTGGTGATTAATTAATCCCGGCTTAAGACAGATTGATGAAACTGGTTCATATGTTTTCATCCCCACAGTTATGAGTGCAGAAGTGTTTAGGGATGTAGGAGAAGCTAGCCAGAGTAAAATGTTTTTCAGCTGTCCATGCTGCTGTAATGTCCCTGGGGCTGCATGCAATTTATTCTGCAGAGTTAAGGAGTCAGGAGGCCTCATGGGCTTGTTAATGACAGGAGAAGCAGCGGAGCATTGGATCTGCTGTCTCTACCCATAAAGCAGTGTTGAAATAGAAACTATTGTTTTTTGTGCCTGGATGTAAATCAAACGTGTGTAATAGTCCAGTTGTCTTCTTTAGTTAAAGAAAAAATGATTTTGATGGGGAAAGTAAATAAAAACATCTCTAGGTGAGCAGCTGCACTTAGCATATCTGATACCACTATTTAAAATGAAAATGCAGCCATTATTTTGTAAATCATGATGGTCAGATCAAGTTACAGTAATGGAAATTATGTTGATCTGACACTTCTGACAGGGGGACTTGCTTATACTTCACCAAGGACAGAAACAAACCAACTTCAAAACTGTCTACCTAGTCTAGCAGTGCAGCACAGATATACTCAATACCAGAGGAGGATCTCTCAATCCCAATCCATTGCAGGCTCTCTTCTCTGCAGAAATAAAAAAATATAGACCATATAGATATGTATCTGTATGAGCATGTTTCTTTCTACATATGAAACATACTGTCTTGCAAAAGACATGGCAACATGTGGAATATAAACCATTTTCTGTGAATATTAAAACTATAAATTCTAAGGCTGGATTGCATCATCTTTAAAAAGAGCCTAAAATATTCTTCACTAAGGGAAAACCACATTTACTTTAGCATTCTATGTGATGAATTATGAGAAAAGAAAGTGCTTTTTAATGAGATTAGATTGCTTGATGCAGTGAAAATAACTCTATTCACTTCCTGATCTTGTCTTGCATTTCTGCTTTAGTTTCTGAAAACAGATGTTTTGTGTCCAGAACTGACAGGCTATATTAATAGCTTCTCAACAATCTGTGATGCAGCATTTCATACCACATACAAACCTAGTCACAAAAAAAGAAGATAGTACCCATTTTTCAAGCAATGACTTTTGGGGCAATAACTTGTTAGAAAATAGGGATTCTATTAAGTGTTGATGATCTATATAGTATTTTTATTTTTTATCAAACTAATGAATAGCATCCTGTGAGGAATATATTTTAAGGGAAATCAGGGGGGATACACTCTAAGCAGTGGTCACAGCTAAAGCTTTTGCCAGGCACATTGTTCTACTGTCATAAACATTGGCTAGGTCATGTTTTTCATTGTTTTATTGCAATAATTCCCACTTGAGATAAATAAAATTTTTGGCATTGGTTTACAATTGCACCATGTTTCTGACTACAGTATCTCCCTCCTATAATTCTGGTAGAAATAGGCTGTTGAGACGGAAATCCTTTTGCAATTTAGACTACATTGTCAGGACCAAGAAAGATGAAGGAAATCATCAGCAGGAACAGCACAAAACAGATCAAAATGTATTTTGCTTCTGTTGATGCAGAGCAGGCTGATATTTTGCTAATGTAATCAAGGGAAAAACAAAACAAAACAAAAAACAAACAAACAAACAAAAAACAAACAAACTGTGGAATCCTTCCTCTGCATGTAATGTGATTACCATCACAAAGTGAAATGGGAGCAGCTGAAGGAACAAATCCAAGACTACCCTGAGGCACCATGGCAACTGGCCCCTTGCAGGGACAGCAGGAAGGGGGGCTTGGCCATTTCAAAATAAAAATTGCTTTCACTGACCTTCTGTTTGCTGAGCACTGGGTGCTTGCTTGTCATTTACAAACTTGTTGGCCATAAGGAAAATTACAAGATGTTCAATGAGTAGTAAGCCTGAGCTTTAAGGAAACTGGAAAGAAATAAAAGACTGTAGAAAATGCTTAAATATTTGGATACCACAGAAGTATTTATGCAGCAGGATGGAGGTACTGTTTACATATTATCCTTAGAGTGTAATTACAAGAATGTAAGGTCTTGGGAATCAGAAGTATGTCTCTGTGCTGTGAGAACAGTGAATGATGATAGTACTGTGTTTGTATGAAATTTAAAAGTAATTTTGTATAGACATTTTGCTCACAGCAGGGATCTGAGTAGCATTTTCTTGCCACCTTATACATTATATCTAGGAAGGTTTTATGGGAGAGAATGATGCTTTTCAATAAAATACAGATTTCACATCTGGTGCAGCTAATACATAGTGTACTGAAAAATGTTCCTGATGAGTTATATCAACTTAGAAGGAAAATACTTCTACAGAATAATACATGTTCTGTTTCTTCCTGAAATTTGCCCTGCATAAATGTGCTACCTGAGTTACTGTGTCTCTTAAAGATATCTTTGTTTTTTTTCCTGTTAGAATGATTTATGTGTAACATCTACACAATTTTATTGAAAAATAGGGTAAACCAGATTTGGAAATTTTTGATTCTGTTAATTGGATAGAGTAATGTAAATCATTTCATATTTTCAGGTGGACCATGGAGATGCACCATCTGAAGCTAACAGTGAACCTAGGCCAACACCAGCAGAAAACGGAGTAAATTGCACTGCCTCTCTTACACCGAAACCAGCAACTCAAGTTGTCCATAGCCAACCAACACCAGGTAAAAACAAAAAAACAAATAAAACAATAACCACACAAACAACACAAGCAAAACAATAAAAGAAAACACCATCTTTTCAAAAGAAATGTAGATCATTTTTCATGTGCTTTGCATTTCAAGAACAAAGTGGTCTTGGTGTTTTCTTTTTTGCTTGCTTGGTTGGTTGGTTTTTATAAAATGGGTGGACATTTTCCCACTCTGCTGTTAGGGGCCATTCTTCAATCATACAAGTACCTTGTATTTAAGACTTGTTTTTGTGGTGGAATTGAAGTTCATTGCAAACAAGAAAGTTTGCTAGTGTTTTTTTGGGATTGCAAGTGAGGGAATTTCTTTAAATTGTTTTTACAAATATGCCATATTTATGCAAGTAGTTACATCTTATTCCGTGTACAAAATACAGATTTTCATACTTATATATTCTATATCAATATATCTCCTATCATAAATGCTTGTTAAATCACAGTGTATATAACTTAATGAATGTAGTCTTCATAGGCATGATACATCTGACTTCCAAGGAGCTGGACTCATCTTGTGTACAGATATTTTGCACTGTCATCATAATATAGGTCAATTGTACTAACCATCAGCCTAATGCCATTTAAATGACTCATATGAGTCATATCAGTGAGTTCAATGGCACCCTTCTCATAAGTAAAATGAAGCTCAGGTGCGTCTTTAGATTACCTTTTTGTGTTAGTTCACAGGATTGGTGCTGTTTTATGTTGCTTCTCTTCTATTCAAGATGTGTTTTCTCAAATGATTAATAAATGCTTGTGTCAGCATGCATACTGTGTCACATGCCATGTTTTAATATGCAATCTAGTGGGACAGTAATGGTGGTTGTTTTAAAAGAATTTATATCAGTCATCTCTTTTATCTCTAGGTTCAGTGAAAGCACCTACAAAGACAGAAGATCTTATTCAGAGTGTCCTCACAGGTATTAAATATACAGTTTACCTTATATAAAGGATACACTTTTTTGTCAATTGAAATATATTTTTAATAAAATGGGCTATCAGACTTAAACATTTATTTAAATGATTATGACTGCAATAACTCATAGACAATACACTTACCATGTCTTCTTCCTCACTTATGAAGTTATTGAATGTTTGAGCACATGCTTCTTGAGATCACCATTGGGTGCCAACATGGAATTTTTAAAAATTATTCTATTATTGCATTCTCATAGGCACAATGTTTACATGCAGACAAAAAACAGCATTATGCTCAAAACAGAATCTGAATTTGCTACTACTCTTGTGAATAGTAGTGAAACGATTTTATCTCCATTAGCCCTGTATCCTTCCTATCACTCCTACAAAACTGAAATTATCCTGTTGCATTAAGCAAACTGGCTTGTCAGATAGAGTCCTACTGTGCAACTGGGAGTCACGTCCTTCAGCTTGGAGATGGATTTTAGACTGCAAATCTCCTAACTCCTTATTTTTAAGTCATTTTCCAACATTTCCGTATATTTGATCTGTTGTGAGATCTGGGAAAGGGTCTTTGGACTAGGGTTCCTTCCCTCTGTCACCTTTTCACCTTTTTTGTTTTTAATTATTTGGGGTGAGCTTATGCAGGTCTGATTAGCAGACACTGAGCTTGAACTCTGATTAGGGTTCACAGAGCAGGACATTCAGGATAGCTGCTATTCTGGAACTCTGGAGTGCAATTCTTGGCATTTAGTTTCTGATGCCTTGCCAGACTGGCAGACAGCTGGCCATGACTCTCCTGATGCAGGGTCTCCATCACAAGAGAAGTGAAATCTGTTGGGTTGCCATGATGATACTAGGACAGCTGCTCCCACCCAGTGCCCAGGTCAAGGCAGAGGAGCAGGTGCTGAAATGCTGTTTGTAAAAGGGTTTTAGGCATTATTATGTTATGTAGTCCATCCAGAGAGAAGGGAGACCTGAGGTGTTGGCACAGCGCTTACAAAAAAGAACAGTGACCATACCTGTGTAAGATGATGATGTTATATGTCAGGCTGATGTGAATCTTGCATCTGAAAGGGTTTGAGGGGAAAAAAAAAAGTACGTTTTTTATTTTGCTGTTCTAAATTTTTGACTCATTTCCTACGCTAAATTTGCCACAGTGTTTTTAATCTAGTTTGCTTATTTTCAGAGAAGTCTACTTGGTTAGCTTAAGCTAACACATTTCACTTACCATCAGTAAGAAAGCATGCTTTGTTTCATTCCTGTTGGTGGTGATTTCTCTGATCGAAATCATATATTATTAAGAATATTGAAGTGGTTTTTGTTATTATCATTGTAGAAGTGGAAGCACAGACTATTGAGGAGCTAAAACAACAGAAGTCATTTGTAAAGCTCCAGAAGAAGCACTACAAGGAAATGAAGGACCTTGTAAAGAGGCATCACAAGAAAACCACTGATCTAATCAAAGAGCACACTGCAAAGTATAATGAAATCCAAAATGACTACCTGCGACGAAGAGCAGTTTTAGAAAAAACAGCAAAAAGAGACAGTAAGAAAAAGTATGTTAAATGCAGCTTTCCTGTCTTTGGCATCAGATATATTTACTTCTTTTATGATAGACAATTAATATGTCGGATCACAGGGGAAAAAAAATCAGAAGTTGAAATATTCCTAGATAAAATGAAGTCAGGTGTTTTGATATGGAAATCAGCAGAAAAAAAAGCTCTCTCTCTGATACACTGATTCTCTGCTAGAAGCCAGATAAGTTGTTCACAGTTTTGTACCTCTTTCCCTGTAGATCATACAATATTTATCTTGGGACTTTCCTTAGTCCTTTGTTGTGAGTAGGTGCTTCAGCTATACTGGCAACAGGAGCCGGTGGTTACGCAGTAAACTTAATCACAAACAGTGAGATTGGGCTTCCCGTACATACTCAGGGGCAGTTGAGGAACCAGACTGAGGCATCAAAGCATGGAAACCTTATCTGGATAACGTATTTTAGTTTCCTACTCAGGTCAGCTGCAGCACATTTTATCAGAGCACCCCATTGTCTCCCATGCTTGACCTCCTTTAGGATAAGGGGTGTCAGTTCATTGGAAACTTGCCCCACACTTCATAATACAACATCATAATGTAGCGCCTTTTTCAAGCAAGGAGAAAGTTTTGCAGCCAGCACACATAGTCATCTTGCCCATATTGAGCAACTGGTTCCCTCTGGGCCACCACAGTGAGCTTCCTGGTGGTGGAGCAAGACTGCAGTTTCAAAACAGAAAAACAATCTAGTCCTCACAATGTAACTTGTGATTAGAATGGATTTTCTGAATTTTTGGATGAAGACCATTGTCTTCAAGTTAGAGCCCTGGAAAGAAAACTCATACTACAGTAAAAAGCATCACGTGTATAGTTAGGTGAAAGAAATACCTGCCAGTTATTAACATCTGACTATAGTTTAAACGATGATTGATCCAGACCTCTTGGGAATCTCTTAATGATTGACTGGCTCTGCATACACACTCCTTCTGTGCTATGTCTCTTTCTCAGTCTTGCATTGCACTGTAGCTCATCTCTTTGTGTTTGCTGATAACATTTTTATATATTTGTTCCGATAATAAAAGAGAGTTGCATTTGCAATTATCAGTTTGAAATGCAAGCACTGTTGGGTCTTGTTAATTTTTTCACAATTTTCATCTTATTCATATGGTAAGGAACTTTATATTACTAATGATCAAGTGACCAAGATTCAGGCCATAACTTGTCCCTAGGAAGGAGCTTGCTCTTTTATGCTTGCCCAATGACAGAATGTCTTTTGGCTTAGTAAGAGCTTAGTACTCATAAAATATGTATGTTCAGGTGGCCTTAAGTGTTGACAGTTTTCAGCCTCTGGGTTCTACACCTGAATTTGTTTTCTCTAGCATATTCTATTCAAATTTAAGTAGAAGAACAATCTGAATAAATAATTAATCTTTCATTGACTAACAAGGATTTGGGTTTTTTATTTTGTTATGATCTGACCATAGATCATTCACAATATTAGGCAATAAAACACTGTATTCTTTTATGGGGAGCTGTCATGGTGATTTCAGGGATGTGAAGTTTTATGTGAAGATACTGAGAAATCTGAAGGTTAAAAAATCTGTTGCAGAATTTTTAAGGAGCAGGAGTATGTATTTAGGGCTTTTCAAACTTGCAAGTACATATCTCAAGCAGAAGATTTTTAATAGAATACTGCATCCCAAGGGAAAAGGCAATTTTTACCATTCAAGATTATTACTGAGGCTATTTACCTGTAAGTGCAAAGTACAAAACACTGCTTCATCAAGAGTCTCTGCTTCAGATTGTCATAAAAATATGTTGTCTCTGATCAGAAGCAATCAGTGTTTCATGCCCATGTCTAAAATGGGGCAAAGATTCAGGAAAGCCAATGTCTATGGCACAGTTGAACTATTTATTGAACACAAACACAGATATTTTTCTGGTGTAGTTCTAAAGTTTTTACTTAATGATCATGTCGCTTAATAGACTGTTACTGTTTTAGCCTTATTTCTTTTTGCCAAAAATACAAGAGATGTCAGCTTTAAAATAGAGAGCATAATGGCATAGTTTGCTGACTTTAATATTCTTTAATGCTGTCTTGTGGCTCTGTATGTAAATTACCCTCAACTGTCACACTGATACCACTTAACCTCATAGCAGAATATTCAAATAAAAGAATAATACAGGAGATACAAGTATGCTACCTTGGTCTGTATCCTCAGCCTGATGAAAGCAGCTTCACCTTATTTTTGTTGAAGTTATGCTAATTGACAGCAGCTGCAAAGTTGAACCTGAGTGAGAAAAGATAGGCAGCCAGTGCAGCAAGTTCTTTGCACTGTAATCTTTGCAAATATGTGAGTAGAAAAATCATTCTTGTAAGTCAGTCCTCTGTGTTCAAGGTTTTGCTATTTTGTCCATCTCATGCACTGTTCCTGAGATTTCCCAGGCAACTGATTTAACACCTGAGTACAGCAGTAAACACAGCAGCCAAGCAGAGACACAGCATAATCATATTTTTAAAAACAAAAAACATTTTTCTTGGGTTTAGTTTACTGCTGGCCTGAGAGTGATACTGCTTTTGCTTTTTTTCTTTTGTTTATGTTTTCATTGAGCAGTGTCATCATGTCGCCTTTCACCATTATATCTATCCTTCCTTCTGTTTTAAGGAAACAAAAATAAAATAAAACCTAGTCCTTGGTGTTTGCTTCTTAGCTTTTTTCTTATATTTTTTCTTTGTTCCTATGTGTTGCCTTACTGAGATTTATTCCCCACGGGGAAGTTAAGTTTCCTCCTGAAGTCAGGAGTCCATAGAGCACTTTCTTGTGTGTGTGCTATGCATGGCATTTCCTGAAGGGGGGAGAAAATACCAAATTAAGGGATGTTCCTAACCATTTTAAGCGTTTTATAAATGCAGATGTAAAGTTATGCTCTTAAATTTATTGCTAAGCATATGCAAGGATGACTCTGTTTTCAAAATACGCATTCACCATTTTTGCTGAGGACTAGGAAGCTCTGAAATTCAAGTTATGTGCCTGGAAGTAGAGAAATAAGTTCTATGGGCACATGTTTATGGGAAATCCTGGCAGTTTCATTTATAGTTCATTATACTAAGTCTTGTTCCACCCTACCATGGCAGGTTTGTAATACAAGGTTTAAATTAATACATGTCCCATTAGAAAACATCTAGCACTATTTTCTTTGCTAAAAGATTAAATTAGTGGATTTACCATGGCTAAAATCATCTTCTTCCTCTATATGTTGTGCCAAGAAACTTATTTGATGGACTGCATGTAACCAGCTACATTAAAAACACGGTTTAAATATGGGGCAGACTATGCATACCTAGTGACTTGGAGCTGGTGTGTGTGTGTGTGTGTGTGTGTCTTTGCAGATCTGAAACAGGCAGCCCAGACCACAGTTCTTCAACTATTGAACAAGAATTAGCTGCACTCGACTCTGAAATGACCCAGAAGCTAGTCGAGCTGAAGGAGAAGCAGCAACAGCAGCTGCTAAATCTCCGACAGGAACAGTATTACAGTGAAAAGTACCAGAAACGAGAGCACATTAAGCTGGTACGTTTATGGCATCTGCTTTTCTTTAGTGGTCTCTGGGTTAGTAATGAAAGCAGCGTGATGTTAGAACGAAGTGGGGCTTCTTTTTGGCTGGAGTCCAATTCAGATCTTGATTCCCATGTGGTCCACTGCTACTTCAAGGGGTTGTTGTAACACTTTGTCACTAACACTTGTAACATACTTGGAGGGCTTTGGATAGAAGGCAGAAAGGCAATAGGTTTATGCTTCCGCACTGAGTCCTTACCTCTAGTTACATATGTCTAAGTTCTCTGCAGCTTTTAGTTGATGTTCCCATTTTGTTCTGCCACTTACTTAAATGCACAATACTCAAGTAGGCAGTATCAGCTGGAAATAAATTGAAACACCGTTAAAATAAATAAATGAAAATAGCTTCAAACATTCCCCAGGGCACAGAGTTTTGCCAAACAGTGTTCCTACTGCAGACACATGCTTTAAGGGGATGCAGGACATAATCTGTATATGTTGAAGAAATAGTTTGCATGCATCGGTCCAAGCTAGTTTGTTTTTACAGCTGGAGTTTGGCTGACAACTACAGCAAGATCATAGCCCTCTGAGCTGCAATAGAGGAACTTGGGCAGATGGCAGCTGATGCTGATGGATGTTCTCAGGCAGAAGAGAACATTTTTAAAAGGGTGTTATGGGAGTGCAAACTATTTCTCGACTCCAGACAATCCTGTCTCACAATTTTTGTCTATTATATAATGTTTTACCTCATTGTTGGTGTCTGAATTGATTTGTCTGTTCTGTCCTGCCATCCAAAAAGCAGGGCAGAAGAGTGATATGAATTTAAATCGCTCAGCAAGGTCTTTTCACAAATTCATTCACATGGATCGTAGCACAGAACTGTGGCTGCCAAGCGGTGCTGTTTACCATCAGTTGTATGTGAACCACATCAGTGTTACGCAGCAGGAGCAGCTCCAGCAGGAGAGCGCAGGCATGGTTACCTGTGCTGCAAGGGTACAGTAACAATTGTTGGCTGTATCTCAGGGATTTTACTTTTATAAAAAGAAAACATTTTGGACCCACATAGTTGGGATGATATTGTAAGTTAATTCATTTCTCATTCCAAAATAGGAAATGGCATTTCCCAAAGCCAAGTCCCGTTTTGTGCTTTGTCCCGTTAGGTCGTGTCATGATAAATTCATTTTTTAACACGTTCAGACAGTTTTCCCTCTGAGTTATGCTGGAATTAATATTTGTTCCAAATAAAATCTGCCTTGCAGAGGAGAGATTCTTTCTGATTTCTTTCAGAGGAGAGCCTATTCTCAGTATTTTTCTTCTTTTATCTAAGGAAATAAAAGCTGGATGAGACTAGCTAGGCATTATTATCCATTTTATGTTCATCATCCTGAGAAGATTATTGAATAGAATCCATGTTAAACCATGGGCACGATCAAATCAAATTGGCCTCATTTCCCATTTTAATTCACCATTCATTGAACTTGAACAGAGTCCCAGTCCATGTATCCTCATCCATCAGCATCACAACTACAAACATGGTTTTGTTAACAGCTTCAGCTCAAATGAGATTGGACCCAGTGCTGCACAGGAGATTTCACGCCAAGAACTTACGATATTCTTTATCCAGTGATGTGTGATCAAGATACAGCTTAACTTCCTTAGCTATCACGCATGAATGTTTGTCCACCTGACCACACTGAAATCCAGGCTGCTCCATATAATAATACTCTGTGCAAGAGGAATGTTTTCAGCACTCGCAGAGAACCTTGAAGTGAACAGGAATTCAGCTTGTAATTCATGTTGCACAAGTTCAGTTTGTGATCATTTATGAATTATCACAGACATTTTTATCTATAGCAAGAGTAAAATCTAAGAAAAATATTTTGATATTACATTTAATTTTCTCAGAGTATATCACCTTGATGTACAGAGAAGTCATAGTTTCTATGTAAGTTGGACTTATACAAGTCTGCCTGGAGTCCCCAAGTTAATAATGTGTTTCCACTAATAAGAATGTTTACTTTCTTTTGATCGTAGATAATTAATCAGGGAATGGTTTAACACTTTCACATGTTTAACATAGATGTTTGAGGAAACTTAGATGAATGTATGATGTTTTGCTGAAAATGCATATTTCTGTTTCTTGGAATTCTTTTTTTAGCTTATTCAGAAGTTGACAGAGGTAGCAGAGGAATGTCAGAACAGCCAGATAAAGAAACTGAAAGAAACATGTGAAAAGTAAGGTGCCATTCCCCTTATAATTGATTACATCTCCTTGTGGCGTATTTTTCATTTAGATACATTTTGAACTTGCCTTTTTCTTTTTTTTAATGCTTTAGAGAAAAGAAAGAGTTAAAGAAAAAAATGGACAAGAAGAGGCAGGAGAAGATCACAGAAGCAAAATCCAAGGATAAAAATCAAATGGAAGAGTAAGTGTATCCCTTGATCTATATCCTTTTATATTATGAGGAGACACAAGATTTTTCACAACTGGAAAATCAAAAACCCTAAATACAAGGAAGCTTTTAGTCAGACTGTAATACCTCACCAGAGCAGTGGAGTCCTTCTTACTTCCTCTGATACTAATTTAATTTCCTGGGACAAATCTAAGCTCCTGTTCAGCAAGCATTGATAGTCTGGGTCAGCTGCAAAGGTGCTGATGTATAATATGGGGACATGCCTATGAGAGTCATGACAATGATTCACCAAGACATTGTTAATCCAAATGCTATTCCTTTATGCATGGCTATAAATAGACTTAGTGACTTTAATTCCTGCAGGGTTTGATTTCACTGTAACTTACTTTTTTTATTTGTGTTATCTTTTTTTGTTGTTGTTGTTCTTAACTCCGTTAAAGCTGCTGTCTAAAAGAAATAGCAACACACTGGAAGGTTTGCTCTACTTTTGTGATAAATTCCCCTCAGATGCTGTGCTACTGACTCTCCTCCAGTAACAATTTTATTCAGTGTGCAGTTACTTCTGGTGGAAGACAGAGGAGAACTGCGCTTTGTGGGTGCAGTTTCTGTCAACAGGGACAGTAATATTAATTTCATTTATGCACCACCAGACAATACAAAGTCATGGAGTTATGCAAGTTGATTATATTCTTCCCAAAGGCACAGTGTCTAGGTTTGTTTTTCCTTCTTCATTTGTTGTGGCAAGCAGCTCAAAAAGAAAATGGAACATTTTAATCTTTCACTGTTTGCTGGGATATTCTTTTACACCAGCCTTTATTTTAGTAACACTTAAGAACAATTAAAATACAGGAGAAATAACAACAACAAAATCCATCATATCTGAGTTTTACCATGTGAGTAAGACACAATTATGTTGGATAAAAAGATGTATATAGATTTTGGAGCCTCTCTGTACAATCTTTGTGCTTGGAAACACTAAAAGAGGGTCACACACTCATGCGATGAACTGCATCAGATAATTTAAGAAACGTATAAACATCTTCAAAAAAAAAAGAGATAACAAAATTAGAATAATTTATTATGAAAAGGGGAGAAATAATGTGGTTAGGTCTGATAAAATGTAATAGAAAAAATAATTACAAAAATATAGCAGTAAAATCAATTGCAATAGGAAATGATTTGCTAGCTGAGAGGTTGTGATGGTTTTACTCGGGTGGGTGGCCGAGATCCACCACAACCGCTCTCTCACTCCCCCTCCTCAAAGAGGAGTGAGGAGAAAATACGATGAAAGGGGCTCAAGGGTTGAGATAAGGACAAGGAGATCGCGCAATAATTATCGTGACGGGCAAAACAGACTCAGCATAGAGAGATAGTAAGATTTATTGCTTATTACTAACAAGCTAGAGAAGTGAGAAACAAAGGAAAGAAACCAAAAGCACCTTCCCCCCATCCACCCTCTTCCACCTCCTCCCCCGAGCGGCGCAGGGGAACGGGGGAATGGGAGCTACAGTCAGTCTACAGCACTTCTTTTCTGCCGCTCCTTCTCAGTCACTCTTGCCCCCTGTGCTGTGGGGTCCCACCCACGGGATGCAGTCCTTGCCGAACTGATCCGGCGTTGGCTGCCCATAGGCAGCAGCTCTTCAAGAACTGCTCCAGATATGGGTCTGTACCACGGGGTCCATCCCTCAGGAGCAAACTGCTCCAACCTGGGTCCCCCACAAGCAGCAGCTCCTGCCAGGTCACCTGCTCCTGCGTGGTCTCCTCTCCACGGCCTACAGGTCCGGCCCGGAATCTGCTCCGGCAGGGGTCTTCCACAGGCTGCAGTCTCCTTCGGGGCACAGGCTCCACCGTGGTCTCCTCCACGGGCTGCAGTGTGGAACTCTGCTCCACCATGGTACTCCATGGGCTGCAGGGGGACATCCTGCTTCACCATGGTCCTCACCACAGGCCACAGGGGACTTGTGCTCCGGCTCCTGGAGCACCTCTCCCCCTTCTTCTTCACTGACCTTGGCGCCTGCAAGGCTCTTTCTCACTCCTCTCACCCTCCCAGCTGCTGAGTGGCGCAGTGTTTTTTTTTTCCCTTTCACTACAGAGGTAAATGAGATGCTAGTGAGAAAGGCTGTGGAACAGACAAGTAAAAATTCATTTTTCTTTTTATTTTTTGCTCATCTTTCCTAAGGGCTTTCTTTTTCCAGGCTTTTCAGAGAACCCTTGGGAAAGGTAAGATGGGAACCAAATGGTAAACTCAGCTTTCCTCTGTCAAGTGATGCAGTTTGTTCTCACTTCTGCAGTGGAACAGGGAGTAGTGAGACCTTGTGGAAAATCCCGCTTGAGTCATCCATGCTAGGCTGTTGTTTATTTAAAGCTTTTCTTATGAAAATTTGAAGAAAAGGAAAAAAAAAAAAAAATAGAGAGAATATGTCATGTTGTTCTTGCTTAAGTTTTCTAATTCTACCTGTGCCTAGGGATTGTGTAACTACCTAAAACCATCAGATTTTAATGCCACCTCAGTAGATTGCAATTCACTATTCTTGACTTAGGCAATTAAAATTTAGAGTACTGTTCTGAATCTTGTCAACACCGGCATCCACAGAATGTGCATATTTTATGTGCATTTATTCCTTTGAGGCATCTTGTCTTTGACCAAAAGTTACCTAATAGCTGTCTCACTGAGCCAGTTAGAGTACTTCTTCCAAGTTCAGCTTTCTGTAGTTTACATAACAAAGCTGAGGACTGAATTTGAGTCCTTTGTGGGAACTTTGCCATCATCTCTGAGATGTAGCCAGCAGCATCTACACAGACAGAGATTACTTCGGTAGTTTGTAAAGTGCCACAATGTGGCAGTGTGCACCCGCTGACTGTTGTGGGTTTTCCTAGGCTGACGTTTGGGCCCTAAGGAATGCTGCCATCTCTTTGAAGATGTGACAATACCTGTGGGAAAAGACTGCAATGGAAGAGCAGAGGAGTTGTTGTGGTACCTCATGGCGAAATCAGAGCCCTTCATACAGCAATGATGCCACCTGTTATAAAAGGCACATCCAGGAAGCCACTAAATGTTAAGTTAGGCTGACCCATAAGTTCAAAACATCACCTTACTCATTCTTGTAGGGAGTTGTGAAGGATTAAAATACATTGGTATGGTCTTATTGACTACAATAACTTGTTGATTGCTTCTCCCCAGAGAGAAGACTGAAATGATTCGATCATATATCCAGGAGGTGGTACAGTACATAAAAAGGGTACGTCAGCTTTCATTTGGGGGTGATAAAATGTCAGCTTTCATGTTTTAGGTCATTTTACACTACAGATTCCAAGCTTCTGTGTAAAGACTCCACAAGTGCAGATTTTTAAAAGATGCAGTGTGGGCTCCCATTGATATTCCACTAAAAGAAAAACTGGAATTTCAGACAGATCTTGTTAAGTGTTTGTCTTTGGGAATGGGAGAGAGTAATGGGAACATATTTTAATAAAGTTGTGATTTCGTCTTTGAATATCCTATGTTTTTTCATGGAACATGTACTCTATGATTTTTTTTTTTAATACTGAGGAATTTTTTATTTGTGTATGTGTTTTTTAATTGGCTTGCTGTTTCATTAATGTAAAGATTGCATAAGGAACTCTTAAAGTCAATAAACAATCTTAGAGTACATTTTAACCATAAATACATTTGTACAGTTATCAGAAAACAAAAAGCATTCTGAGAGCTCTGTAAATACAAGTCAAATAAATTCACTACAGATGTTGTTATTTCTGTAGCTATACATAGTTTATGGTATGGTGAAAGTATGCACTACAATACTTTGATGTGGGAAATTATTACAAAACTATTGAATTTTCTCTTAATTTCAATGCAGAAGAGTTCAATTCAAAAGTTATTCCATTTTTGCTCAGAGATTCCTTGATTCAAGAATCAGTGTAAAGAATTAGCAAATTAAATATGCTCAGTTCTTGTTGGAGTCAGGCACATGCTCAAGTGCTATACTAAATGAGGCCTAAAATTGACCAGCATGTTTGTTTAGGGCTCTAAGATGCAAATACTTTTCTTCTGGGAGCAGGATCAGTCCTGCACATCTCATAGAGTAAAAGTTAAAGTACAATAATGCAATAAAAGTTCTACCACTGAAGGGGTGGGAAAGGGAGAATACACAGCCTTTGAAACAGGTTTCTCTGCTGTTTTCTTACAGCTAGAAGATGCTCAGAGTAAAAGACAGGAGAAACTGGTAGAAAAACATAAGGAAATTCGTCAGCAAATACTGGATGAAAAGCCCAAGGTAAAGAATTTTTAACAATACTTTAAAATGTCCTTCAGGAAAGAAAGTGTTTTATATAGTATGTAGACTGATATTTAAACATGACAAAATGCATACGTAGCATTTTAGCTATACACCTTAATATACAGGATGAAAAAAAAAAATCAAGTAGCAGCCTAGTAAGGAGCACCACCTCAAGTCAGATGTCATATAATTTGGTTTATTTTTCAGTACTCATATCACATTGTAAAAAGATTTTAGTGTAAATGGTGCTTCTGACCAGCAGAGTGTGCTCTTCACTCTATTGTGCTTTAGCAGTACAAAACCAAAACACAGTTTACATTGAAATGAAAAAGAGATATCTTTTTAGCATGTTTGTCTTGAATATTTGTGATAATTGATGAGGATATATTTTTGTGGAAAACAATGATTTTTCATAATGTTAGTCCCTAATGTTCTATAGTGCTTGCTGGATTTCCCCTGTTCAATTTTGTGCACTGTATCTGCATACAGTGTTCTGAAATACATTTTTTGATACTAAATATTATGGGCTGACTCCCACTCCTAGTGAAGTTGGTGGTCATTTTGCCACTGACTTCAGTGGAGAAGGTTTGGAGTCCTCTTTTGTATGTGCTTCTTTGGCAGGAAGAGCTAGGTAACCATGTAATCAGACTGCTGTATGGAGACCTGTTTTCATCAGAGTTCATGTCCAAGTATGATTCTCCACAGCCCATTGTGTCATCTCTGCTTTCAGTTTTTCTGCACTCACTCAAATATGTGCTCTAGGCTTCATTTTTAATTTCTTGTCTGTGTCTACAGTCCTAATGTTTATGTGCTTGTATTCCAGTTTAAATATTTAGTATTGGTTGTCACTTAATGTTTTCATGTCATTTTTGTCAAATACCAAGAGAATAAATTAGGCTAAGATCTGAATAGCTAGAAACTTAAAATAGTTTGGAAAAAAAAAAAAAAGATTGCATTTATGATTTTCTACTTTCATTTTAAAAGCCATGTTTATAACTTTATAACTGGAACTTTTAAACGTTATGGCATATGAGTCGAAAAGCATGAAACATAGTATGGTTTGTATTTCATACTGTAGTATCATGAGCTTCTCAGGCATGTGAACCAAAAAATTGAATTTAAATATTGAACATGTTTCAAAGAATATTAGTACTTCTAACCTCAGCTTTTCACAGATACTTGGACACATCATTACTTTTCTGTGTCCTCTTTTTTCTCTTTTTTTTAATTTTTTTTTATTTATTGATTCACTCATAAGTAGCATACCTGCAGTCAGAATTTGTCATTCAGGACTTGTGTTGCATTTTGAAAGATTGAGGTGGATTGGTAGCATGAGACTCGTCAGCTGTCCATGTGCCAAGCATTAGATCATGGCACAGAGCAGCTCCAGATCCCTTGTCTTCCCCTGCATCTGGCCATCAGTTAAAGCACTGCAGTAATCAGCGCTCCTAAGTCAGCGCTCTTGATTTCTCCTGAGAAAACCATCTATAGTAATGTGCCTCACAGGGACTGGCTGCATTTTTTTTTCCTTTCCCACCTACTGAAATGGGCAGACTTTACTGAATTTATGATGGTATGTGCTTTTTGCTGGCATGAGAGGATTTAAGCAAAACATAATTACTCATTTTATTAAGTATCTTTTTATTCTTCATGTTCATATTTCATGTCCATATGTGCTTCATAAGCTTCCCTAGTGACAGGGCATATGATATAAAATAGATCAAATGCTTTCCCAGCTGAGAATCACCAATGCATTTTATGCATACAGCAGCCTTTCTAGGGGCAGCTTTTTAAATAGGCTGGTCTCTGGTGTTTCAGTGTCAAAACGCCCACTAAAATTTATGCTTGCTGTGTAAAGGGGTTTTCTGGCAGTATCAACTCCTAAACAAAAAGTTTAATATATGAGGGAAAGAATTGTTAGTATTTTTACAATAATTCCATTGGGGACAGTTTTGCCATCATCAATCACTTTCATTTGGTTATTTATTACTGACTCATAATTTGTTGTGCTATGGCTTTGTGTACAGAGCTCTGTCAAAGCCAGGAAGAATATCGTTTCACGAAGCGTTGGCAACAGACTGCCATACCAGTGAGATTATTTTTTTATTTTTCTTTTTTTACGTATGCGTTTGCAGCCTCCTTTGTTGCTGTATGTGTAGGCCACCAGAGGAAAACTTGCCTTTGAGTGCTGACATTTAAGGCAACAGCTTTTAGAAACTGCACAAACTTGATGCAAATTAGTTCCCTGTACCGGAGGCAGAGGGCTCACTTTTTGTTTAATTTTAAAATATCATGTGTTTAGATGAAAGTACTTGGAGCTGATTCACACCCTGAAACTTTACCTTTCTTTCATATATATAATTTCTTTCTAATGTTTAGATATGAGACTGGTTTGCAACTTTAATTTGCAGGGCTATTCTGTAAAAAGATAGCTTTTTTTTTTTTTTCTCTTGGAAGAGTTGGAGACTTTGCTTCCTGAATGGATACTGTTAGGCAAAAGTTTGGAAGTAATTCTTTATCTTGTGGTCCTGCTGAAAACAGTGTAACACTGAATTTGGGCCTGAAATGTTTTACTGTGTATATGTAAGTAATAAGGGTATCTTTATGACAAACTAGTCTCTGATGCTGTAGAAACTAGAAATTGAATATTGTCATCAAATCTGTGTGTGTATATGTGGAAACAAGGCACCCAGTCCTACAGCCATGTTTGGAAAAGGAGAAATCATTTAATTAGTAAATCAAATGCTGACTGACCATAGTTTAAAAAATTTCTAGCTTGAGTGCCATTGCATTGTAGTGAAAGCACAGTGAAAACAAAGTTCAAATGCTGTCATGCCGCTGTCTTATTCCTAACAGCAGCATTGCTAAGCAAGGCATATGTATTTTTTTCTCCTTTTTTTCCCCCTCTGTATTTATGTTACCTACTTGCAGCTTTATTATCAGAATCAGCTTGTACTTATTTTCTCCCCTATTCAAATTCTTTGTCTTCTTCCCTTAGTCATTAATACACATTAAGCTGGTCCTGTCCTTATCTTCTTCCCCGTGGGCATCTCTTCTACATACTGTGGAGGCTGCTGTAGAAACACAGCTCTTTACACTGCAGTATTGAATTATGTGAGTTAGAGTATTATGTGAACTTAGATTCTTCTCTACAGTGCGTCTGGCACTCATTACCTAAGCACAACACAGTGCATTGAGGATGGGCATGCATCTCAGTTTCTTTGTCCTTGACAGCCTGTGCATCAAATTAAACATAAATCAGGTGCATTTCCTTCCCCCGACCCTTGCCTCCAATTTCATTTTAATTACAAAAAATTAATACACGAGGCATGACAAGAAATTAATTATTTTTCTGAGAATTGACTGAGTTACAGTAAATAGACCTGAGCTTCCTCTAATTGAAACCAATGAGACTTTTGTTACTGAGGCTCATGGGCCAGAGATACACTTGAAGGTCAACACAGTAGCTGGGACTCTAGCGCTCTTGAAGTCAGCCCCAGCTCACCCATTGCATTAGCTGGACACTTTTGTCTTCAGGGAACCATGTTTTTACAGCCAGCACTGTCAAGAGAGATGTAGGGCATGTGGTTCGTAGTTTTGTAGCCCATGTTCGTCTTTCTGCTCACACCTGCCCTGCTGCTCACAACCCCAACTTAGCCACAATGCGTGGGCTCTTCTGGCAGCGTGTAAGATGTCATGGTTCAGGGTAAAGCTCTGCCTCTGGAAAAGGCCACAACAGGTCTGTAACAGAGCCACAAGCTGTGCAAACTTCCTCCTAAGTGTTGCCTCTCCATGGTCTTTGAAATGAATAAAGACAGTATAGCCTTAAGGTAGGGCAAAAGGTAGAAAATGCCCTTTTCCCGTCAGAAATTATAACGACAACAGTTCTTTAGAATTATAAATTGGTTTTTGATAATAGAAAATAAAAACAGCTGATGCATACTATCTTACTTTCAAAGGACACACATTTATTATCTCACAATTCGACATGCATTATTAATTGTACACAACAGGAGCTGACACTTCTATATCCAATCAATAATTAATATTAGCACTGTACCTGAAACATTTATGGGGACATAAAATGACACATATTCAGGTTACAGAACAAATTAAGAGATGCTTATCCTTTACAACCGTAAGCCTCTTACAGCTGCAGTGTCTTCTTTTTGTTACATTGGGCTGGAAAGGACCTCCAAGGCCTTTAATCTCGGGGCTAGCTGTTTTTACAATCACGTATCACGGAAGCCTGATAATGAAAAACTGCTGGACAGTGACTCCTTCCTCCTGAGTGTTATTTAAATGGAAATATTTGAAAACTGGTGAATGATTTCATAGATTTCACATTGATTTCTTACAATGTCTAAGTGATATTTGATCTTTGCGATGGTTGAAGCTTGTCATATATGCTTTAGAAAAAACTCAGTGTCCGTCTGCATGTAAATAATGTCGTTGCGTGAAATGGAGCTGTTGCTGACAGCAGGGTCAGCAGAACCTCTAACTTTTGAAAGAAGTCAAATAGAGCAAATGTATTTCACAGCACTTTTAGATTTGATTTCAGTTAACCTCAGAACTCAGAGCCACTCTATTAGCTCATCTGGAAGAGAACAGTTCTTAGGAACTTTGATGACTATTCCAGTGTAATTTCAGCTCACTGCATAATTCACAGTAACAAGGCACTGTCCACCAAAATCCCTTTTTTATCCTTTACACCTCAGTAAGAAGCCAAACTGTCTTTTGGGCTAGCTGCACTTCAATTCAAACCTTTCCAAATGCACTCCAGTTCAACCATAGGCGATTATTCAAGAATTTCAGAGAAGGCGTTTGGAGAACAAGGTTATTTCAGTTTACCAGGTTTCATGGGATTTTGCACTTCATGGATTTGGTTTAGGTAAAAGCGATTTCTTCTGTTAATGCATTAAGTTTAAGCATCACAGAATCACAGAATCACAGAAAGTCTAGGTTGGAAGAGACCTACAAGATCACCGAGTCCAACCTCTGACCTAACACTAACAAATCATCCCCTAAACCATATCCCTAAGCTCTACATCTAAACGTCTTTTAAAGACCTCCAGGGACGGTGACTCAACCACTTCCCTGGGCAGCCTATTCCAGTGGCTAACAACCCTTTCAGTGAAGAAGTTCTTCCTAATATCCAACCTAAAATTCCCCTGGCGCAACTTTAGCCTATTCCCCCTCGTCCAGTCACCAGGCACATGGGAGAACAGACCAACCGCCACCTCGCTACAGCCTCCTTTGAGGTACCTGTAGAGTGTGATAAGGTCGCCCCTGAGCCTCCTCTTCTCCAGGCTAAATAGTCCCAGCTCCCTCAGCCACTCCTCGTAAGACTTGTTCTCCAGGCCCTTCACCAGCTTCGTAGCCCTTCTCTGGACTTGCTCAAGCACCTCCATGTCCTTCCTTAGTGAGGGGCCCAGAACTGAACACAGTACTCAAGGTGCAGCCTCACCAGAGCCGAGTACAGGGGGACAATCACTTCCCTGGACCTGCTGGCCACGCTGTTTCTTATGCAAGCCAGGATGCTCTTGGCCTTCTTGGCCACCTGAGCACACTGCTGGCTCATATTCAGCTGACTGTCAACCAAAACTCCCAGGTCCTTCTCTGCCAGGCAGCCTTCTATCCACTCATCTCCCAGCCTGTAGCTCTGCTTGGGGTTGTTGTGCCCCTGGTGCAGGACCCAGCACTTGGCCTTGTTGAACTTCATACCGTTGGCCTCGGCCCATCGGTGCAGCCTATCCAGATCACCTTGCAGAGCCTTCCTACCCTCGAGCAGGTTGACACATGCACCTAACTTGGTGTCGTCTGCAAACTTACTGAGGGTGCACTCGATCCCCTCATCCAGATCATCGATGAAGATGTTAAAGAGGACTGGCCCCAGTACTGAGCCCTGGGGGACTCCACTAGTGACCTGCCTCCAACTGGATTTGACTCCATTCACTAAGACTCTCTGGGCCCGGCCATCCAGCCAGTTCTTAACCCAACGAAGCGTATGCCAGTCCAAGCCATGGGCAGCCAGCTTCCTGAGGAGAATGCTGTGGGGAACAGTGTCAAAAGCCTTACTGATATCAAGGTAGACCACATCCACAGCCTTTCCCTCATCCACTAAGCATGTCACCTTGTCATAGAAGGAGATCAGGTTCGTCAAGCAGGACCTACCCTTCATAAACCCATGCTGACTAGGCCTGATCGCCTGCTTGCCCTGCAACTGCTGCGTGATGATGCCCAGGATAATCTGCTCCATGAGCTTCCCTGGCACTGATGTTAAACTAACAGGCCTGTAGTTCCCCAGGTCTACCCTCTGGCCCTTCTTGTAGATGGGCGTCACGTTTGCTATTCTCCAGTCAAGTGGGACCTCCCCCGATAGCCAGGACTGCCGATAAATGATGGAAAGTGGCTGGGCCAGCTCTTCTACCAGTTCTCTCAGTACCCTCAGGTGGATCCCAACTGGCCCCATTGACTTGCATACATCCAAATGCTGTAGCAGGTCGTCAACCATTTCCTCGTGGATTGTGGGGGCCACATTCTACTCCCCATCCCCTTCCACCAGCTCAAGTTACTGGGTGTCCAGAGAGCAACTGGTTTTGCTGCTAAAGACTGAGGCAAAGAAGGCGTTAAGCACCTCGGCTTTTTCCTCATCTCTGGTAACTAAGTTTCCCCCCGCATCCAGTAAAGGGTGGAGATTCTCCTTAGTCCTCCTTTTGGTATTGATGTATTTATAAAAACATTCTTTGTTGTCTTTAACAGCAGTAGCCAGATTGAGCTCCAGATGAGCTTTGGCCTTTCTAATTTTGTCCCTGCACCGCCTTGCAACATCCTTGTAGTCCCCTTGAGTAGCCCACCCTCTTTTCCAAAGATTATAAACCCTCTTTTTTCTCCTAAGCTCAAGCCACAACTCTCTGTTCAGCCAGGCCAGTCTTCTTCCGCGCCAGCTCGTCTTTGGGCACGTGGGGACAGACCGCTCCTGAGCCATTAAGATTTCTTTCTTGAAGAGCGCCCAGCCTTCCAGAGCTCCTCTGTCCTTCAGAACCACCTCCCAAGGGACTCTGCCAACCAGTGTCCTGAACAGCTCAAAGTCAGCCCTCCGGAAGTCCAAGACAGCGGTCTTACTGGTCCCCTTCCTGACTTCACCAAGTATTGAGAACTCTACCATTTTGTGGTCACTCTGCCCAAGATAGCCCCCGACCACCACATCTCCCACCAGTCCTTCTCTGTTAGTGAACAGAAGGTCTAGCGGGGCACCACCCCTGGTAGGCTCACCAACCAGCTGGGTCAGGAGGTTATCTTCCATGCTCTCCAGAAACCTCCTAGACTGCTTTCTCTGGGCTGTGTTGTGCTTCCATGATATGTCTGGGAAGTTAAAGTCCCCCACAAGAACAAGTGCTGACGATTTTGCAACCTCTGTCAGCTGTCTATAGAACTCCTCGTCCACCCCCTCATCCTGGTTCGGCTGTCTATAACAGACCCCCATCAGGATGCTAGCCTTGTTGGCCCTTCCGCTGATTCTAACCCATAGCGACTCCACCTTGTCATTCCCAGCCTCGAGTTCTACAACATCAAAACACTCTCTAATATAGAGCCACTCCACCACCCCTTCCGTGCTGCCTGTCCCTTCTGAAGAGCCTATAGCCATTCATTGCAGCACTCCAGTCATGAGAGTGGTCCCACTACATTTCCTTGATGGCAACCAAGTCATAGCCTGCCTTCTGCATGATGGCTTCCAGCTCCTCCTGCTTGTTGCCTATGCTGCATGCATTAGTGTAGATGCACTTCAGCTGAGCCTTTGCCTTCTCCCCCAGCCTAGCCACTGTTCCCCCTGGCACACCTCCAACAGGCTTTGTTTCTTCCCCATCCCCCTTCTTACCTTGTTTAAAGTCATCTCAATGAGCCCTGCCAGCTCCTGGGCCAGGATCTGTTTTCCCTTGGGGACAGTTGGGACCCATCTGTGGCCATCAGGCCGGGTGCCGAGTAAAGCCCCCCGCGGTCAAAGAACCCAAAACTTCTGTGTTGGCACCAGCCTCTGAGCCATGTGTTTATCATGTGGGCTTTGCGTGTCCCCTCTGAACCTCCCCCTGCCACTGTAGGAATGGACGAAAACACCACTTGTACTCCCGCTCCGTCCACTAACCGTCCCAGACCCCTGAAGTCCCATTTGATAGCCTTCAGGCTTCTCTTGTCAATGTTATCACTGCCAGCCTGGACTATCAGTAGTGGGTAGTAATCGGAGGGGCGAACCAGGCTGGGAAGCTTTCTGGCAACATCCCTGACCTCCCTACGGGTAGGGTCAGGCCAACAGATAGGGCCCTCCGTTCCCCTGAGAAGGGAGTCGCCCACAACGATCACCCTCCTTTCCTTTTTGGTGGAAGCAGTCTTGAGGTGTGGAGCAGACTTCCTCGCCCTAGGCTTCCTGGTTAAACTTCCTTCCACATCCCCATCCACTGCCCTCTTGAGCTCCAGGGCCTCAAATCTGTTGCATAAGGGCACCTGGGCAGGTGGGGTGCGTTTCCTGCATCATCGAGCAGGGACCTGTTTCCATTCCACCCCAACTCCTAGGTCCCCTCCCTCTGCCCGACAGTGACTGGGCAGGGGGTCCACCCCCACTTGGGGAGTCTCACCACAGTGCCTCTCCTTCGGGCCTTGCAGGGAGTTGCTCCACCAGTCTCGCACTCCCTGATGGCCCTCTACCTCTCCACCTCCTCCTTGAGGTCTCCCACCAGGCGGACCAGGTTGTCCACCTGCTCGCACCTCACGCACACGGTATCTCTGCCTCCCTCAGATGGCAGCAGCAGGCTCTGGCACTCCCTGCACCCAGAGAGCTGAACTGCCGCGTTTTGGAGCGGGCAGTCAGTCTGGGTGCCTACAGACTTTCTAGCGCGAGCTCTCTGCCTAGCGAGGACCATAGTGGCCCAGCTAGTGCTAGGCCACTAGGCCACAGCCGTTAGGTGAGGTGTTCTTGTGGGCGGGCAGGCAGGATCGCTCTGCTCTCCCTGCTCGCCCTGGCTGCACGAACTGCCGCGCCCCGCCCTGTTTGCCCGTCCTGGTCGCCGCGCTCCTGGTCGCTCGCGCTGCCCAGGGGCTGCTTTTGAGCGGCCGGGGAGGGGGCGCTGCTGGCTCCGCCTACGCCTCGTCACGTCCCTCACAGGGCTGCCGGGTCCTGGCGGCTCCCTCGGCTGCCTCGAGTGGCCTCGATGCTGGGAAAAGAGCCCTGCCTGTCCCGATCCCCCGCTCTGCTGCAGAGCACGTCTGCCCCGGAGTTTAAAAGGAAATGTCTCTTGAATCTATGGCTGCTGAGCTAAAATGATTTATGGCAGTATCTGCCAAAAAAAATATCACAGAATTAAAAGAATTGAAAATAATTTGCTGTTCTTTTAACTGCTCAGATTTGGGTTTTGGTGCTTGTATATTCATCAGAGGGGGATAATAAAATGCTTTTCTGCCTCATTAAATGGGCAATAGCATGGAGAAATGAATGAAATTTACTTAGCCTCAGTGAACAACAAATATTTAAAAGGAATGTTTTTAAATGAAAATTTCTATACTTAGATTTCCAAATCTTCCTATGACTTCATCTTTAAGGATCTGGCATCTTCCCATTTTTAGTCCAGAGATTGCATTTAAATTGAAGGATGCGGTTTTCATGGACTATTCACTTGAGGACCTTAGCACTTTGCTCAGCACCTCTCGGCATCAGGTCCTAAGTGACAATCAGTCTAATTTATCTAATAAGGTTTGAGTGGCTTAAGTCCTGTTATTTCTTTAAATGTTTTATTACTGTGATTGTTAGGCAGCTCACGGCTGCAGAGTATTCTTTTGGGAAACTAGGGTTTCTTTTTTCTGTTTCTCCCAGTGGGTGAAGTGCAGAATACACTTACTTTAGGTCTGTAAATTGAGTTGTAAATAATCTCATTTCACTCATTAAAATGAAATAGGCTGACCTTTATCTTATGCCAATTTTATACCAATAAAACTCCTTTAACTTTTGTGAAGTGACTAGCTCATCACTAGGCCTGAGATCAAAAGACTTCAGTCCAAATATCAGGATGCTCTAAGGAATATTTGAAAATAAAAGACCTTATTTGCTTGTTTATGTTTTTTCTTCAGAAATCTACATTTTTAATGATTGTTTATTTTTCCACCAGAATAAGTATTACAGTGTGAGCAATGAATATCAGGTCACAAAGATACATCTAACAATTTAAGGCGATACTTTCCATGTTAATTAAATGTCCGCCGGTATTGGTCTTGCAGATACACGTGTCTTGGGAACACTCAGGATTACCACGAGTACTAACTTTCCAGTCAACAGCATCACATTTCCAGTGTGACTGTACAAAATGCTTTTTAAATATAAACTAATTTTAAATTATAATATTAAAGAAAAATGTTAAAAACAATTGTAGTAAGAATGCAAATATGAAGAAGCATTCTAATGGAAAGAGACAAAATATAAGAATTTCTGATTTCTATTTGTTGATAGAAAGTGACATATTCCTCACAAAAATCTTTCTACTGGAAACCAGAGAAAATCTTGGGTGTCATATGGAGCTAAAAAAAAAAAAAATCAAGTATTTCTCAGTTTCCACTAGTGTAAATAAAGAGGAACATTATGAAACTTGCAGGGGCACTGGTGATTTAAAATGGCATGACTGAAGACAGAGTATGGTCCATAATGGAGGTCATGTAGCAGACAGATTTCATTTGTGAGGGAGGTAGTGTGACTTTTTTTTTTTTTTTTTTTTTTTAAAAAAAAAAGATTTCAGAGTCCAGCTACCATCTGTGTGCAAAGGAATTCACTGTATATTTTATTTTAAAGGCACAAATATGAGACTTCTTCCTGCACAAAAGAAACCTCACCGTTTTTTTTTGTTGTTGTTGTTTTGTTTTTTTTTTTTTTTTTTGTTGTTTTTCTTTCCTAATTGGCACAAGAGACTGTGTTCATATTTTATCCATCTCAGGTAAGCCCATGTCTCAAACCACTGTTGTTACCTGTTCAATTGGGAGAGGTTCCCGCTGCAAGAAACTCCCATCTGGCTGGAGGGAAGGCAAAGGTACTGTACCCAAAGCCAGAGGCAGAGTCCCCTGGATTCCCTCCTCTCCTCAGAAGAAACTGCAGCAGCACCCAAAACTGTCCAGTTTGAGGACAGTGCAGAGGTGCATATCTGGGAGATCTCTCTCAGCTTTCAGAAGGGCATCCAGCTTTGCATCTACCGATGACTACAGTAGCACAGGGCAGCATATGGCATCCATGCTGCTCCTTCAGGGCAAGCTGCACAACTTTACCACCCCTGTGGCTTCTGTAATATCATGGAAGTGTTGGATGGGAAGACAAATCAGCCCAACTGGGTATGAATAATAAGCAATGAATGCTGTTATTTACCATTAAGCAGATAAAAAGATGTCTTGTCTTCCCCCCTCCCTCTCTGTAACAGTGCTGCAGTGATCATCCATCAAAATGACAGAGCAGCCCATGTTTTCTCAACGTTAGGGACGTTGTTTCAGAATACCATCACCATGTGCAAACAAAACCACTTGTTAAAAGCAGGAAAATGACTTGCATTTGTACAGTAACTGATTTTACTATACTATAATAGTCTTAAATGCTTAATTTGATTTAGAAAGCAATTCAATTAAGGGGAGAAAAAGACCGTCATAAATTGCCATACAAATGATCATATTTGTAATAAATAGCAAAAAGTAAGAATTATCTTTTCTCCCTTGGTAACAGAAATTGCTGAAGTAGACCTTACTTCTGATTTTAACATTAGTGAATGGTTAGTTCTTCTTAAAATAAGTGAATTTCCAATGCAGAGAAGAGCACAGTGTGTTTTATCATAGATTAAAGAGAAAACCAGGAACAAGATGTGAAAAGTGAATGTGTAGCTTCTTTCTGCAAAGTCAAGTTCAGGTTGATAACATCCCTGACAGAGCACCTTGTCTCTGCAGAAGATGCTCCTCAGTATACTGCAGGTAGGAGAGGATAACAAGAAAATACCAGCCCACAGTGAATAGTGTAGCATTAAAAGCCCCTTATCTGTTCTCTGTAGCCTCTCAAAGCACTGTGGTCTGCAGTATCCTATTATCTGCTCTACAGCAGTGTGCAGCTGTCACTCAGTAACTTGCACCCCTGTGACCCACTGCTGTACTCGCTTTGGTTCTGCATTTACTGCTTCCCACAGCAAAAATTTCCCAGAGGGTAGGTGACAGCAAGGTAGCAACCACCTTCGAGAAAAAAGAGCACTGAGCTAACTTGTGTATTAACAATGTTATCTCTGAAGAAAAAGCTGAAAATTATGTAAAAAAAAAAAATTAAGAGGACATAGACTGCAAACATTTTGTGTCAGAATCTGTAGCTTAGACTGTGCAATATTTAAACCTGACCAGATAAGTTGCTACTAGAAAAATAGTTGTGATTCTGCAAAGGCAAGTGTTTTCCATGCTAAACCAAAGTGAGGAATGGGGCACCAACAAGTTATTGACTCCACCTTTTTCTATGCTGTTCTAGTGCTCTGTGTAATATATAGTAAATATATGCATAGTGCGTGTATATATATATATGTAGTCTACATAATATAGTATATACAAAATGCATAGTGACCCATGCAAAATTCCAATATGGTGCTTTATATAGCATCTTATACACATCTTCATCACTCTATGTCAGGGTCAGAGTGAACAACAAATACCACAAAGGCAGGTATTTGTGCTCTTGTATATAACTCTATTCATCATTGAACAACAGCAGCAACATATTTGTTAAATATCAGACCTTCAGTACAACATGACAAATGATAAGAGACTGAGTCTGACAGAGCTAATGCAAAAATGTTGAAAGAAATATTAATGCTTACTATGTAAACTCATTAGAGAGATGCTTTAAAATGCATGAAGTGGGGAAAAAATATGTGAAATAAAAAATATATAAAAACAATAGGAAATCTTTTGTTGTTTTTAGAAACAAAAAATTCTGCAACAACAAAAGGCAGTTGTTTGAGATGCATTATCTTCCCCAGCAGTTTGAGAGTACTGAGTCTGGTAGGGGAATAAAACCTTGTACATCATCTGGAAGGGAGAGAGAAAGTGCTCTCCCAGACATAGTGGCAGGGAAACCCACATCTCAGACATGCCAGCGTGTACTTCCCTTGCAACGTGGGTGCAGCTTTCAGGGGTCTGACAGCCTTCCTTAGCAGCAAAAGAGCTGGGTACGCAGGCAAGCGAGCTGCTCCAAGCCTCCTTGTTCTCTTGGATGATTACTTTCCATTAAATTTCTCCTGTTACTCATTTCCAACAAATCAGTATTTTCTGACAGAAATGCACTAGTTGTGGGTTCTAGTATATAGGTTTAACTATAATGACTCAGTACATTTCCTTTTATTCAGCCCTTTGATGGCAGAAAGAGGTTCTTGCCAAGAGATTGTGGAGTGTGACTAAGCACATAAACTACAGCTATGAACCTGTGAATGATCTCTTTAATGGAGTCCCAGAGATCTGAAAGCTTTGTGTGGAATAAGTCCATGTGTCTGGGAAGAGGAAGCCTAATCCAGAGGTGGTTAGCTGTTGAGCTTGGCTCAAGGATGCTCAAGGATGCTTTTAAACTCTTGTGGCATTGACTGGCATTGACCTTTTCAAGGATCCAAAGCTAGTTTGTAGGAAAATGATTGTGACAATGGTGAAAGTTGACAATTTTTAAGTCTACCACTACCCCCCCCCCCAAAAAAAAAAAAAAAAAAAAAAGGTTCAGAGTTTTGATGATCGTCTAATGGAAAAAAATCCCTTTCAAAACTACTGAATATGGGACAGGGAGTCATAGTCCTGGTTCATTTTGAATTTAATTGAATTAAGAATAAAGCAGTCTTTATGATTGCAGCATGAATAAGTGCAAACATTTTGTATCAAAATCCTTCCTTATATTTTTTATTATTTTTTTTAACTTTGGCTATTCATAGAGTCCTATTCATTTATTCGTTGTTCAAAGGAAGTTTCCAGCAGTATTCTACATTTCCTTTGATTTCTTTCACTCCTTTCTTAAAGCCTTTCTTAAAGCAAAGTTGACTGCTGGCAAGCAATTATACACCACTTTTGGTGAAACAAATACCCTTGATTTATAAATCAGGGAAGCCGACTAAACTTTGCTTGGCAACAGAAACAGACTTCAATTAAGATGAGATAAAAACAGGAAAGCTAATTTCTGTGAAGCAGTGTTGTTACCTCCCTCACTTTTTTTTTTTTTTTTGAAAATATGCTCAGCAAATACCTATCATAGAACAAACAAAATGCATATAGTAATGTACAGATATCCTAGAGCAAAATATAACAGTAATATTTTACAGTGCATTGGATATCCAGTCACACTGAAATTCACATTGTCAAAGCCCTGGGAACAATGAGGCATTACAATAACTGTAGGCAGCCTGCATATAATTTACATCCATGTAAGCTCCTCTTGAGTGGTGCTTTAGCTGGAGCAGCCTGTGCTCCAGCCCTGCTGTTCTGATGGAGCAAACAGGTCCATGGGTTTGTGATCAGAGAGTGCGATTTCTGGTCTGCTACAGGAAAAATCAGATTATCTACACCATACATTTTCCAAAGGTTAATAAAAGAAGCATTGCTTGTGAGTCAGTTTGTTACCTGTAAACTCACTAACCCCCTTCTGTCTGCTATGAATTTTAACCAAAGGGAAATTATAACAAATTTTAAATGGAGTAGATACAGTCAATTTGTTTACTATATTCTTGACTATATGTTTGAGTCTGTGTATGTCTAATAGAAAATATTTGTAATATGTGCATATATGTGTATGCACACTAGATATATTAAGAACATCCATATGCTGTGTTTATAGAGATTCATTTGATAAATATATCATGGACGTTTAGATGTAGAGCTTAGGGATATGGTTTAGTGGGGACTGCTAGTGTTAGGTCAGAGGTTGGACTCGATGATCTTGAGGTCTCTTCCAACCTAGAAATTCTGTGATTCTGTGATTCTGTGATGCATCTGTTAAAGATCCATAGCCTCGTAGGATGTAAAATACATTATTACAAAATAATATTAATGATTTTTAAACTGGCATGATCACCTTTCTGTTACTTGCAGTCTGATTCAACAGCCAAGATTATTATTATTATTTTCCTTCTGAAAAGACAATAAATGAAGCCTATGGAGAAAGAATTTTCTTCACCCAGTGGGAGACTTCATTGGCAGCAAATGCAGGCAAAATGGCATGAGGAAAGGGACCTCGGGAATGTGTTGATGGGAGTTAAAGGTGTAAAGCCACATTGATCTGGTTTGATCCACCCAGGAGAAGAAAACCCACAGCACTAAACATTAGTTCATGGTTTTCACAGCATAAGAAGGAGCCTGTGCTTGAACATGTCCAGGGTAGCAGCTGATTAGCAATTCTGTAGAAAACTTAAGACTAACCTTCCAGCCCAAGTGCTTAAATTAGAAAACATAAATAACCTTTATCCCTGCTTATCTATATAAAAGTTCCCTACCACTCCTGAATTTTTAGGGTTCTGTTAGGTTAAGCACATTTGAGCTTATGATGTGTTTAGGTAATAAAGGGTATATAAATGCAAATTAGATAATAATTAGATGTAGGAAAAAAATAATGAGAAAAGAGTTTCAGTGTGAACTAACTGCTAACTAAACCCTCTTTTTCAGCAGTCTCTGTAAATTGCAGTTACTGTTCACTCCAAGGAGAGAGTCTTTGCAGTGCCTGAGCAAGTACCTGTTCCTGAATATTCTCACAGATAAAGAGCTGAAACATATTTATTTTCTCACCCCAAAGATTAACACATTGGACATTATGGCAGATTGAAAACCAGAGAGATGGATTGACAGGGGAAGTGACAAGTGAAGCATCAAAACGTCATCATGCACTCATTATGTGCATGGCATCCCAATTAATGCATAGATTCTTCCATTAGGGAATAAATCTGTATCTCTGTATCTCTGGAGCTACATAAACCATAGTGTTTAACACCAGTTTCTCACATATTTATTTTTTCAATCCTGTATTTTGTGAATGCTTAGTTTGATAGTTTGAGATAAAATAAAATAAAGCATTCTTCTTCCAATCCTTTTCCTTTTCTATTTTTCTATTTGGAAATAGAACGTGTCATTTGCTTTCATGTCTACTGATCTGGCATAGCTGCTTCGTGGGTTTGTCTGGGTGCCCTGACCTCCCTACCTGCCTCTCCTCATGTGGGAGATCGGGAGAGCTCTTTCAGTACAAACTATTTCTAACAACATTCAGATTAATGGTGATAGTTTCACAGTTTTAAATTCTTTAGTATATTGATACTTACAGTAGTGATACACATTTTTCTGTTCTTACGTTGGACTTTTTTTCTCTTATATTCTGATAGTCAATTTTTGTCCATGCAGACAAGATACACTAGACTTCTTAAATGCCTAATTATGTTGTTACTGTATACCCGCCAGAACTTGCTTGTGCGTATAGTTGTGTAAGGATGTTTGCAGGCTAATGGAGGTGATTTGAATGCCTGCATTTTTCTTTGATTGTTACCTTTTGCTGAAGGGCTGGGTCCTAACATTTATATGCCCACAGAGTATGTCAGCTACATATTTAGCACCTTGACTGCTATGTAGTTGTCATTACTACTTATCTGGTTAGCCCCTTCCCAAACCCATTTAGTCATATCCTTTTGTAGACTGTTGTATTGTTTAAAAAAAAAAAAAAAAAAGTGACTTTCCAGCTCACAAATTTATTTATTTATTTATTTACATTTACATTTAGAGTTGATAACATATTGTGGCAAAAGTCTCCAACATCTTGTGTTGGTTTGTTATGTTTGTTGTCTTCCTCGCTTGCACAGTTACTCACAGTGTAGAGGGCACTCATGAATGTCCTCTCTGGGGTGACTTACAGCTTGTTTTCCTGATGGTAAAGGGTGTTGCACAGCTTCCACTAAAAGCAGTGTTTTCCATTAAGTTTTTTCAGGTCAAGGTTTCTGTTTCTCCTTCAGATATCTGTGCAAAATTATTGTTAATGCATAAGCCTGTGACAACATACACTATTAATATGTAGTGTAAAAATATAATTTTATTATATTCTGTGAATTGTAACAACTTGGCTTTCCATTCTGTGTGAAAAGCTGCCTTCAGAGCATTAATTGATCCCACTCCTTCTATTGCCTTTCTAGATTTATGTTTCCCTGAAGCACCTTGGTTAGGAACATCTGTACAGTTCTGTGCAATACACTATTATTGCGCCATATGAACCATAATTTAACCTTTTTAAATACTCTGTTTTCCCCACCCAGGAGTGTCCTGTCAAAAGCCAAAAGAGTCTCCCACTTCTTCCACTGTATTCCTCAATTAGCTCTTTCAGTCCTACTTGCAGCTATTCATGCTCTTCCTGTTTTAGCCTGTCACTCACATTTGAATCCTTCATACATAAAACTTAACACACTTTTCGTAAGAGCGCATGTAAAGGCTGCAGTGCTGGATATTAGTTACTGCAAGTGTGGCTCTTGAGACACCGGCTATCAGGGGAGCCTTCCCACAGCACGGACTCTATTGGTCTTATCAGGCTTCCCTTCACAGCTCAGGAGGTATGAAAGCAATATCCAGCAGCAGTTACACAGTGTATTTTTCTTTTTATTTCACTTAATAGCATTCAGAAATGTTTTAATTACTCAGCATGTACCATTTTAGTTATGTATGTTTTTAATACACGCTTAGATATGGGCTTTAGAGTCATTCTTTGTGTCATAAACATGTTAATTTCTAAAGAAGCAGAACTTCTAACCCATTTTTAACGGTCTCTTAACTACCAATTAACCCACCATTCAACCATACCGTCTCCCCGTCTCCCCCTTCTTTTTGTGCATGTGTGTTGCAGTTCCCCTCTGTTTGGTGCAGAAAACAAAATTGGAAATGTTGTCCTTGACTTCTCTCCATCTCCTTAATTCTATTGAAATTGCTTACTGCTTGGGTTTGCTTGCTATTGGTTTTTTGTTTGTTTGTTTCGTATCCATTAGTAAAATAAATAAATAAATAAATAAATAATTAAATAAATAAATAAAAAGCTGTGTTCAGCTGTAGCTTTAATCCATAGAAGTGTTGCGTATTAATATTTAGGGTCAGGTTTTGGTCTGAATAGAAAATCACCCTTTTAGGGGGCTGTCCAGTGAACAAACCAAGCAAGATGAGGTTGTTCACTTTGTCCTTGTTCTACCAACTCTGTAGGCATTTCTTTTCCAGTTCATTTTCTTCAAGAATTGTGGGTCCTTGGCTTGCATTTTCTCATTGTCATTCTCAGGACATTGTTGGAGGTATTAGACAGTCACAGTGCAGCAATGAGGCTCAGTGTTGCTGTGCGTATAACTCCATCTTGTTCACAGGGCTCAAATCAGCTTGAGTTTTCTCTGGACATTTGCCCGTCAGATAAGCAGTTTCTCTTCTCTGCAGCCAGAAGTCACGCTTTCCCAGTTTTCACTTTTTCCTTGTTCTTCCACAATTTGTACTTTTTCATTGCCAAACCCTCTTGGCAACTCAAGATGATGTGTAGTTGAATAGTCTTTCATGTTGCAAAAGGCCCTATTAACTGGTTTGCTTTCACCTCTCTCACAATTTAACAGCAAACAAATTTAAATTGTTTCCAGGGTGTTCTTGACTATTGTGATGGTCTGTAGCCATCCAGGGCACATCTGTGCAGGCAATACTAGTTTCCCAAATAATGGTAATAAGAACTTAAGAAACACGTGAGGTACCACAGGACAAGTAATGTGAGTAATGAAAAGCTGCTGGAAGGAGATGACTTGGATAACCAGCACTTAACTGGCAACATTTACTCCTGGTTTTGATATTTTTACATAGAATAATGTATTGCCTATTTTAACTTCTTTGGAGATAAGAGATTTTTGATATTTTATCTTAAATTACTAATTAAGAGCTATAACTTTCAAGATGGTATCTTGTCTTTATAATATATGAGAAATTATGGGACTTACATATTTATTGGTTTAGGCTACTATACTTAAAAACATCCAGCATATCAAATCAGTTTTGTTGTTGTTGTTGTTTTGTTTTTTTGTTTGTTTGTTTGGTTGGTTGGTTTTTAGGATACCTGAACAGTTGGGCTTATTTGGCTGACAATTTGATGTTTTAGCACATACATCTAAGGGTATAGTGTATAGTTCACCATATAGTTCATTATAGAGTCAGGAGATTAAATACAACACTTCATTTTCCTAATGAATTGATCAGTGCATACAGACCTTTAGAGTTGCTAAATAGATAAAGGTAAAATTATAAACATGAATGCCATTTATAAAGTACTTCAGTGAGTTACACCCTTTTGAAAATGTTACCTATAATGACATCCAGATGTCTACGTGCAGTATTATCACATATATCTTACTGGATGTTAAATACTCACCCTTTTTTATTGGTAGAAGTTCATTGGGTGCCATAATCAGAAGACAACTGTGTAATCATTCCATCCATTTCTATGAGGTTTTATTTAATTTTATTTAGTGAAGCTATGCCATTGTCTGTTTCTCTTTCTTTTTTTTCCCCCCAGTCTTCATTACTGTGATATTGATAGACGTTGTCAGTGTCTTTGAGGAAAATTATTGTTACTTTGATTGGTTTTCAGTACCAGTGATTGATTCAGCATCCTTTCTTGAAAATAATTACCATTATATCATTAGAGCTGGGTTAAGTTTCAGCACAAAACTGCTATTCCAGTTGCTTATGTTTTTTTGGACCTCGATCACTACAGATACACAGAAGTGTAGTGCATTCTGAAGTTCATTTGTTAAAGTTTAACGCTGCTCCTAACTAGCAGTACAAAAGGGTATTGTTACCCAGGCAGTATTTCGTTCCTTTCAGTTTTCGCTACTTTTGCATGGATTTGTGCAAACAAGATTAATTATAATTTCAGAATGGACCAAATGGGATTCTCTATATATTTTTCCTGCTTTTTTTTCAAGATTTTTACTTTTCTGTATTTCTGCACTGTTTCTGATCAGTTAAAATGTAAGTCTTTTTTATTTGTGAGTTAAAGGGGGCATGACATAATATAAAGAATATTTGAAGGGCAATAGGTGCAGAACTGGAGGTGACACTCATCTTTTCTAAATCAGGATATCTACAAGAAACCTGTCTACCTGTGCTCAATTCCTCTGAGAGAATCAAGTTATGCTAGGAGGGATTCAGCTAACCCACTTTATATGTCTGCTCTACGAGCAGATTTACATGTAACTCCAAAGAGATCGCAATAGGACCCATCCTATATATCTTGATTTAAAATTATATTGAGTGCGTAGGTGTTAAACAGTGTAATCAGAACCAGTTAAAACCTCTCTAATTAAGGAGGCAGGCAATACATTTATTAAGGAAAGGATAAAATGAGATTAAGTCCTATGACAGGTGTGAAACTTCCTTCTAAAAACAAATCTTTTTAAAAGAACAGTTCTTGGGTTTCAATTATCTGTTAAAAATTGAATAGCTCTTTAAAACATAACAGTGCTTTATTATAGCTATTTATTTTCTCTAAATGAATTTATTAACACTAGATTGTGTACTTTAAAACTTTTCTATAAACACTGTTAAGCCTTTTACAGAGGCTCTCTGGTCCCATCTGACCTCTTTCTAAATGGCCTCTTATGCCTACCCCCCTGTGAATGAGGCACAATGCTGTCCTCAGGGAATTTCCTTTCTTTCCAAATGGATGGACAGGAAGCAAATGAAACAGCATCTTCACTCAAGCTGCCTAAAATTTTAAGCCTGTATAAGAAGCAGATGGAAGGCAAACATTTCAAAAAATATATTAGCTTTATTCGAAAATATTCTTCAGCTTCCAGGAAAGATAAAATATCAAGAATAGAAGGAAGAAAACAGTAGGGATTGTATCAGAGAACAAGAATATGGAGAGTTTGGGGGTGATGTTGTGGAAAGGAATGCTTAGAGATGCAGGAAGAAGACATAATGTAGTAGACATAATCAGCTGCTTTGTTGCCTGGCAATACAAAGCAGTGCCAATATGCTCTGAGTATTTTTTGCTGTTCCAGAGGAGCTTAAATTACCCCAAGAATACTGATGGATGGGAAGTTGGAGTTTAAAGATTTGCGATTTACATTGCATGCCTTCAAATCAAAATAAATAACAATTTACCACTCTGTTTGAATTCCTCATTTAATTTCTATATACAACAATTTTAATAATGAAAAAGAAAAGAGGAAAAATGGCAAAAGATAAGATCAAATGGTTTAAACTTGCATCTCATTAATTTAGGACTGTTGTTCAGAAAGTGTAAAATTTCAAAACATAAATTCAAACTTTTATCATGAGCTTAAATTAAAGTGAACCTTGTTAGTGAAAATTGACATCCTAGTAACTATTCCTCTACAGAGACAAGAACTGAATTTTACATTACTTCAGCTAAAATTGTTGTCTTTTTAAGTTTACTATGGGAAGAATTATTCTACTTGCAGAAAACTCCCTTCAGTATATTGATACGTATCCTGACAGACAGCCAGAGGCTTGTGCTACAAACATACTTTTTATCTGTTAACAGCTGAGTTTTTCCATTAGCCATTTCTGTTGCATATCTTCAGAATGGTGCAGTTAAGTGTTTTGGTCATTTGAGGTATCTCACTACCATGCAAAAATTACTTGAGTTTGAATCTAAGAAAATTGAAGAGTGGCTAAGTAAGAAAGAGTATGTTTTGTTTTGAAGGAGATGTGTCAAATTTCATCTTTTTGTTTGTTGTGTGCACAACCTAAAACTGGAGGTATGCATACAAGCTTTTATTTCCTATTTCATTGTTTAATGCAATAAGAACAAAAAGTTGAGTTTCTGTTGCTCAGCATCTGCTTAGCTGCCCAAACTGGCTTAAGTAGTTTGTACTCAAACAAGAAGAAACTCAGAAAAATTTCAGATGCACTTGCTGTTCCTCCATGGAAAATTAGGTATCATTGCTTTACTGACAAAGGGAAGAGATAAGCAGGGGTGTAAAGGTATGAAATGGTACATTCTCTAGAAATACAATTGCAATCTTCAGAGACCTATGAGAGTTTCAGTTCCCCAACAGAATCAGGCCTGCCCTGGGAACAGCTTGCAGCGAGGTGCAGAGCTGGGCAGGGCAGTGTGTTGGACTGCGCTGGTACCTGGCCCTGCCAGGACACAAAGTAAGGTCATTCCCCTTTCCTCACAAGGACAAGTGTTACTGCTTCCCTGAACATGGGAACAACCCATGATCACAGACCTAGATCAACACCCTAGATCACAGCTGATGGTAAATGACAAGTATGAGAGGGGAGGGAAGCATTTTATAGCTGGGTGATGAAGGTGAAACCTGCCTGGCACTCACACTTCAAAGGAAGCAGTCACAGTGCTTTCAAGTCCCCAAGAACAGCTTCACAGACAGTGGAGAGACAAAACAAGATGAATTTTGAAGTGGTGCTTTTGACTTAAAAAGCTTACATGGCTGAAAATACATGGTAGACAGACAATGATTTTTAACTCTGGAATTCCTTCTGTAACCATGTCAGTGAGAGGAAAAAACTCTGTGCTTTCTAGCATGTGCTGATCTTCCCCATTTGCCTTCATCCATTACTGTCCTTTAGTCTGGGGGGGGGTGCTTGTAGACGCTCTGACCTGTACTTTGCTTCAAGCATGTGCTTCCAGAGACTGGTTTTGATTGTGATCTTATTCTACTCTTAGCCGTTTCCAAATTGGGAGCTGTTTGAAATTACTATTTCTTGGCTATAAGACTTCAAGCATTTTTTTTTTTCTTCTGGCTTACTCCTCACTATAACCCTAAAAGCACATCTAGACTTGTGGTCAAGAGTGCAGTTCTGAAAAGCTGTCAGGCTTGACAGCTTTGAAGCAGTTGATCATTTGAGTTAATAATTGGTGAATAGCTCTGTTTAGCTGCAATAAGATTAACAGAGTGATGCCATGAAGTATATGTCCAAGCAAAGGTTTTGGATACCATAGATTTTTGTGCTCCTGTGTCTTAATTTATACATTCCATGTGGCACTCTAAAATAAAGAAATCTCCAGTTCACCATTATGGAAACGGTTTCTCTTGGTCTTTGGCCAATACTATATTAAGTGATTGCTTTTAAGGACATGTATTGTAGTCACCACCTAGAAAAAGGAATTCAGCCTTAATAGAATGATTGTGTAAAGTTTCAACAACACTTTAAATATTTATACTTTCCAGTTTCTGATTTGTGCTCTGTTCCTTAAATAAAGAGTTGTGCTGAATATGATCCATCCAGCTCTTCCAAAAAAGTACACCGAAACAGAGAACTAACACAAACAAAACTGTCAATTGTATTACTATCCCTAGTTTATCCAGTTCCATACTATATAAGACATTTTTGCCTTTTGTGATTGCTTAGTGATTCTTTCAAACCACAGCTGACTTATAAAGTTAATATTTCCTAACATGCTCTGCACCTCTGAGAATATGATTAAAATATGTCTAATGCCCATCAAGTAACCTCAAATTATCATTGCTATCTTTGTTCTGAACTCAAATATAGCAAAACAGAGCAATGAAAGACAGAACTACAGTTTTGAATCCTAAATGCAGGGGGGATTTTAAGAATAAAAGGTTTTGTTTACATTAGGTTTACAGCCATCAGTCTTTGTTAAAGGTTATCAGAAAGAATTCAAGTCTGCTGGATTAGTTTTGCCATTATTTACTATAAATATCTGGAACAAATTTCAAAATTTTGGAATAATGATTCCACTCAAAATTAATGATTTTTTTTTATCCAATCTACTTCTATTTTCTCCATGATGAAAATTTTAATCTTCCATCATTAGAAAATTTGAAAGGAATATATGGAGTGCCTATTTGCAGGAGAAATGTGACAGAATTATCTTTCTCCTCCATGTTGTCTAAAGCAACATCTGTTGTCAAACCAACAGATGTTTTCTGCAGCAGTAATAACTGAAGTGAATGTGTATTTGAGCTTTTCTCATAATTTCTTCATACATGGCAAGCTTTCTTTTTTAGGGTGGTGGACACCTATGAGTCCCTTAAAACCACCAGCTGTCGCTGGGGAGTGACAAAGTGACAAAAGCTGTCCTACTGCACTTGGCCAGTTGCAGATATTGTTATTATTCCACATAAATCTGTCAGTATAGCCCGTATCTCAACATGGATCTACAATGCACAAAAAGCAGTTGCAAATTGCTGTTTGAAGAACCTAAAGAGCAAGCAAGTATGGTTTTTACTAAATTTATCTCTTCCTAAATCAGACTTGCCAAAAGAAACACTTTTTCTTCTAAGTCTTCTTAACATAACCATAACAACTTGTGTTTTCTATGAAGATAATTAATTTCTAAGTTGAGCCAAAGAGAAAAAATCAGCTGGCTTGACAGTAAAAGTAAGATCAGGGGATGTAACTTCTAATGAAGCATCTGTGTTTACTTTGTTCTCATTTAAGGAGCTTCTCTTCAATTATGTTTTTCTGTGGCATCTTAAAAACTGCAGGCTGTTCCAAGCACAAACAATTTCCAAACACAGCATAGTGTCACAGACACCTTTGCCTCTTTCCCAGAGCAAATTAAACAGACACATTTCCCTCTCCACAGGCTTTTAAGTTGAAAAAGTAACATAAAAAAAAATTAGACCCAGCATAGGAGGAGGATGTTCTCTGCTAAACAGCCCAAAGAGAAAGCTATTCGGATTTACTTAATCTGTGCTTTCAGGACTGGGTTCTGTTTATTGTTCCACTGTAAATCCCTAATGAACACAAAACATTGGAAGTTTTAATCAGATGTAGTGAAGTGTTATCCGTGATATACTGTCATGCCTGGTGTCCAGCAATTAGGAAAATAATAACGTGTGCTTATAAAGATGTTGTGGTTTAACCTGGCCAGCAGCTAAACACCACACAGCCGTCCTCTCACCCTCCCCCCTCCCTCTTTGGGATGGGGGAGAGAAACGGGAAAGTGAAGCTTGTGAGTTGCAATAAAGACAGTTTATTAAGATAGGAAATAATAATAATAGTAATAATAATAATAATAATAGTGTGTATGAAACAAGTGATGCACAATGCAATTGTTCACCACCCACTGACCAATGCCCAGCCTATCTCCGAGCAGTTGGCCCCCCCACCCCGGCCAGCCACCCCTATACATTGTGTAGCATAACGTCAGATGGTATGGAATACCCCTTTGGCCAGTTTGGGTCAGCTGTCCTGGCTCTGTCCTCTCCCAGCTCTTGCTGCACCCCCAGCCTGCCCGCTGGCAGGACAGAGCAAGGAGCTGAAAAGTCCTTGGCTTGGTGTAAGCACTGCTCTGCAACAATTAAAACATCAGCACTCTTCTCATCCTAATCCAAAACATAGCACCCTACCAGCTACTAGGAGGAAAATTAACCCTGTCCTAACTGAAACCAGGACAAAAAGAGCATTCTTGTTGCATGAATACCAGGTAATCTCCTGGTTCCTTGGCAGATCTCTTGCTCTGCAAAGCTGTGAGAGCTTTGCTGTAGGTTGAGGGGAATACGCAACTTTAAATTTGTAAACTGGGTCGCTGGCTACAGCTAAAACAGGCTTCCTGCTATGCATTGACTGCCTGTAATTGTACACATTCTGTATAAAAAGTTTTACACAGAATAGAAGCTCTGGAATCAGGTCCACCAGATGGACATAGTGACAGGATCTAGACCTGTGCCATGAGGGCCTGCTTTTACTAGAGTCTGAGGCTCTCAGTAAAAAAAAACAAAACTTGTGTTCTGTGTGATAGACTAATCATAGTCATTACTATTCCTACAAAAAATGTAATAAATATTTTTAAAACGTTGGTGTTCTATGAATAGTAGAAGTTCCAATTTACACACGAAAATTTGGCTTAGAAATTTGGGGTCGGACTTCCTTTGAATTAAAAGGAAAATACATTTCTCTGATTTTTAATTTTAATGGATACCAGAGGTACCTGGTGTTTTTCAAGAACTGTTGTGAATTCCTCAGTAGTTACATAAATGCTTTTTTTATACTTATTTTGGATTCTGTATACATACATTATTTTTTCTCTCAAAGCTTCAGTTACGTCAAAGTAACAGAAGTAACAGAAGTTTAAGAAATAACATTTCCCTGGGTATATCTTTTCTATAAAGCATAAGTGTAGAGAAAATAATATATACAAACTCATAAGCATCTCCTTTCCTTTCCTTTCCTTTCCTTTCCTTTCCTTTCCTTTCCTTTC
>CM021767.1:419724-468304 GCA_011076525.1 Nettapus auritus
CCTTTCCTTTCCTTTCCTTTCCTTTCCTTTCCTTTCCTTTCCTTTCCAAGATACTTCTGTTCTCTCTTATCCACAAGTGGAATGTCTTTCCAAGGCATCTTTTGATCTAAAGAGGGGCAGGGAACCGCCTGGTAAAACAAAGTAATATCTGGCAGTGTGGCAAATGCCATGGGCACAGCAGGGTCAATATGTTCATATATGCTCCCTCTAATGATTCCACTGGTGATACAGCCTTCTGGAGCTATGGGGAGAGAGCAAAAACTTGTGGTGCCAGACAAAACTAGGCTCACAAGAGCTTTAAGTCAGAGAGAAACTTCTCGGGGGTGGTCCTTCCTGCATTTAGTACACTTCAGCCTGAGTTTGTATCTACTTTTAGATTGTGTTCACTGGCGGAGCTTGAGAATGCCAAATAATGTAATAATATGTCCTGGATCCAACTTCACTTCTTTATTCAGTAATAAAGTATTCAGTTCACTGATGAAGTTCTATTGTAGTCAACGCCCAGACATTTATTTCATTTATGCTGTCTCTATAATGACCTCATTAGCACCCGTCATTAGGGTGATAACAATTGCCTCTCCTTGTGTTTGGCTTTCCCTTCTCATTTTTTCCTGCATGATGATGTTAATATGTGGTAGGACATTTTCCAAGTAGCCTCTTTTACTTCCTCCTCAATCTCTATTATAACATTAGACTTGTTTTCCTGTAGGCTTTTTGGTTTCTGCTCTCCTTTCTCATAGTCTGGAGAAAATGATTTATATTTTAAAAACAATTGAGTTATCTTTTAGAAGAATTCTCGAAGTGTGTGCACCTAGCTTCCTACACCACACTAAATTCTCCTGAGGGTCTGGCTGTGAACTTTCACAACAGGAGCTGCTGTATGTTCATGACTTTTAACAATTTGGCTTCATTTAGAGGTGCCAAGTGCTTGAAAAATCTGTCAAAGCTAAGTAGATTCAAAGCTGGATTGGAGATCACTTCGGAAATGAAAAATTTTCAGAGTTGAAATTCTTGTTGATGAGTACTTTGCAAGGAACTAAAAATACACAAAAACTTCAAGACATGAGCCTGTTTTTAAATATTAGAGATCAGAACCTGATAGGCCTACTTGAAGGTAGGAGTTATTTTTTTATGTGTGGCTGCTCTAAGGCTCTTTTCCTTTGTACAGCATCTGGTACTGGTCAAGGGCAGAGGCAACTTGCAGGTCTTAGGCAGCGTTGGGTCTGATTCAGTCTGGTAACTATCATGTTCCTAAAGCCCTGAGTTCTTTAGCGAATCTGGCTTACAATGACCAAATATCATTTCTAGTATTTTTGCATATCTTCACATTATTGTTAAGGCAAAAATTAGGTTGTCTCACTTATCCCCTAAATGTATATGTGACTATGCACAGGAATGGAGAATCTCCCCATGACTTTCCATATATTTGATTGGAAACCCCACATGAATTTTGTGTCATGTTTTCATTCTTCTTTTTTATAGGTGATATGTTGCTATTGACATTGTTTGTTTATGTGGTGCCAGCATGAGTATTTGGCTCTTCATTAGTTGTCCATATGTAAAACAGTAATTTGTAATTACTTCTGAGAGTGCCTTTAGGAAATAAGGAAATGACACTTGAGCATTCATATGCCCCATTTTAGATAGAAGTCAGAGGCATCATACTACTGCCCTGTTGGAACAGATGTATCTGGTATGCAAAATGCACATGCCACATGTGGGCTAACTTTGAAACAAAATTAAAATTTTAATCAAAGTCTCCATGTTTTTATGAAGTATTAAACAGCAGATTGTTAGGCGTGTAAGTAGGTCATACATTGTGTTGAGCGACTGTGCTTTGTCCTTAGCCATCTGGCAACATGAATCAACGTCAGCTGGATGCAAATATAACTCTGCAAAGGTGACCTTGGTAACAGGATTGGTCCATTGAGCAGAGACTACAGGAGGGTTACCTGCAATCACAAGTGTGCTTTAAGGGAAAATCCAAAGGATGAGTTTATTGATTCTGGGAAATCTGTCTGGCCACTACTACTGGTTAGGTAGCCTGCTGCTTTTGAGTGGCAGTTACATTTAATTCCAAATCAGGGATTACTTTCATCACTACATGTAAACCTAAATTTCAGTGAATGACTGAGAATCCACTGAAATTCACAGTTGGTATAAATGAGGCAGAAGACACCAAATACTATTGAAAATGATTCATTATGGTCAGTTGCTGTTAAAAAGAGAGATTCCAGATATTAGCCAAATATATGTTTTTGAGGAAACTTAGTTTTTGAAGTGCTCCATTTTAAAAAGTCTTAGAAGCTTAAATGAGCAACTAGAGAATACTTGTAGTTCAGCTGAAATGACAATATCAAGACAAATTTGGTCACGTGTTTTAAATCTGTGGGTCTGAGATCTAAAATGAATAAAAAATTCCAAAAGGAAAACACGTATAATAAAACTTCCATATGTTGTTCCCAACTCAAACAGTACAATATTATTTGAGTATTAGAGGCTTTGCTGGAAGTATAGTTAACTCTGCATTTTGCTGCCTTACTTTAGGTGTCAATGTTCAAAATCTTTGGCTTAAGCATCTTTCAGAGTGACATGTCTGCATGACAAAATTAGAATCCGGTTTGGATGGTTCCCAATCCTGTTCTGAAACCACTAATCCCACAAAGGAGTTTTGTGGTCTACTCAAGTTTTCCTAGTTTACTGCATTAACAATGAAGTCAGAGTTTCCCTTGTATGGAAAATAAAAAAGGGGGATTTATGGATTTCTAGGTTCCATGCTATCTACAAAATGGATTTAGCGTATGTCAAACCTACAGCAAAGAAGTTCCCTCTTGCATTGTCCTGAACAGAGGAAACATATTCCTTCTTAAACAAAGGAAACACTGAAGCGTGGAAGCCATCAGGTTTCCTCAGCCTGCCTTCCCTGCATTATGACTCATGTGGTTAAAAACACCACTACAAAATGAGAATACAATGCTGTTGTCTGGACACAAGCACACTAATTTAAAATGTGTATTCACATACTGTGAACCAATTGTGTTCAAAACTCGGAGTCACTTGGTTTCTCCAGTTATGGTTAGGCACTGTCAGACTTTCCAGATTTTTTATTATTATTATTTCTGAAAGCATTTTGTGGGAATGTAGAAATTACTCTTTGCACAGTAATTGTATCAAACCATGTTTATTTCTGTTTCTCTAGCACTGAAACAAAGAAAACTGCTGCTTACGCGTTCTGCAGCGGAGCAGGGGATCGGGACAGGCAGGGCTAATTTTCCGGCATCCAGCCTACCAGAGGGAGCCGCCACGACCCGGCAGCCCTGTGAGGGAGGCTGACGAGGCGTAGGCGGAGCCAGCAGCGCCCCCTCCCCGGCCGTTCAAAAGCTGCCCCTAGGGAGCGCGAGCGACCAGGACGGGCAAACAGGGCGTGGCGCGTCAGAAGGGAGTGGCGCGGCAGTTCGCGCGGCAGTTCGCGCAGGCAGGGCGAGCGGGAAGGGCGAGCGGGAAGGGCAGGGCGCTCTCCCCCGCCCATACGTAACACCTCCTGTAACGACAGCCGTTAGCTAAGTGATAATGGTCTCCACCAGGCACGGTGCGCTCTCCAGGAAGTCGGTACACACCCAGACCGACTACCCGTTAAAAAATGCAGCAGTTCAGGTCACCGGATGCAGGGAGTGTCTGAGCCTGTTGCTGCCATCGGCGGGAGGCAGAGAAACTGGGTGAGCAGGTGGATGACCTGGTCCGCATGGTGGCGGAGCTCAAGGAGGAGGTGGAGAGGTTGAGGGATATCAGGGAGTCTGAGCAGGAGATAGACTGGTGGAGCAACTCCCTGCAGGGCCTCAAGGAGAGGTACCGGGGTGAGACCCCCCAGACTGTCACCATCAGGCAGAGGGAGGGGATCTGGGACTTGAGGAATGGAAACAGGTCCCTGCTCGACATCGCAGGCGATAACCTCCCCTTCCGGCCCCACCTTCCCAGGTGCCCTTACATAACAGGTTTGAGGCCCTGGAGCTTGAGAGACCAGTGGGTGAGGAAGAGGTAGCAAGAGTACCCAGGAGGATGCCTAGGGTGAGGAGGTTGACTCCACGCCTCAGGACTGCCTCCACCAAGAAAGACAGAAGGGTTATTGTTGTGGGAGACTCTCTCCTCAGGGGAACGGAGGGCCCTATTTGTCGGCCTGACCCTACCCGTAGGGAAGTCTGCTGCCTCCCTGGGGCCAGGGTCAGGGATGTTGCCAGGAAGCTTCCCAACCTGGTTCGCCCCTCTGACTATTATCCTCTTTTGATAGTCCAGGCAGGTAGTGATGACATTGAAGAGAGAAGCCTGAGGGCTATCAAACAAGACTTTAGGGGACTGGGACAGTTAGTGGATGGAGCGGGAGTGCAGGTGGTGTTTTCGTCCATCCCTATGGTGGCAGGGAGGGGTACAAAGTGGACACGGAAAGCCCACCTGTTAAACACATGGCTCAGGGGCTGGTGCCAACACAGAAATCTTGGGTTTTTCGACCATGGGGCACTTTACTTGACACCCGGCCTGATGACCGCAGACGGGTCCCTATCTTTTAGGGGAAAACGGATCCTGGGCCAGGAGCTGGCAGGGCTCATTGAGAGGGCTTTAAACTAGGTAAGAAAAGGGATGGGGCTGAAGCAAGGATTGTTGGAGCTGTGCCAGGGGGAACAATAGCAAGGCCGGGGGATAAGGCAATGGCCCAGCTGAAGTGCATCTACACCAATGCACGCAGCATGGGTAACAAACAGGAGGAACTGGAAGCCATCGTGCAGCAGGCAGGCTACGACTTGGTTGCCATCACGGAGACGTGGTGGGACCACTCTCATGACTGGAGTGCTGCAATGACTGGCTATAAACTCTTCAGAAGGGACAGGCAGCACAGAAGGGGTGGTGGTGTGGCTCTCTATATTAGAGAGTCTTTCGATGTTGTAGAACTCGAGGCTGGGAATGACAAGGTCAAGTTCCTTTGGGTTAGGATCGGCAGGGCCAACAAGGCTAGTGTCCTGGTCGGGGTCTGTTATAGACTGCCGAACCAGGATGAGGAGTTCTACAGGCAGCTGACAGAAGTTGCGAAATCGTCAGCCCTTGTTCTCGTGGGGGACTTCAACTTCCCTGACATATCCTGGAAGCACAACACAGCCCAGAGAAAGCAGTCTAGGAGGTTTCTAGAGAGCGTGGAAGATAGCTTCCTGATGCAGCTGGTTAGTGAGCCCACCAGGGGTGGCGCCCCGCTAGACCTTCTCTTCACAAACAGAGAAGGACTGGTGGAGGATGTGATTGTCGGGGGCTGTCTTGGGCAGAGTGACCACGAAATGGTGGAGTTCTCTATTCTTGGCGAGGCCAGGAAGGGGACCAGTAAAACCACTGTATTGGACTTTCGGAGGGCTCACTTTGTGCTGCTGAGGCCACTGGTTGGCAGAGTCCCTTGGGAGGCGGTTCTGAAGGGTAGAGGAGTCCAGGAAGGCTGGGCGCTCTTCAAGAGGGAAATCTTAATGGCACAGGAACGGTCTGTCCCCACGTGCCCAAAGACGAGCTGGCGGGGAAGAAGACCAGCCTGGCTGAACAGAGAATTGTGGCTTGAGCTTAGGAGAAAAAAGAGGGTTTATAATCTTTGGAAAAGTGGGCAGGCCACTAAGGAGGACTATAAGGATGTTGCGAAGCTGTGCAGGGACAAAATTAGAAAAGCCAAAGCTCATCTGGAGCTCAATCTGGCTACTGCCGTTAAAGATAACAGAAAATGTTTTTATAAATACATCAACACAAAAAGGAGGACTAAGGAGAATCTCCATCCTTTACTGGATGCGGGGGGAAACTTAGTTACAAGAGATGAGGAAAAGGTGGAGATGCTTAATGCCTTCTTCACCTCACTCTTTAGCGGCAATACCGGTTGTTCTCTGGATACCCAATTCCCTGAACTGGTGGAAGGGGATGGGGAGCAGGATGTGGCCCTCACTATACACGAAGAAAAGTTTGGTGACCTGGTACGGCACTTGGAAGTGCACAAGTCGATGGGGCCGGATGGGATCCACCCGAGGGTACTGAGAGAACTGGCGGAAGAGCTGGCCATGCCGCTTACCATCATTTATCAACAGTCCTGGCTATCGGGGGAGGTCCCAGTTGACTGGCGGCTAGCAAACGTGACGCCCATCTACAAGAAGGGCCGGAGGACTGACCCGGGAAACTACAGGCCTGTTAGTTTGACCTCAGTGCCAGGGAAGCTCATGGAGCAGATTATCTTGAGAGTCATCACGCAGCACTTGCAGGGCAAGCAGGCGATCAGGCCCAGTCAGCATGGGTTTATGAAGGGCAGGTCCTGCTTGATGAACCTGATCTCCTTCTATGACAAGGTGACACGTTTAGTGGATGAGGGAAAGGCTGTGGATGTGGTCTACCTTGACTTCAACAAGGCTTTTGACACCGTTCCCCACAGCATTCTCAGGAAACTGGCTGCTCATGGCTTGGACTGGCGCACGCTTCGTTGGGTTAGAAACTGGCTGGATGGCTGGGCCCAAAGAGTCGTGGTAAATGGAGTCAAAACCAGTTGGAGGCCGGTCACTAGTGGTGTTCCCCAGGGCTCGGTGCTGGGGCCGGTCCTCTTTAATATCTTCATCGATGATCTGGACGAGGGCATTGAGTGCACCCTCAGTAAGTTTGCAGATGACACCAAGTTAGGTGCGTGTGTCGATCTGCTCGAGGGTAGGAAGACTCTGCAGGAGGATCTGGATAGGCTGCACCAATGGGCTGAGGTCAACTGCATGAAGTTCAACAAGGCCAAGTGCCAGGTCCTGCACCTGGGGCGCAATAACCCCAAGCAGAGCTACAGGCTGGGAGATGAGTGGTTGGAGAGCTGCCAGGCAGAGAAGGACCTGGGAGTTTTGGTTGATAGTCGGCTGAATATGAGCCAGCAGTGTGCTCAGGTGGCCATGAAGGCCAACGGCATCCTGGCCTGTATAAGAAACAGTGTGACCAGCAGGGCTAGGGAGGTGATCGTCCCCCTGTACTCGGCTCTGGTGAGGCCGCACCTCGAATACTGTGTTCAGTTTTGGGCCCCTCACTACAAGAAGGACATGGAGGTGCTTGAACGAGTCCAGAGAAGGGCGACGAAGCTGGTGAGGGGCCTGGAGAACAAGTCCTACGAGGAGCGGCTGAGGGAGCTGGGATTGTTCAGCCTGGAGAAAAGGAGGCTCAGGGGTGACCTTATCGCTCTCTACGGGTACCTCAAAGGAGGCTGTAGCGAGGTGGGGATTGGTCTGTTCTCCTGTGTGCCTGGTGACAGGATGAGGGGGAATGGGCTTAAGTTGCACCAGGGGAATTTTAGGTTGGATCTTAGGAAGAACTTTTTTACCGAAAGGGTTGTTAGACATTGGAACGGGCTGCCCAGGGAAGTGGTGGAGTCACCATCCCTGGAGGTCTTTAAAAGTCGTTTAGATGTAGAGCTTAGGGATATGGTTTAGTGGGGACTGTTAGTGTTAGGTCAGAGGTTGGACTCGATGATCTTGAGGTCTCTTCCAACCTAGAAATTCTGTGATTAAATGTTGTGTAACACTGTTGTAAGATGGGTAGGATGTGATTAGGACTGAGCCATGAGTTTATACATGCCCACCATGAAGAATGCCTCAGGGCAACATCTAGGTGAGGGCACAAAGTGTTGCTTTCAGTCAACTCACCTGCATGTGTCTGAGGATTAGAATTGGTCCTGCTGAAAGGAGATTGGAATTACAAAAGGAAAAAAATGTTGAAATACAATACACATTCTTGTGTCTAAGGGCTTATTGTCCACTGAAGATCACTTTTTCAACATATGGGAAAAATCTGTTTTACTATGGAAAATGTTAAGAAGTATGTTCATCTAAATTACCATGTCTCTGAGAAAGTTTGCAATAACTCTTAGCATATGACCACTATGGATATGTGAAACGTGTAACATCTGATTTTGCCTTAATCCCTTCCCTTCCCTTCCCTTCCCTTCCCTTCCCTTCCCTTCCCTTCCCTCTTTAAATTGACCTACAAATACAGGCTGCCTTGGGTATATCTAGATTTGCAATCAGTGTACAGTGTAAGTTATTTTTAGATGTGAAACATCCTTGCATTGACAAAGTATGGCTGCTCACTTGGTGTAAATGCACTAGAGAAATAGGTAATTTTAGTGTTTTAAAGTGGTTTGCAATCATCTTTTTTTTTTTTTTTTTTCCAATTTATTAGATTTAAATCTTTCTCTGGTAGCTGTGAACTGTTCAGTTAGATGAGTCTGTTTCTAATTGATCACCAAGTCAGACAGAGCAATGTGATCTCTGGGTTCTTATTCATGAGCCTGGTTTAATTTCAAAGATATAACCTGAAAGACTTAGACTAACTTCTTAAGGATTTCATTGGATCTGAGACAAAGTCTTGGTCCTGCCTGAAGTTGTGAGCTTTTGCACTGATTTCTAAAGACCAGTGTGAATGACAGACGTTTGAATCAGTGCAGCAGCAGACAATTCCTAGGATATTACTGGATTCTAGCATAAATTCATGAAGCTGGATCTCCACGGAGACTATTGTTAAAGAGTCATATTCAGAGCAGAACTTAAATGTAAAACTCATTAAAGCCATTAGTTTTAAGTGCATGGTTCCTTGTAAGCACTTGTGTATAGCACTACCTAACAGAAAACAATGGGAACAATAACTAATAGTATAAGAGAGTCTTGGAGCAAATGAAATTGTTTACAGACTGTTGTGGTTTAACCTGGCAGGCAGCTAAACACCACACAGCCGTTCTCTCACCCTCCCCGCTCCCTCTCTGGGATGGGGGAGAGAAACGGAAAAGTGAAATGAGAGTTGAGATAGAGACAGTTTATTAAGATAGGAAAACAATAATAATAATAATAATAATAATAATAATAATAATAATAATGTGTATGAAACAAGTGATGCACAATGCAATTGCTCACCACCCGCTCACCGGACCGATGCCCAGTCTATCCCGAGCAGCCAGTCCCCCCATCCCGGCTAGCCACCCCTATATACTGTTTAGCATGATGTCAGGTGGTATGGAATACCCCTTTGGCCAGTTTGGGTCAGCTGTCCTGGGTCTGTCCCCTCCCAGCTCTTGCTGCACCCCCAGCCTGCCCGCTGGCAGGACAGAGCGAGGAGCTGAGAAGTCCTTGGCTTGGTACAAGCACTGCTCTGCCACAACCAAAACATTGGCATGTTATCAGCATTCTTCTCATCCTAATCCAAAACACAGCGCTCTACCAGCTACTAGGAGGAAAACTGTCCTAACTGAAACCAGGACACAGACCATGTAAAAATGAGCAGATGTTCAGAATGCCAGAAAACATGCTGTAACACTTGGGAAACAGAAAATTTGGATCATCTCTGTTAGTACTTGCATAGCTGCATTCTCAGCCATTTCCCACAATCCACGAAGTTTGTGGTTTTAAATATTATTTGCAAACCAACTGAGACTAACTTTTAATTAATAAATTTAATTGGAAAATGTCCTTACAAATTAGGTTTCTCCCCTGACATACTTTAAATAAATAAGTTATCATGGAAAACAAGATGGAGATAAATGAAGCATTGTTTAAAGCTTTCAAAGAACAGGAACTGGTTAGTATTCTAAATAACAGAAGTACATTTCATCATCTAAATATCAGCACAAGCATTTATATTTATACTCAGTTATTAATTTAATTTCATTCTTTTAATAAGAAATGCAGATAAAATAAGTGCTATTTTTAATATTTGCTTGCATTTGTATCACTTCCCGTTACTTCTGAATTTCAGCAGCTGTTAGCGCTGTTTGGTATCCCTCAAGCTGACCCCAGCAGGGGCAGTTCCTCAGAGCCCTGGTAAAACTGTCATTGAAACACCCCCAAAGTCACAGCCCCTCTCCTGGCAGAGCCCAGATGTGCCCTGGGGGAGGTAATTGCCCACTTCCCAATTCCCTTTCATGAGAGTTTCAGCCACTGGCTTTATTGGCTTCCAGGGGTGTTGAATTGCCCATGCAGACAAGGTTGAACAGAACCAAAAACGCTGGTGTTTGATCAGAGTTCACAGGCAGTATACAGGTTCCCACTCAGTGTTTGATTTCCTTGAGAACTGTGTGTAAAGAGCTGCACTCGCACTGACCTTAGCTTTCTGCCCTGCCCTTCCTTGCCGTCGGCTGAGTGAGATATGCGCCCCCCCCAGCTTGCTTCCATATTTATGGTCCCGCATGTTAATGTGGACTCCAGTTGGCAGCAGATTATATTAATGCACTTAATTAATTTAAGCCACAGCAACTTGCGAGCAGATACAGAATTTTCTCATCTGTGCCTGCAAGAATGGCGTAATCTTCAGGAGAGAAAAGGATTGCTAGGGATACTGTCTGCTTCAGCTACACCAATTTCATGTATTCGTGAATTTGAATTGAAGCCCTCTTTCTGGAAAAAAAAAAAAAAAAAAAAAAAAAGAATAAAAAAATTGGAGCTTGACTAAATTTGAAGCATGACAAGCATCCTTGTATTTTTGCAGAAAGAATGAGACTCCTTTTCTTCAAGAAATTGTAGCATTCATGACTTTGCAGCAGCCCAGTGCAGGAGCAGAGATGCTAAAATGCTTGGTTCTGTAGGGACCTGTCACTGCAGAAAAAGACAGTCCCTGTCCCATCTGCTTCCTGAACAAAGTTGTCAACCAGATTAATTATATACATATTTGTACAAGATGAAAGAACTTGTACAATGAAAGAAAACTTGAAGTACTTCTTTCTTATTAAACCTACTGAATATACGTTCAGGATGATTATTACATTAATTATGCACCTATTGTACTTTTGCAAAGTGATTAATATCTCCAAGTAGTTATTGAAAAATAATAATTTTAAAAAGAATAATAGCTGTTTGAATTAAACCTTACCCTAGGAAAAGCAAAATGAGTAAGATATTAGTCCCACACCTGGGGAGAGGTTAACAATGATTTGTGGGGAGTAAAGAAAAGGAAGCTTTATTGCTGGGTTTAAGAGAATGTGACACAGATAAAACATTAGTGAAAAAAGAGTCGTTGTACTAGGGAGATGCAAATGCATGCCCCATGCCAGCACATCTCATTTCACCAGCTGCTGTTGGTGAAATCCAACAACACTAAAACATCAGTGTACTCGAGTGACATGTTAAAAGAAGAGCATCTGCCCTTTTCCGCCTAACAAGAAAAACTCAAAGATTTTTTCAACCAGAAAGGTTTTGCACCAAACAGTGCTATAGTTTTGTTCTGGATCTTATTGCAGTTGTCTCTGAGTGTTGCTGCCCTGAGATGAGCATCACTGTAGCTTTTGAGAATTACAAATCTTCCAGGCTGACATCCATTAATGTTACCTTCTGTAACATTTACCGGTTGAAGTTTAAACTCTTAAGTTATTTCTACATACATTACTCAGTCAACTAGCTTATCTTAAAATAAAAGCTTTAGAGGAGGCTTTAAATGAGATATACGCTCTGTCTCTTGTCTTCTGTCTGCTGACAGCCTGGGTAGGAAACACCATGGCTTTGCAAGACTTGGTGCAAATACGAACATTTGCCAGCACTTGATTTGCCAAAGCTCCGAAGATACGTCTGTTTAGAAATCTACAGGGTTGCTTCCAGGAGGTTTTTTACATTTCTACATCACTCTCTCCATAGCATTTTAAACTCAAAAACTTCTATGTGGAAATGCATTTCAGGGTGCTGGGATTGATTGGATTCCCTAAGATGAGCCTAAGCAGATTTTGTGGTGTTTGTTTTTGTTTGTTTGTTTTCTGTGGAAATGAAGTGGAGATTTTTGGAGAAGTTGTTAATTCACAAGTAAGCAAAAGTAATGTGCAGTCTTCCTGTAATTGTATCCTCTCTCAATTTATGTGTTTTAGTGAAAGGAGAGAGGGACTGGACAGCCCTTCTTAGCCTCTGGAAATTTGGTATCATGATGGAGCCTTTTATCCGGTCTGGTGGATACTGGTTTCCTGATAATTCCAGCATTCAGACAGAGTCTTAAATCTCAAACAGGAATGCTCAGAAGTAACACACTGACAGCTTTGGGTGGAGTCTCTCTTAATTCAGTACCACTCCACTGTATCCATTTTTTCTTGTCTGTTCCCATGCATGTGTGCTCTTCTGACAACTGTGTTCCAGAAGTGAAAGAATTGGCCTCTATCTACCCAGCACAATCAGTTGAAAATATGTTTGTGTAATTCTGACAACAAAAGTGTAGGTGGATAAGGTCAAACCCAGATGCCACCTACAGATATCCCTTTGGCTCACAGCTACTGTATTATTCTCTTCAAGACCGGAAAGGGCTGGAAGTGAGATAGCAAGGCCGGATGGTCCCCAGATTTAATACGCCAAGAAAGAGTTCCAGCCCACTGTGCTCTCAGTTCCTCAAGGTGGAGATAAGAATCACAATTAAGCCATTCTGCAGTTCTGTAACGTTGAGAAGATAAATCTCAGAGAGCCTCTCCTGTTTTTCCCTCGTCACCAGGCCTGGCCTCACTTTTGCAGTTTTGCCGTTGCTTAGCTGTTTTTATGAAACTCAGAATTAGGCAGTAAGTCTAGAAATAGTCCACCAGCTGAGTCAATAACACACTAGGTTTGTAGCTAATTCTTCAGGGTTATATGCTGCTTGTAACAGGAAATCCGCAATTTTAATTAGCAATAAATAGGAAATAGTCTGCTGTGAATTGATCTTGAACAGGTACTGCTGTACTAAATTAGTTCAAAATAAGTAAGATTTTCCATTGAGCAAATTGATATTAAGGCATCTGGCTATTATCAGCCATAGCTACATTATCTGTTTAAGGCTAGCTTTGGTTTCAGAAAAGAATGAAGCTGAAAATTTCTTCTTATACACAAGATAATGAGCTTAATGTACAGTACTGAGCACAGGGATAGAAGGGATTTCTCCCGTGGAGTCATGTGAAAACTAATTGTCATACGCATTACGTCTTACAAAATGAATGGAACTAATAACAATTTGTCAAAAATAAGGTTTGTTTATTTCACAATCATTTAATGTTTAATGAAATTTGGGGAGATTATGTTTTCTTGATATGGTGTTGGAGTAAAAGATCCTTTTATCTGACACTTCATTAGGAAAAGGATTTGGATTTTGAGCATTCTTAGGAAATGAATCTCCTTTCACTCCAGGGAAAGCTGTGCAATCTGCTATATTTAACACAGAGAAGGATCTAAAATTGCCTATCATGCTAGTTTTGTAAGACAACACTCTGCTATTGCTTTCAGATTCTAATAGTATTAAAATTCGAACTAAGACTTTTATTTCATACCATTTTGCAGATGGGAGAGTTGAGACCTTAGCAGTGAAATGACTTATGAAAAAGTGCAAAGGAAATCAATTTGACAGATAAGAATGCTAAACTATTTAATTCATATGAGTCACTGAATCAGTCTGAAACATCCTTTTGCCTGATGCTCATCTCAATTTCACTGGCATTTGCGCATAACCATTTCAGAGATGTTACTGGTATCACTGTGGATATGTGCTGGTATCATTTAGAATGACACTTTGGTATAGGAGAATAATTTTCTTTAGTTTGCAGACTTCCAAATCTGAACATCATTTATGGAATAGGAGTGTCTGTCTCACCATCCAGATCACAGGGCTTAGTCTTTTATATCCACAAAGATAATTTCCATACAAAATCCATGTATTAACACTTTACACTTTAAAAAATCAAATACGGTGTTACATTTGCTAAATTGGGACAATGGTTGTATTTCGCTGAAGGCGTTTGGGCTTTACTGTTTTTGACCTGTTTACTATAAGGACAGAGGGAAGACAGCCATTGCAGAATACTGCTGCAGGCTCTGTTCTTACAGAAATAACTAGGTTAGCTAATGCTTAACTAGGCATCAGACAAGTGGTTGCAGTTTGGGGCACTACATACCTTATTTTATTGTGCAGACAGAACACTATTTTTAAGATGGAGCTAAGCTGATTTCTCCTAGTTTTATGGTTCATCTAAGAGGTCCCTCCCAGTTCCTGTTATGATCTTACACGTAAACATACATCTATTTAATACTTGAATTTGAAAGCGTGAGAGTTCAGCATTGTTTAATGTGAAATACTGAGATAACTAATCTATATCAAATGACTTTGAATGTGTGTGTGATCTAGACAGACTAGGTCTTTAAAAGTAGAAAAGTGCTCTCCATAACATAGATTTTTGCATGAAGAATTTGACAGCTTCTTACTCTCCTGTTATATAACAGGTTTTGTGAACACTGGTTGTCTTCTGTATAGAAGCCATGGCACTCAAACAAGAATCCAGCTTTCCAGGAATGGAGTATTATCGAACACCTAAAAATCCATAATTATCATGTCGGAAATAAGATATTAGTACCTGAAGCTCTTGGTGGCCCTGTTACTGTGGCCAGTGAAAGAACTTGACTTCTCTTTAGTTATTTCAGTGCTTTCTGAATGATAACAAAAAATAATTCTTCCTAGTGAAAATATAACATATCCTTTCTTCTCTTTGTTTAGCCCACTCCCAGTGGGAATCAAAGTCTCGTCTCTTTGATATTCTCATTCCCTTTAATTGACTAGATTGGAATGCATTTTTTCATAAAAGCTGATGAACTCTAAAATAATCCCTCACCAACCTGCTGTTCTGGACTAGCTATAGTAACACTGACTCCCTTAAAGTAATTTGTGAAAAGTAGTTGAGTCACAGGTGTTGCCTGACCACCTCTCAAACTAAGGCAATTTGCCAATTACATCCATGAAGTGAGAAGTGAGTTTTTAATGTGATCTGACTGATAGCAATAGCAAAATCAAGATTGACTTCAGCGGAGCAAACCCATGTCCTAAATAAGTGTGTCTTTGAGACTTTCAATTAAAATCATCCACTGATAAATTCACAGAATCTTGTCGTCCTCATTACCATGGTGCATTAACTGTTCATGCTTAACCAGATGAACATGAACTCTGGAGGAAAGAGTCATGAATTGGACTGTTTGCATCAAAGGGTCATTTATTATAATAGAAGCATGTTTTTGAGAAATAAATTTCAATCTTAATCTTTTTCTAGCCTGCAATCTGATAAATGTTCTTCTACATACAGAAAGGTATAGATACAATGTTTTGTACATACAGCATTTTGGTTACACTCCTCCTGGATCTTGTATTGAGGTTTGTAACTATTATTCTTTGTTAGTTTAAAAACATATATTCTGATAATATTTTGGCATTTATGGAGCTGTTTTATTGAAGCCTTTGATTTTTAAAAATGATATAACTGAAGTAATTAATCATAGGCAGAAATGGAAATGTACTTTTGTCCAGGAAGAGAAATAGGAGTGCAAATGAAGACTATTTGTGCTACAGGTGGATTGTGTATATGTATCTTAGGTACGAAATTGCATGGTGATTGATTTCATCACATTATTGTTAAACAGTGATTTTCTTTGCCATACAAAAGAATTAATCTGAATTGACTTTACTCTTTCACTGAGATCAAAGGCAGGACCTCTCTTCCTCCTACATTTCTTCCTCTGTCTAGTTCACAGTCTCAGATCAACTAATAAGCATTCTTTATGTGCATTGTCTTCATGACAGAGATGCAGAGGATCTTTTTCTGATCCAAGAAAGATGAGAATATAACCATATTTCACAGCTTTCAAAATATGACTACAGATTGCTACCTTGAATGTTTTTTGTACTGTTTCTGTGTTGCCATGAGATAGATTTTGTCCTAAGTGTCTGTTTGTGCAACCTTGCTGTAGATTACATCCATGGGAAAGCATTCCCTCTACCCTTTCATTTCCTTTTTTGTTTTGTTTTGCAACTCAATCTTCTATTTGTAGATACCTATATTAAGAACACTTATTTAAAACACATCTGGCACGTTATTTTGAAGGTGAACTGTACAGCACATAATACAGTATTTGAAAGGGAGTCATGGCTTAATAATAATTTAAACCAGAACCTCCATAAATTCCAAGACTTGTTTGCTTGGTCCATCGATTAAATAATGGAGAGTATGTACTGTTGTCCAGATGGCTTTTTATTTTTCCTCAGTTTAGTGGCCAGTAAACTATGCTGACTTCCTAGCTGCCGAGAGGTTCAGCAGGAAGATGTTCCCCCAGTTGCCACCAGTCAAGTGGAATCCTTTAGCCAGCTGAGCCCTTGACAGGAACGTTACAGCACAGAAACAGAAGGAGCTACGTATGGATGGCTTATATCTAAAAATCTCAAGTCCCTTGGGTTGCACCATCACTTAAAACTTTTCCATTTCCCCTCAAACTGCTTTTGAAATTTTTTTCTTCTTCATTTAATGTGGTGATTTTGTGCTGCTGTGGTCTCTGAAAACACCCTAAGTGTATGCTAAAGGCAGAGCCAACAGAGACACATGCAAGTTGCTGAATAACTGGGAGGGGTATGAATTATTCATAGAAGAAAATGATGTGCTGTGAGGCAGCACTTGTGCATAAGCAGCGTTCCTTTTTTGTTTTCCCTGATACAATATACTTTTCTAGATCTTATTTTTTAATGTTTGTAAAATATATTTGTAAAGAATACGGCCATATTATCAGTTTTTCATTGGAGATGTGAGGTCATCATAATTTATTGCTGTGTGTAATCGGATTCTGGGCCACATTTCTGTGCACTAGCAAGAACATAACTCTGGACTAATTGTGGCAGTCACTCTTTATACTACTGTCACAATAAATAAGAACACACCACAGATCTTCATGAAATCTTAGAAATCAGAAAAAAAAAATCAGCCTTTTTTCTGGGCATTTGCACAAGTAAGGACACATTCCGGATTATCAGATAAAACAATATATTCAACTTCAGTATTTTAAAAGCTTGAACTTGCACTGTATAACTGTTGTGTATCTGTGTTGTATTATCCACACATTTCATAATTTCACAAAAGACTTCACAAAAGGCTGCTTAGCACAATGTCTGTACATCTGGAAATGTATTTCTCATGCTAGAATCAATAAGTTGCCTGGGGATTATAAAGATCATGTGATGATGACAATTTATGGTCATGACCACCAGAATAGAAAAGAGTTTGAATTCAGTGTTCATTTTAATCCCTGTGTTTCTTTCTGACATTCTTTTTCCTATGCTGCAAGACAGTCCCTGGATCTCCAAAATTAGTAAGCACCCTGTGGTTATTATGTGTGTCTAATATACATCTGCTACACTAACGTAATTTGGATTGGCAAAATCCTAATGGTGCAAGTGCACAGACTATATTGTTGAAAGCTGCATAGATGGTACTAGTTTTGAGTGGTGTGTACCCTACTTACAACTAAAGAGTTGTATCTTGTGACCTTATAATTCCCATCACTGTGGAATTCATGCTATCCAGATATCTCTCCTAAATTCAGTGGACTGTGTTTTGAGTACTTGCTAAATAACCAAAGGGAAAATCCTCAGTTTGATTTAGTTAAGTTATTATCATGTTGCCTTTTTTTGTTGTTGTTGTTTGTTTTAAAACGTTTGGTTATTTTGAGCCTGATGTTCACCCCACAGGTAGGTAAAATCTGTATATTTGCAAATTCAAATGTGTGCCTACTTTGCACATTTGATGTGTGGTCACTAACCAATACAGACCTGTAGTCACCTGCCTGCAAAGTAGACGCACATTTTCACCAACACAAATGTTTCCTTTACAGGGAGGCTGGCTAAAACTAGTGTCAAAAGAAAAAGTAATAGTGTTGCACAAACAAAGGAATTTAGCAAGAGTATGCTTAATGGTGTTTTCCAATATTGGTTTTAAAAGAAATTCTAGTCAAATCTTAACCTGGCATGAGTAGATATGAGCCTCATTGAAGTAGCTAGGCCAACATCCACAGTTACAAAATGCTTGTGTGCTGCAAACATGTATGTAATGTTGTTAAATTTTCCAATTTTAAGTAAGGCACTTTATCTGATTTGTCTGTCGGAGGGAGCACAAAACCAGTGAAGTGTAGAGATCAAAGGGACAGAAAAATGAAGTGCATCAGAAGTGATCAGGAACTGTGCAAAACAAAGTAGCTTTCTTTTTTCACTTTATGTTTCACCTTCTTGCTGCTACATTTTTCTGCTACAAACTGTCACTTTCTGCTTCCTCAGCTAATATTTTAGATTCATTTTGCATGTCAAAATGGTGCAAGCTACCACAATCACTAGTACCCATTTCCTGAGCATCGTATACCCAACATGTATCTTATAACACCATTTGTGTCAGTGCTAATGCAGTCGTTTTACAGCCCACTGCTACCAAGGTGAGAAAGAGTTCAAGGAGAAAATAAAAGTGGTTTAATTCATTTGTTGCAACACAGTATAAGAAAGAGTGGTATAAGTTCCTTTACAAATATTTTCAACCAAATCCAGCCACATTAACTAATTATCTTTTTGCCTTTCGTTATGACTCAATTGTAAGGCATTTATGAATCTGCCTGAAAGTAGAATGAGGACACAGTGCTCAAATGTATCATTCTGCTGCTTCACCCATTACCAAGGAAGTGGCTCAATAATTAAGTTCAGTTTAAAAAATTGCTTTTAGAGAAAATGATTTGTGATAAATTGGAAACATAGCACTTCAGTTATTAAGCTATTTTAACTTTAAATATTAAAACAGAAAACTTTATTTTGTGCTATTGTTTGTTTCTATTTCTTTTTAAAGGTTTCAGTTTGCATTTTCATTAGTAGCAAACCTGACAGCCAACAACTAAGACAAAATACAGTTGACCTCAATGATCTTGCACGCTGATTCATATTACATTAGATGCCATTACAGCTCTGGCTCTTGGACATTGTACATAGGTATATGTGGTATTCATTATCTTGAATACATAATAAGGTATAAAGTACATGAGGCTGAAAGCATCAAGATTTTAGTGGCAGCATCTGTTACATGAGAGCCATGGTTTAACTTCTACAAACAGAACCAAGTTCAGTGATATACTCATGCAATTGCTATCACTATGAAGCACTTAATAACTGAAATCACACTTAAAGTAAAACAAGGCAGTTACCACAATAACTTAAAGCAACAGAGAATAAAACTACTGCAGCCACTTGAAAATGGCACAGTAACTTTGTTGGAAGACTACACTCCGAAAGAACCAGAAAGTCAACTTTTTCAAGTTCCAGACTATAATTTTATAGCCATTTTCCAATAACTGAACAAGCTAGAAACCGTGAGTCTTTTTGGTTGATGCTGGAATACCTTCAGGACTTCCCTGATGCAGACCTTAGACCTCTTCAAGAGAGAGAGTTTAAGTTCAGGTGCTCAGGGTGGTGTGTGATGAGCCACAGCCATCCCAGTGAGACAGCTCTGAGTAGCATGCCTGCAGCACGTCAGGGTCTTCTAGGTTGATGGGACAGTCTGAAAATCCTGACACTCTTTGGAACTATCAAACAGAAGTTTCAGCTCCAGAGAGAAACGCCAAGTCAGAATGAAAGCAAGTGACCAGTAGTGACATCTCCAACAGCACCATGTCCCGCACCTCGCCTGCTCAGGCACTGTGGCAAGACTGAGTCAGAGGGAATCGGATGTCGGGTGAAAGAGCTCCACCACTCTCTTAAGCACTTGGGGTTGTCTTGGAAGGTTTTCCATGCAAACTGCACTGAGTTCATGGGATTAGGCACGGCTGCAATCTGAGGCCCTCCTGCTGCGATGGCTGGAGGTATTTCTTCAAGCACAGACTTCAGGTAGCATGGGTGATACTCGTTTTTTCCTTCAGAGACATACTTCTTATCCCTTCCCAGAAAGAAAAAAAAAAATGTCACTTTGTGTGATGTGCCTAAGCAGCAACTTAGGAGATGTCCCACATGACACAGTCAAAATCTTGTCCTCTTTTAGTGTGGAGTGATAGATTGTGATAAATACATTGGTTTCTCTGACTAATGTGTTCCTACTACCTAGTCACATATTAACAAGCCAGCACGCAGAAGCATGAAATAATATTTTGTTTTTCATTAAGTACATAGATTAAAGACTTGTTATTTTACTCTAATGCACAGAATTATGTCATTTAAGCTTAGAGTAATTGTTAATCACATCAAATTGAAATTATCCTTGGTTTTGTTTTAAAGAGCATAGAAGAACAAGAAGTAGAGGAAAAACAGAAGTAGAAATGGAATATGAGACTATAGTGAAAGTGAGTGAAACATTCCCCTTTTTATCTAGTAATGCTATTGTTGTTTTAATTTTACATGTCAAAACTTTGAGTCAGGAGTGTCCAAAATTTACTGCATGGTGGTTTCTCTGAAATCTTTGAGCAATTACAGCCCTGATTATTATCTGCTAGCTGCATAATACGCTGCCACTGGCCACTACATTCTTTTTACGCCGGTAAAGCAATTTGTGGTTTCTTCAAATCATACCCCACCACATTGTCTGCCTGCCTGCTTTTATTGCTGCTTTTGCCCCACCTCAGCGCAGTGGTCAGGGGCTGTGTGTAGCACCATGATTATACAAGCCATCTTCCTACAGTCCTTTGGGTCATCAGAATATCCTCTGTTCTCTGCTCACAGTAGCTGCAGTACTCACAGATCAGAAAACCAGGCACTGTTAAATGTCTCTCTGAAGAGGTGGGGGGAAATATAGGGGTAGGAATTGAGACATCTAAATGTAGAGAATGAGCATGGGGAAAGATGTCGAAGGTGAGAATTCTGGGTACCTCTGAAGATCAAGCTTACCAAGAAGATAAATTTAGGATTTGTCATCTGGGACACCAGACTATGGGATAAAGAAGGAAAGGATTAACCAGGGTGTCAGAGCAGGAGGGAAAATTGGGGAGAAAAAAAAAAAAAAAAAATTATGAATGTGAATCAGTAAAGCAGGATTAGCAAATCCTGAAGGGAAAGATTTAGAGGTAAGAGAGTGAGTTTTTCAGGGAGGAAGAACAGAAGACAAATGGGGAAAGGTAGTCAAAGCCTGGAAGAAAGATGCAAGTTGATTAAAGATATTTTTTTCCTTGCTTTATGAGAGGGCTAATGATTAGAACATGATGATAGGAGGAATTAGTATTTCAGCGATATCTATGCTATCAGGAGACATCATTATGTATAAGTGAGCTCCCTGAAACTTCTTAAAGTATGGTCCTGCCAGAGTTTTCACTGACATGGGGATGACAATAAACCACACACCTTTGTCACTGAATCAGTGAATCCTGTTTAATTTGTATTTTTATTTAATTTATCTCTTTCTACTGCAGCCTTCTGCAATGTTTTGATATGTTTTGTTTCTCTTTGAGAACTGCCATAGCTTCTCAGTGAGGACTGTATTTGGTAACAAAACCAACCTTTCTGCTGCAGTTACCTGGATGCAAAGGATTTTGGTCAACTGCCAGGCAGGCAGTGTTTGCTTTTCTGCATATTGTGGCTCAACTCACACACATGCTCAGGAGTAGAAGAAGCTTTCTCAAGAGTGCTGCAGCTCCACCCTGCTAGAGAATGTCCTTGTATGGCTTTTCACTATCCCATACAAGCCCTTAACGATTGTTTTATAATTTGTAGCCCTTCCTAATGATAACCAAGGCCCAGGTTTTGAGACTATGCTTCTGGTCTGTGTGGTGCCAATGCCAGTGTTAGCAGTGCTGCACCTTAGGCAGTGGTGAAGGAGCATGTTTGCTGATTGCTGCTCTCCTCCCTAGCCAGCAGCAGCGTGTCAATTCCTTGTGCATCCCCAGGGGTTGTTTTATTAGCCTGCCTAGGGGGTGTTTGTTTTTTAAATGCACATATACTTCCATGGGCATGTACAGGTAAGAAAGAACCAGCTCTGTGTGTTTGATATGTATCTTGCAAAATAGAAATTTGTTTCTAGACTGTACTGAAACGCAAATGCTAAATAAGTTTGTTTTACAGCATGTGACTATAACTCGATTGTTCAGGCTTTTTATTCTTGTTTTGCTGTGGATCACCTGTCTCTGCCTATATGGACACTAACATATTTTTGATGTATCTATACATATCATTATATACTTAAATTTATTTTAACGTTTCTACTATTGAAAAGTGTTTTTCTAACACTTTTTATTAAAGCTGCTAGGTGGGGCTAGCATTCATGCAATCAAGCATGAATGTTGTTTTCTGCTTGGATACAGGCAAGGCAACTAAAAGTGTGTGTTTCCTGAGCAAAGTAGTTGTGGCAAAAGAAAGTAGAGGACATAATGAATAGGTTGGCGCCTTGACAGTATTCAAAAGAGTGACTTAGTCGAGATGGCAACATTAAATTGGCAATTGTTCATTAAGGAACTGGGATTTCTTTGCTCTTTGTGTTTAATATTGATTTCTCTTCCTCAGGGATATTCTGTCTTCCTTTCCTGAAAAGCAGGAGGATAGAAATAGAGCTGAGCTGCCTTGAAACCACTCTGTGAACATTTAAAAAAAGAGAAGTGCTTAACTTTGTTCTCACCATATATCATTTACATTTTAAAAAATATGAGGCCAACTTCATGTCCCTTGCTTAGGTCAAATCAGGATATCCTGGGAGGATGGTGGGCAGGTGGGCAATCCAATTGCTCCTGCAAATGTTACCTCAGAGAAGAACCTCCTGTGGCAGCCATGTAGCCGCTTATAACACCTTGTCTGGTCCACTGCAGTTATTCTTTCCTTTGCTTTGTCCTGCTCTCAGGAGTTTAGCCTCATAGACTGCATACAGGGGAATGTGGTATTAGGGAAGCTGTGCATGCTGGAATTACCATTCAGTGTGTCCTACCTGTGCATGAAAACTGGGAAACAACGTGGATCAGCACTAGGAACACAGGGAGCTCCAATCAGGGGGGAAGGAATCCACCCCACAGTTTCACTTGCTCTAAAGGAAATGTGAGAATGATGGGAAGTTCTTTTTTCTTCCACTCCTTTCTGCCCCAAGCTCTCATGCTCTGAAGTGACTGGATAGGAGGAGGTCAGGTGGCACAGAAGGGAAGAGAAGAGTCAAGTTTTCATGCAGGCCATCAAGACGTATCTCAGCACTCTCTCCTATAAGAGAAACCAGTGACTTTGGGCTGAACAAAACTAATGACCTTAGAGAATATTTATATGCAGGAGAGGTATGTAATCCTTATAAGTCATGATAGTAGCTGTGCAGAAATGTAGAGAAATTACCTAAATTCACAGCTTCATTCAGGAACTATCTGAATCTACTAGTAAATACTAGTCATCTATAGCAAAAACTTTCATTTGATAATAGTGATTGATCTTTGTCAACAGCAGAAACCTAAGATATTTTTTTTGAGGCAGAATAAGAGAATGTAAACTTTAAAAGTCTGGTCTGAACATGCAGCTCTTTTTTTTCCATGCATCACTTCCAAGCCAGGAAGGGATGGCTTGTGATATCTCTGAAAAGAAAGAAAGCTACACTTTCCTCATCCTTTAAGATCTTTCAGATAAACACTTAAGTGCATAATAGAATTTTTCAGTAGGCTTCAGCCATGTGTAGATGCTGTCTAGAATCAAGCTGGCATCTTTTCTAAACCTGGATTTTTGTAAGTCTTTAAGCCTGCATGCTTAATTACTATAAGGCCTGTGGAAATGACATTGCATGTGGTAGCTCACATTCTGACATCTTTATTTTCACAAAGTAGGTGTTAACTCCTGAATAAAACATATGTCTTGAAGCACATAGGGCAAATTATTTCACCAACTGCTGATACTGAAGGTTAGTATTTCTAGAAACCATTATTACAGAGATTATTTCCTGATGTTCTTCTTGAGATTATTTAATACCAGGATATTTAGAAGTATCTGTGGCTCAGAGCTGCATTTTGCAGGGTTGCATAGGTCAGTGGGATCTCAGTGTAATATTTCTGCTTACTGAGTGATCTTTTCTGCTGAAAAATCTGAAAGCCCAGATCAGGTTTTGGGAATCAGTATTCCTGATAGGACTGATGGCCTTGGAAGCAATTATTTCCTTTTTCTTTTAGTAATACATCTTATATTGCTTAGCTTGGATCCTGCTGAAGTTGAGGTGTGATAGGTGTATGAGTCTGTAATGCTAAGTAGCATGGAAATTACAGAACCTCCTGGGACCGATAATTCGCTGTCAGTCTTTTCCTCAAAGACTCATTGTAATTCTAAGCAGGGGCTCATGCTCTCTGTGGCATAATGGAATAAACTCTGCAGTAACTTCTCTGCAGTTCCATGTCAGTGTTAATGTCTCCTCTTGGCCTGGAACACCCTTCATTCCTATCTGTATTCAGTCAGACACTACTGTGGCTCACATTATAAAATACTAGTTGATGGAAAATTAATTCAATTTTTAAGTTATTACTTGTTTTTTGTTTTTTGTTTGTTTGTTTGTTTGTTTGTTTACTTTTTAGGTGATTTTTTTTTTAAGTCTGGAGTTAATTTCTTGTAATATCAGCTGCTCCTTAATGGCTGCTGCTCCCTCAAAGTAGATTCAGTTAAGTAATATTTACCATGTTTGAGGATTTGATCCAGGCCAAGATCGTCTCGCCTGGCAGCTGCAGGAATTGATATAATGCGAAAAGGAAATAAGCTTGCTCAGAGATCTTTTATGTGAAATAGGTGTCTGTCTTCCTATACAAACACAAGTAAAGTGGAGTGTATGGATTGCAAATATGAATGATGCCTGCGAAGAAATTGAGAGTGTCCTGTGCCCTTCTCTGTTCCTTTTTCAAAAGTTTTCTGGGCAAGTAAGCTTGACCACCCTTTCTTCATAGTGTGGACAACTGTCAGAGGTCACCACCATGACAGTATCCATTTTCATGTCCAGTTCTGTCAGTACCCAGAGATTTTTCAGCAGGTCTCTCCTTCAATAATATGCAGGAGATCAGAAGATTAAAAAAAAAAAAAAAAAAAAAAAAAAGAAACGACAAGTATCTCACCAAAGACCCTTTCTTTACCTGGGTCTGGTATGAATACTTCAGTAATGTGAATTTTTATAGAAAATCTCTGTTTATGCCAGTGAAATCAGTATTTTGATTTACATAAAAATAGTCAGATGCCCTCTTCTTTTTCCCATATTTTTGTGAGTATATGCATCTACAAACATACAGACATGCCATAAGAGGTTAGACTCGGTATTCACCTTCATTTCCCTCCTATAACAATTTAATGAGCATTTAGAGGAGTACTTTTAAAATAAACATGCATATAGTAGAGAACATCTTAGATTGTTTTTTAACAAACATACATGTCAGGATACTGAACAGTAGGAAATCTCACAGTGGCTGGGCTGCACGTAAAGAGGTTATCATTTTCCATGCACAGAAGTATAAATCACTACTGTCTGAGGATAAAGAGCTGTGTTACACACAGAAAGGTAACTTGCCAATGCTCTGCCTTTTCTTATCAAGTAATAGTATAATTAAGTGCAAGATACTGGAGACAGTAAGGTGTAACAGCTTGGTAGCTGTTGGTGTAGCATGCAGAGGAGACATAAGATAGCAACCTGCTTGTTTTGGTTTGTCTGACTTTAAATAAGCATAATTCTCAGGTATACTTTCTGATTACCTCCATCAGATATTCTTTCCAACCGAGAATATTTCAGCTGCTTGTTCCTAATTTCTGTGGCGGGAAGACGCCATTCAGCTGAATGTTCTCTGACCCCTCATGGATGCTGCAGGCATACAAGACTTAGGAAAAAATACCTATCAATTAATAGCTGCACTTTTAAAAATAATTCCACTTCCCATCACTGCTGCCACTGAGGATAGCAGCTGCAGTCAGCAGCTGTGACTGATGTGGCAGTCCGTACTGTGTACCTCTGACAGATGCCAGCGTGAACCAGCTGTAATGGTACAAATGCTAAGCTGTAGTTTCAGCACATCATTGCAGCAAAATATGTCCAGACAAGGGAACTTCTGTTTTAATAAGATCTATTCTGTAAAGACAGTAAGACGTAAAAGAGTGCTTTGAAGCCTTCTTCGAGAGCCTAGAGCCATAACAGCAAGTAGAAACTAAAACTGGTGACTTCTCCTGATGTATAGATGTTCCTCTGCAACCAGCCTCCCTCTGTCTTCTAAAAAGGAGTAGCTAAACTAAATAAAATTCCCATCTACATTTACCTTGCACTTGTAAATGATCCTGTGGCAGAATCTTCTTAATCAGCTGTTCTTCAGGTTATATATGTTGCTGTCCTTCCTTTGCATTAATCACTGGAGTTCTTTTCTTTTTTGTCTGAAAACAGTCATACCATATGATCAGAAAATGAATACACTGAAAATGCAACACTACAAATTAAACACGTGGATAACAGCTTGTGGCTTCAGTAGTCTGTGTTAACATGTGACAAGCAGAGAATAGTAAACTGAGAAAGAGTTCTCTTGTGAATTCAGTGCCCCCATTATCTCTCTTTTATCCGAAGGGCTGAGGAAATCTTTTTTGTTAGCCAAGTCTGCTTGGTGCTTTGGTTTAATTTTCACTGCATAATTTTAAATACAGATTGTGTCTACAGTGCTGCAGTTAATGGATAGCCTAAAGACTTATTATTTCAAACTAATTGATATGTAAAAAAGTTTAAATAACGTGTTTTTTTTTTTCCTTAAGGATAACTCCTGTAACTAACTCAGAATAATCCTATTACTGTTATATAGAGTAGCAGTTGACTTGCTTATCCATTCACCATTACTAAATCTAATGCTTGTCTGTAGTTCTATAGTTCTAAATCCATTTGCATTAGATGCAGAAAAGATGGTATTTTATAAGTCATTGTTCTAAAAGATTTTTTTGCAAGTAAATAATCTTAGTCATTTCTGATACTTGCCTACCATCATTTGGAATACTCCCCATATTCAAAATCAGTCTCTGTTATCCTCAGTAAAATGTGTACTTTACATATATTTTAAAAAGAACTTTAACCCAAGTAACAAGTGTTTTCAAAGTATACTGTTGCTTCCTCAAATAACTGAATCACTTTCCATGCAAGACATGTATTTTTCTAGTGTTCATTAAGTTTATCTTCAACTAGGCTGTGATCAGAACTGGCATGACAGAATATATTGTCAAGTTATAAGACCTCTCATGAACTTCTTAATGCCTTTGGAAGATGTCAAGTACTGCAGTAATAATAAAATACAGACAGAACATTAAGAAGATAAGTTCTTTTAATAGAAAGTGGTTTGGTTATACTGCCAATTCTTTTTCTTAAATAAGGTTTTGCACAGTACAAAATTTTTACAAGATAGAGGCTACCAACGGTGATACACACAAATGAAATCAGATTAAAACAAATTAAAAACAAATCAGAGCTCTAAGGACGTCATGTTATACATTTTGATGGCATCTCAGTGGAAAAAAAAAAAAGCAAAGGACTTAGTGAAGTTCCATGGGATCCATCTCAACTCAGGCTTAACCCTCTGGTGAACTAAACTTGGATGAACTATATTAAGTTCAGAAGGAGAGAAGCCAGGGACCAAATCGAGCACACACTGATGTCAACAGAAAATCTCACTCTTCCTTTAGTAGGCTTAAGAGTGGGAGGAGGCCCCGGTGTGGTCTCTGCACACTGAGACCTGTGGGAAAGGAAGGTACTGAAGGAACCGATTCCTCGTGGTGCTGGTACTTCGTCCACCTTTCTGGGGGCTGCTCTTTCTCATTGGGCCCATCATGCCGTTCTTGACTGGCTGTGCCTGAATCTTTCTATACAGGATAGGACACCATGGACAAAAGGTACTTTGCATCCTTCTCAAACCTGCAACTTCACACTGTGCTCTAAAGGAAATGTTTTCTTTAATTAAGCATGGACTCTCCCTCTTCAACCCGTTCTATTGAATACAGCAAGCTGTTACCAGTATGAAGGTATCACTGGCCAGTGTTAGTAAGTTGTGGCATTCCTTATTTTCCTGTATCTGCTGGCTATACCTTCTAGGGAATATATTCCTCTTCCTTGGCAAGAGGTCTGACTGCAAAAACAGTGTGCTGATGGCAGTATCATTGACCAATCTGTTCAAGAGGACTTTAAGATGTCCAACTGCACTGCAAGGTGAAAAATATACCATAGAGCAGACTTCAACATGCAAGTGCTCCTCTGTGTTTATGATTTGCATGTTTTCTATCAGCATAGCCCATTGAACATATTCCACCACAGTTGGGAACAGCTGACCTGAGGATCTCTGCTGGCTGGTTAGGCTGCAGCACGATAAGGGTGGTAGTTGTTCACCTACGCTAACTAAAAGGGGCGAAACACCTTTGGAGGCTTCCCTTCTTCATGGAGCTTAGGTGCGTGACAGAAACCCACATCAGGTTGCATGCACAGAGAAAAAGATAGGTGGCTCTGGACATGAGAATGGCATCTGACCTTTTCCACAGGAATTTGTTGTCTCTACCTGTCTGTTGAAACAGGCCTGGATTTTAAGCAGCAACCTGGCCCTGTTTCCTCACTCTTACATGCTTTGCAGCTACCTTCAGTTGCTAATTCAAGATAGTTGAAAATCCTGATTAGCTTTGGATCTCTGTTTGGGAAAGAGTGTGCACTTTGTGCTATTTAGTGCTGGTGCTTCTTTCATTTGACCTGGTTAGTTTTTGCCTGTATTTAAATGGTTGCTGGTACTGTAAATCCAAAACCCATCAAAGTCAGTCACTGTCTTCTTGTAAACATAAATGAACTTTGGCTTTGCCTCTTAACAGGAATGAGGCCAACCTACTCTGTACAGCACTGGGACAAGCTTTTTGTTGTTTATCTAGCATTATGAGTTACCTTGTATGTCAATTTTTGCATTGCGGGATGCTTGCAAAACATCATTGAAATAAAGTTTTTTGCATAGCTCATTTAAACTTGATGGGTAATTAGAGAGTTGTCTGAGTTTGTGATAGCGTTAATATGACCTTTGAAAAAATGTTTAAATAAAAAACAACTGAACTGAAACATTAATCCCTTGAACTTAATAATGAGGATAGCTCCATTAACCTCCCTTTGCATAGTACTCCTTAATCCTGTAATAGCAGTACAGACAAGAAGAGGTATTTTTCCTTTTAAGTTCATTGTAGTATCAGAAAGTAAAAGCCTTTTTTTAGGCTATTTTTAATGAGGTTGAACCTCTGGGCAGTGCGGCTCTTACATTGACCTGTAAAGTTTTAAGAGGTGCAATAAAAATTCCATATTAATTTTGCACCCCAAGTCAAAAAAAAAAAAAAAAAAAGTAGAACTGTGTGCAGTGCAATATAGCATGAAACAATAAGAAGTGGTGGGTATAAGGATGAAAAAAAGATGGAAGTAGAGAGAAATGAAGATAGCACTAGTATATGGATGTATATGGACATAGAGCAGCCATTACCAACATCAGACTTTGCAACGGTATGGTACTTAACAGCAACGGTATGACTTAGTTTAATATTAATTATCTCATGAATTTAAATCGAGTCCCAACTTTTTGTCACTGTTAAGCTCAGTCTCAGCTTCCCTTACACTGCCCTCTTGGAAGTAGAAAGGCCAAAGTATTCAACCATTATCCCTGCAGGATGGAAAGTGAAGGACAGTATCTCTGTGTCGACTGTTAAACTTCTGCTAGGCACATAGTAATGCCAAAGTTGAGTAGTTTTGAATACTTTGCCTTCAAGAAGTAAAACGCTGATTTTTTCTAATGTTTTTACTAACAACAAAAAAATGAGAGCATTACATTAATTCATTCTAAGATAGCTAAAATCATGGACAGCAGTTCAAAAATGTATAGATTATCTTTCCAAAACTTTTTTCTTTTTTTGACAAACTGTGAAAAATGAATAAAAATAAAAAGTCACCTAACCCCACCTGTGAAGCAGAGTAGCAAAGTCCATATAAAACAGCTGTGAGATGAAAATTTGCTTTTGTACGTCTGTTTTATTGCCTTCCCAAATTGGTCTGTGTCCAAGACATGAATAGGTGAGCTATCTCTCTTGAGTTGCTCTTCAAGCAACTAAGAAATTTCATGTTTGGTCTTGAAGATGTTGCTTTCATCAAATTACAAGTATTTACATTTATTAATCATTTGATCAACATCTGCCTCAAGCTCTGGTTAGCAGAAAGCATTATTTAATTTCCAGTTTTAGCACAATAGCTTAAAAGTTGAAAGCTTCTAGAGCACCTAAATGATTTGAGAGACTGTATCTTAATTTTCAAAATTAGCTAACTCTAATTTATTTAAAAAAAATATTTACCAAACAGGTTAAGACATAGCTAGCTAGAAAAGAGTATGCTTATCATCCAGTCATTCATCCACTTAATCTCTAATTATCTTCTGGGAAAGATGATATACACAGTCAGACTTCTGAAATGGCAAAGTGTGATACGATACAGTTAATTTTCTTTTTAAAAAGTCTTTGGTATGTCAAATGAAGTTTTCCTTTTATTAGTATGTTTAGGGATATGTGGGTGTTAAAGCAGAACAGGCTACTTCGCTGAAACAAAAGTTGTGCACTACTCTCTCAAAATAAAGTCTTAGTTTGTAATGTTACATTTTTCTTGTCTTTCCACAACCTTATTTGAAGAAAGACAGACAGCAGTCTGAGTTAGGGCTAATGATCAGAAATGATATCTGGATTTATTTGGCAGTGTAGCAGTTGCCCCACTGCCGAATTCCAAAGGAAGTGAAGAGCATTGCTGGAATTAAGACATTGCAATAAATAGTAGAAACATTTGCCAGTGTTAGCCTGATGTTACTACCATATGCACCTCATGGTTGGTTGCTAAATTCGCTCATCGTTTGGGGAGATGCATGTCTCTGCTAATAGTAAAGAGAAAGATAGATTCATGTTGCTAGTGAGCTGGAAATATTTTGGAATAGCCTTCATTGTTACAAAGGATTACAGAGCTGCAACTACTTGAAAAGATTTTGGACGAAACTTCTAAGGCTTTGATCTTTATTCAGAGAATGCTTACTTTCTAGTCTAAAAACATTCATTTTAATAGGATATTAACAGAAGGACTGATTGCTCAGTAATTTTCCAAGCACACTTTTCAGTGAGGTTCCATCCTGCAGAGACCTTCTAATATGAAGAGGTATAGTCAGTGCGAGTCAGGCTTTATTAGCGTGATTATTTTTTGAACTAATGACGCCTTGCTTCTAAAACTCCTTGCAGCTCCCTGACAATAATCATTTACATGGAAATTATACTGAGCATATACCTTAAGAAGCATGCTATCTCAAGATGCACAGACCTCAGTGTATGTTCAGAGATTTTACTACTCTAAATAGGTTTGAGACCTTGGGCTGAGTAGGAGGGCAGAGCAGACTATCACAGCGAAAGGAGGTGCCAGACTTAATCATAGGATGTCTCCCTTTTCCATTGAGTAGCACAGGGATGCCTCTAGAGAGAGACAGAGAAATTAATTATTTATTTTCTTTTCATTTCATTGTTGTGTTTGAGAAGCAATCTCTCTGCTCAGAGGGAATTTTCTGCAATAATGATGGGATTGCTAGAGATGTCCTGCCAAGAGTCAGACACAGGCTATGCTATAATTACCTGTTAGCAAGGTGGATGTGAGAGACTGAAAAGCACTTTGTTAAACTGTATTCAGAGTTCAGTTTAGGCAAGGATACAAAAGATGCAGTGTGGGTTTCTCCACTGTTCTTTCAGGTCTGTACTTCAACAGCTCATGAGCCCTTGCACAGGAGGCCTTAAGCACCTGAAGCTTTCTTGTCCTGTCTCTCTCCTCTTTCAAAAATAGCCAGAACCTTGCACTCTGCAGAACAGCACCACTTTTAGGCAAAACACATTATATAAGGGGCCCCATGGATTCCAGGACTCCCAGGAGACACCCTACTCAGCTGCTCTGGTGCTGCACAGCTCTGAGAGCCTTGTGTCCTCTGGTCCACCCGGGATTTGAAGTATTCCTGGACTATATTGTGGCTGTTATAACCTCCAGATGTCATTTAAAAGGAGTTTCCAAGGGACTGTTAAGGCATCTTGAGCTGAGAGCTGCAATACTGCTACTCTTTCAAGGCTTGTGCTATTGGACAGTCAGCTGCCTGTTTACGGGGTGCAACATGGAAATGAAAAACTACTATCTACTATGAGTAGAAGGTAATGGATGCACTGATGTTTTTCTTGCTTGTTTGTTTAGAAGATAGTACCCAAAATATGCATTTTTATGACCAATTAAGAAGCTCCATTTGAGCTATGTCACTGAAGTTATTTATCCTGGATCCATCCCAATAAACTAAGGGTAGTATCTGTTGATAGATGAGACTTAAGTGGAATTTCTTTGGATATATTGCATTGAAACAGAGCAGATTCTCTTCTGCTTACAGTGAAGTTAACTTTCTCCAGTGATAATGACAAAGAGCAGAATCTAGCCTGAAAATATCCATATTCATGAAGAAGGGATTTTTTTCCCATTCATACCAGCTCAAATTATCTTTATTGATATGCATCATGAGATGCATAGATCACATATTTATACAGTCCAAAAAAAAAAAAAAAACAAAAACAACACTTGACAGCTTAAGAAAGCATTTTATCCACAAAAAGAAACAATTACACAGAATACTCATTGAAAATAAGAATGATTCCAAATATAACGCTTATAAAGGCACAGAGGAGGACTGAGAATAAATTGCTGCCCTGCTGAAGAAATAGGAAACAAAGTTACTGTGAAGAAAATCCTTCCACAGAATTCAGTACAAGCTCTCTCTTTAAAGAAAATGCAAGAGATCTGAAATTACTAACAGTAATATAACTGCCAGTAGGAAAAAGTCACCATTTTAGGTTTTTTGCTGCAAGGAACTTCTCTAACTCAAAAGTTTTCATCAGCAGTACAGTGCAGGCATGTGTATATATAATGCATACATAATCTGGGCACCGAAAGACATCTCATCACTCAAACATTTACTTTTTAATTAGCTCTTGGAATAGATGTTGCTTTCATATACAGAAAGAAGATATAAGTTTCTTTATGAGAGTGTTAAAACCTAGGAGCCTAGGTCCCAGGTTTCTTTGCAGTCCCATTGGTTTAACTGATGTTGCAGTTAAGAAAGGTGGAGATGCAGATTGATGAAGGCCCTAAGGTTACAGTCTAATGCCTTGAGACAGCAGATGTTAAAGGACTCATTTATATGGGGACTTGTTGTACATTGGGGAAAGCGCAGCAAATCACCTTTGCTTTAGTAAGAAGAGACACAAAGCTGAAACATGGAAGCTAGCAGTCAGGGAATTTCAAACAGGGAGCATATGAAGAAGGGAAGATAGCACAATATACAGTTTCTAGATTCCTTGGTTTATAAAGGGCTTTAGGCACTATATTGATTGAGCGTGTGTTAGGGCAATTTCTAAAGTAGAGTATCTGGATGGTGAAACCTGTTGACACGGGAGACCAGGGGTGGGTCAGTCAAAAATACAACTACCCCTGAGCAAAGGCCCCTGATCTCAGTCAGGAGTAGCACTAAGACCATGCAGGATAAGATTAGCTTAGACCTTGTATGAAGGATTAGGGGAGTTTTATGTGGAAGAAAAAGGGTTCGAGGTGGGGCTAACGGACAGCAAGTGCTGAAGTTGGTGTCACTTATATCTGTCATGGTCTGAAAAATAACCATTATTTGTAAAGGCTGTGGTGGGAGTGCAGCAAAACTGAGATGTCCTTTTCTGAAGACAGAAATAATTAATGGGAGCTTTCCACTCAGTGTAAAGACCACACCAGCTGTCATTTACCTAGTGCAATGCATGTATCCATGCTGTCTCTGTTACGGAGTGCCTTTAGGTTTTCTTTAACGATACCGTGCACCAGCATCTTTTGAGATAAGGCCTCAGCTACCTAACAGCTTTCTTTCACATGTAGCTATATCATCCTTGAGTTAAGCCCAAATGTTAACACAGTGGTATGTTCCTTTATGCACTTGCTTACGGTTGCTGGGAGAAGAGAAAATACTTTCCTTCAATTCTCCGTTGCTCTCTAATGAGCTCTGCACATGTAGCAATGTTAACTCTGCATTCCCAGCTCTGGCTTCCCAAGAAATTGCATTTCCCAGCTGCTTTCTTCGGGCCATTCTTCTACATGGCATTTGCAGGTATATCACTTTGGGGAAATGTCTGTAGAGGAGTCCTGGGTCTCCCCAAACCCATCAGCCTCACCTCGAGTCACCATGCAGGCCCCATGGCATGCTGAGCCCCATGGAGGGACCAAGGCCGCAAGAGGCACCAGGGCAAGTAAGCAGTGATTACTCCTTTGTCTTCGCAGCAGAAATCTGCTTAGTGGAAGGAGTAACATGGTTCTTAATAAGAAACTCCTCCTGTTTCCAATTAAACAAAAATTGCTGCCTATAAATCACTTGATCCCTGAGCTCTGTTCCTCAATTTCACTCTCCCTGTTATTGAGCCTCCATCTGCTTTTGACAATTCTTGCTACTCATATGTCTTTTAATGCTGTATCCCTCCAGAATGGCTTTCTAATTAAGTAAGCTCTGAAAATGAAAAGCAGCAGAACTCCAGCTTGCTTGCTCTCTGTACCCTTAATCCAGGAGTCCTGTATGCGCTATTTTGGAAGCTAAATTGAGGTCACTGACATTATGCATATTTGTTGTCTGATGCAGTCTTAAAAGCTCCAAATCCTCTATTCAAAATTATCTTTAGGCATATGGGTCAAACATTTGCAGGAAGAAAAACAATATTTGGAGCTTTAGCAGATTTAGAGAAACGGGGGAGGAGTGAGAAAGGGCCTGCAATCTCAGACCAGTATTTCTGTTGCAGTATGCTTTCACTGACCAGTGAAGACATCAGTGTCACCAGTGCTAAAGGAATAAATAGTTCCAATGGTATGTGAAAAGGAAAATGGGAGCTTTGCTAAACAGAAATGTCCTATAGAGGTTGCAGGCACCCTTTTGTAACGAATCATGTAGAGATGGGTTATTAATTCTTATCAGAATGCATCCTGATGAAATTGCATAGAAGAAATTAATGCAGTTGAGATTATCATTAAAAAAAAAAAAAAAAAAAAAAGAAAGAAAAAAGAAAAAGAACAGGTAGTATTTCTGTGCCACTAAATCTTATACTTCATGTGTTGGTAGTGCCACAGAAATTTATGGATACAAATCAGTATCAAAGTGCAACTGGTAAACAAATATCGTAACCATGTAAAAGTCATTTGTTTTGACATTTTGATACCCTCAACCTCAAAGGGAAAAAAATGCAAATTACATTTTTTTCACATTTGGATTCAGAATTCAAAAATCGTTAAAATCTTTTCAAAAGCTTGAGAATAAAGGGTCTTTTTTGGGAAAGTCAGACATTGCTGGAGATACTGAACTGTTTAGTCCTCAGCGTACATTTTATCTTGATTGTTAAGCCAGGTAATGTTGATTATTTTTCATTCATAATTCCTTCATCACTCACAGATAGAAAGAGTGTGATCAGTGTAAGAAAATATTTATGAATAATGCAAAATAAGGTAGATTAAAAAGAAAGGCTAAAAGGAGCACAAAACTCAGAAAATTGGCCTTACAGAAAAATTGAAAGCAGTATGGAAAATCTGAGACTAAGAAAAGTTTATTTTGAGTCATACTAAATATTTTTCATTGGAAGAACTTCATCAAAACAAATAAAGCCTTCATGAATGTTTTTGATTCAACAAAATTACATTTGGTGGATTATTTTTTCCACCAAAATGTTTAACCAGTTGTATAGTAGACATAACTTTCTCAAAACATTTTTAAGATGAGTTCTTTCGATGCTTTTCAAGTAGTGAGTGACCTTTCCATTATTTTGAGTTGAAAATATATTTTTTAAAAATGTGTGATCTGGATGAATCTTAGTCCTTGTGTGATAGTGGGTTGGTTTTACGTTAGATAACTGTCTCAGGGATGGGATCTTACATCAGGGTAATGATACTATGTGGTCACTCTGCTGCGCAGATCAAGCATGCAATCTACCAAGCTGTACAGGGAAGGAAGAGAAGGGAAAATAGTCTGGAAATCACTGTGTTTACCAACTTCCAAAATGCTCCTTTTGAGGTGCAATGGGAAGGAGCAGCAATGCTCATGTTAACAACTTCAAAGGATTCAAACTTCCTGCTGTGGCAGGAGGGTGAGAGACAGGTTGGACATGGTTTCCCCCACAATTTCCCTTAGGCTGCTAAGGTAGAGGTCGGAGGTCAGATGGGAGTGGTGCTGCCTGTCAGCCAGCTATGTATCAGTCTGTTGTCTTCAAGCCATTGGGGCTGGCTATGGGGAAGATGTAATAGACTTTCACATGACCCTGGCAACTGCATCAGCCCACAGATGCATTCCCAAATTTGTTGTGTGTGATTCTTGTATAGATGCGCCAATTACAACAGGATTGGGAACTCTTTGGGTCTCTCCATGACCACATACATACTCACTGAAGACAGCAGGGGTCAAATTTTCGTCCACTTATTTTACTTATTGCTCCTGACAGCCACAATCCTAGATCCAGTTGACTAAAACCAGAAATATTTGTGCTTGTGCAGATAACTGCTTCCCATGGGTTGAGCTACCGCAAAGGTTTTCTTAACTTTCCCCCACACCTGAAACTTCTTGGTAGCTTGTTATTAGATTTTTATACCTAATTATCCCAGCTTGTTTGCTTTTCCACAGATATATTAAAAACAATTTTGAAAAAAAAAAAAAAAATCATAAGCAGGGATGAGGGATGAGATCTATTTCAGGTAGTGAGAAAAGAGGAGCTCAGAATTCTAAGCTTAAAAGTAACGGCAAGATAGTATCAAGTACCCTAAATGTGGAGTAATTAAAGATTAAGGGGTTCAATATATTTATTTTCTAATTTTCCAAGTTCTTTTAACCAAAACACTCTGTGTGAACTTCAGCACTCCTGGTGACTTGTGTTGGCAGTATGTTGCATTTTTCATGTGATCATTTTATTTTTGTTCTTGGTAGAAACAGAAGTTCATTAGATCACGTTGCAAGCATTCAGAAGTCTAGAGGGGATTGACTGGGATACTCTGAAACCACAATTTCTGCTTCTGTAATTCTTTATTGATCAAAGTTACTGTTTTTAATCCTATGGTCACTGTTTTAATGCTGTTATTTTGATAAGCTTAATAATAATAGTTAGGTATAAGTGCTATAAAGAGCTTTCATAATACCATGAGTTTCCTTCCCTGAGTGCATTTTCCTTGCTTTAAGCTGAATGGCCATATTCACTTTCACCTCCCACATTCCAAGGAAGTGTTGCCGAGGCCTTTCTCTGAATGATGACCCTTTTTGGAAAGCAGTTGTAGCCAAGGATGCCAAAGAGCCCTTTGAAATGAAAGGGAATGTGAGCTGCTCATCTGGGCAGCTGGCTGGCAGCCAGGAACTCTGCTCGCTGAAGCACAGGCTTAGTCATGTAAAGCCCCACACATTTGCCATCCATGTGGCTAGCTGCTTCGTTGGTTGGAGCTGAGGTTCAAAGGCTTCAGATTTTGTTATTCCAGGGCACAGAGGCGCATGACCCCAGGCCCATCAGCCACCTGTGCTACCCAACACTTGGCTAAAGTCAAAAGGGACCCTCTGGCTCAGGCTGCCTGAGCGAACCCTTGTGAGGTATAGGTAACAGAGGCAGGACAGTTGAAATTAAAGCCTCAGCATACCTCCTGTGATCTGGAGCGGTGGTGCATATAATCACAAACTATACAAGTTCCATGAAGGACAACTTGGTGTCTCCGTTGTTCACAGTTTCAGGCCTGTCATGATGGGTGGACAGTTTGATAAACAGTCATATAGAGTGGAGAAGAGCCCCTTTCTAACCAGATGCAGCCGAGGATGGCACATCATGAGCTTTATCCCTGCCTAAGTTTAATCTCTCTGCTTTCATCTGTAATTTGGGGGGGTAACAAAACTGATACATAACCATTTTGTAAAGCTGGTGTAAGCATCAACTGATTGTTTTTTTCTTTTTTAACTAGCACCATTTGGTAAAAAAGGGTAGGTAGATAGAAATGTACATGCAAGAGTTAAAGCTTATGGCCATAGCCTTCAAGAGTGTAACATATTCATCTCATATCCCCAAGGACTCCACTGCAAGCATGTAATGACAGCTCCAAATTTTAAAGTATTAGATAATTTCCTGTAAATGAAATACATGGGAATATGATTCACCTGAACAAGAAATAATGTTTCCAACCTCCACAAGATGGATCACAAGTTACATTGATCAGTACGTGTTTTTTTGTTGGGGTTTAAAGAGAGGCCAGAGGATCAGTAAGAGGGCAAGTAGTGAGCTAACACAAGGAAGAATAGTGGTCTACATAATGATCTGCCCATCTAATCATTAGTCTCATTTTCCCTTCCTTGTCAGGCACCAAAATCCTAAAAGCAGTTGTACGTCACCTTGCTTAGTAGCTACAGAGCAGAGAAATGCAGATAGGTGGACTTGCAATGGGAAGCAAACTGACCAGTAAGAGCACACTGGTCCAGAGGCTGATGGGGTGCTGGTTGTGCAGAGAGCTTTTTATATATACACCCACACACCAACCTGCCCCTTGCCACCTATTCAGTTTGTGTGTTATTGGTCCAAGAGTCTTCAGTGCACAGCAGGACAGTATTACAGGGACAATTTAAGCAGCTGGGTGGCCAGCAGCAAAAGGCTATGTGTACTTCTAGGCAACACAAGCCTGTTTCAGCTGACGTTTCATAATGGTACCTGACGTGGCACTTTGTCACAGAGTCAGAAAGACGAATAAAAGATGTACATGACTACTGCCACTAATGGGAGGACAATCTCCCAGTCATGCATGAACCGTCATCTCCCTGTAGGGCCACAAATACCATTATCGTTGTCTGATAAAAGGACACTGAGACTTAAAAAACAGCTAGGTTTTACGAGTCAGGTTTTAAGCAAGCAGCTTGTTTCTTTAACCCTGACCCACAGCTGTTTGCCAGTGTTAGGGGCTGGTGGTTTAAGGCAAAACACACAGCTAAAGCATTGTGAGTCTGATGCAGGCTTGCAACCTCCAGGCTCACTGAAAAAGACCTCAGTGAGCTGTTGGGTCTGGCAGTGGGATGGCTATGGTATGCCCTGCCTCACCCGTTGTGCTCTTCTTTGCAGCTGAATCCTGTGTGATAGCTTGGACTCTGAGGTGCTTGTTTGAAGCTGAGCAGGGGGAAAGACTGATGATACCTTTGAAATCAAAAAACCCTCATTTTTACAAACTGCTACAGACAGTTTTAATCAACCCTCCCTGTCTACTGTCTGCTCCTTCTCAACTAACTTCAACCTTTTCATGATTAGGTATCTATATAGACTGTCTCTGGAGACACTGAAGAGAGAGGTAGCTCCAGATTCATGTCATTTCTATTCAACACTCGATTTAGGGGGGATTATCCACTGGAGGTACTTAGGAGGTGAATATTAGGCTCAATTGCTTTATAACAACATGCTTATGGTTGCACTGGGCTCAGAAAAGGTTTTGTTTCTGAGGGATTTCAATTATTTCTATTGCTCTTGAACCTAATTAAGCAAATCAAGATTCTGAAGGAAGTTGAGAGCCAGGAGATTTGCTCTGACTTACAATTTTACATGCATCTTTCTATACCAGAAGTGCCCAAAATGTACAAGTACAGTTCCTCCATATACTACAATGAGGTAGAGGGTGGAGCAGCTCTTCATCCCCACCTCTGGCTCAGATGTTCCTGTGTAAAGAATTTAATGTCCTTACATAAAGTTTTGTCTTCCAGTGTTCTAGAGCCTTCCTTCATTCTTAGATTTAATAATAATAATAATAATAATAATAATGATGATGATGTGCAGAGCTGCCTGTCTCTACAGGAACTTCAGATGGGTGATGCCTGGGGCGGGGGAGGTTGTGCTTGGGCACTGTGTTCCCATGGATTGCACTGGGCAATGAGGGACGATCAGCACAGTTTATTTTTTGTTTGTTTTTTGTTTTTGTTTTTCCTGCCAACCATGCTTACAGCATAGTTTCTCTCTCTGATAACACATTACTGTTGGAAGAGTTATCACAACAGAGACAAAAGGAATATCCCTTTAAAACATCTAGACATAAAGCCAAAAAATAAGAGTTCAAAAGCCAAAAAACAAGAGTTCAAAAGAAGAGTACCCTGTGAAAGAAGGGTACTGTGGTAGTGACTGAGTAACTGTTGATACAAACGTGTTTTAGTGGCATGGTGTACTTAATGCAACCATTTATGCCCCAGACTTGGTGTTTATCAGCAGTGAGATGCCAAGGTGGGAAATGGAGGCTGGAATAGCAGGAAGATTGCCAGAAACAAGGCAGGGAATGAGCTTTAGAAGAAAAAAGCAAAAGAAAAAGGATAGATCTTAGATACTGAGGAAGAAAAGCTGCAAAATTTGTCTAATGTAGATCTAGACCAGATGAGAATGGCATTGGAAGGACTCAGTGGGAGGTGTAGTAAAGTCACATGATGTGAGCAGGAGATGGATGGTAAGAGTAGTGTAGGTACTAATGTTTGAGTAAAAATGTGTATTACCTGGTGAGATCCATCGCAGTGGGGTGAAGAATTGAAACTAGATTGACTAGACTTAAGCGTAGAGCTGAAGAATTAGAATTCATAGCATCTTTATACATTCCTGAAAAAAAAAAAATACAGCTCAAAATACAATTGTCTAAGAAACTATTGCAAAACTGCTGCAGCTACAGTTAGCAGAATCTGACTCCCTCTTTTTAAGGTGGGTGGTGAATGGGTGGATGGATGGACGGACAGAGTGCTAGCAGGATTTGGCTTTGGAACTCACCCTTTTTGCTTCCTGCTATGTTCAGATTGGTCATGATGAAAAAACTGGTTTTGTCTTCAGTTGAAACTTCCATACGCATTAACTCTTTTTAAAGAATGGATCGTGCAGATCCTTATATGAGCACTAAAAACAAAAGCTAATGGAATAAATACTGGGAAAGGTCCCACAGCTTCCTGAAGACTGATAGCCAGATTTCTTTCTGCGTGCCTTTTGCATCCTTTTGATGGTATGACACTTTTTCCCTAGTAATGTCCAAGACACATACTGCATTAATCAGATAATGTAACTTTCCATGATCTAGCCCTAAAAAATGTAATTTAACTTTTTTCCCTCCCTCTCTGACTCTCTGTGACAACTGAGTTTTTCCTAATGGTTTCTCCAACCCAAGAAATTTGGCACAAGTTATTATATTGTTCTCTGAGCAAAGTTTGTGGCGTGATTAATGTGTGATTTGCTACCTGAAGCTTAATTAAGGCCATGATCTGTCAAAGGCTTATCTGTGATCCTTACTATACCTGAATAAGGAGTCATGAAAGCCAGTGGGACTGTGGGCACCAATACAGCTAAACCACGAGTATTTTAAGGATTTGGGTAGCCAAGCACGATACCCAAAACCAGCCTTATGCACAAAGGGCTGCACTTTCCTTCAGCTTTGCAATGACTGCATGGTTATTAATGGGCATATTATAATTGTGGTGCTAATCTGGAAAAGAAAGGAATATATTTTGAATCACACAGAAATGAGTTATTAATTTCCCTCCCTGCCCCTCATGTGGTACTTTCCCCAACTGTATGTAAGTCATATCAGATACAACTGAAGACAGCTTATTTGTTTTGTTGCAGTTGCAGGTGGAACTTGATCAGGAATATCAAGACAAATTCAAAAGACTGCCTTTGGAAATTCTTGAGTTTGTACAGGAAGCCATGAAAGGGAAAATCAGTGAAGATGGAGACCACAGCTCTGCCCCCTCTTCCCTGGCATCTGACAGTGGAAAATCAAATCATAAACCTCTGCAAAGTGAAGAGGAATTGGAAGAAAATAATTCAGAAAAAGTGTTTGATACTACTTTTTAACTGCCCAAGCAACAATCAGTGCACCAGGGCACACCATTCCCCAGCTGCCTGGCTCTGCTTTCCCAAAGTGAGCTGCCACTGAAGTGCTTCAGAAGGCGGGAGGAATCTGCATTCAAGTGCACATTTCCCAAAAGGAACGTTTTATAAAGTATTGTGCAAAGGTCTTCATTCTCATTCTTCATCTTATTATTATGCTAAAGCTTAGTGCAGTTATAATGGGAAAATTAATATGTTAATCATCCTCTCTCTCTCTTTTTTTTTTTTTTTTGGCCAATTTTCAGTGGGTAATTTTCTGGCCACGTTCAATATTGAGAATGTTTAATGAAGACCATTGTATTGAACAGAGACAAATGTGTGCAGATTTCCTTTTGAAGTGCCAGTGCAAAGTGCTCCAAACTAATACAGATAGATCCTAGAGAATATTATAACAGTACTTAATTGTATTTGTTTCCTACTTTATAACTTCACCTTGACAGCTGTACCATCATTTTACATTTGCACTGAAACATTTAATCCTTTTTAGCTTTGCAAGCACTGGTGGCTTGCTGTCTTGATATTATGTTTATCACATGGAAATAAATATATTTGCTGCTGAAAAGTCTTGGAACTGTGGAGACGAGAGAAAAACAAAGAGAAGAAATTTGCCTGGAGATTGTCAGTGTCTGTATACGTGTGTGTTTGTTACACTGTGTGAGTGCATATATGTTTGTATATATATATATATATGTGCACACACATTTATCTGTATACACACATGGCATGTTTTTGTTTGAAGTCAGCATGGTCTGTTGGCCAAATGAAAAGTTTCAGCGATACGTGAATAGAAAGAGTCTTTATGAAAGCTAACATCTGGGTTATACTGATATAGAATAGTAATTGAATCATTAAATTCTTTTTGTGGTGTTAGTGTTGTAAATCAAAGTAGTTTTAGAATATAAATTTGATATATATTTTGCAGACACAAAAGTATTGATTTTAAGTATCATATTTTAAGCTTACTGAATTTGATAGGATAATAAAACGTTTAGGACTACGGTATTTGAAATTTAACAGAATCTTCCATTATTTTAAAGACTGAGGTTCAGTTTTATTAAGGTCTGAAATTTAAAAGCAAAATATAAAAACCTGATCACTGTTATTTAAAAATGTATATTAATCTGTTTAACTGACTTCTTAATATAAGAACAATCAAAGTTAATGTACTGTATGATACGCATGAGAGAAGTCACAGCACATACTCAGAAATTTATATCAAACAACAGAGAGACTTCAGGAAAGTCAGGATATTTGGAAAGGTAAAGAAATGCTATTCTCTGGCATCCGATATTAACAGAAGTAGGAATTATGAAACATTACAGATGGATTCTTATTTGTCCCCAAGCCACTGCATGATGCTAAAGGCTTTTCCCTCAGCTGTGTAGCGAAAAGGTGTATTACGGAAAAAAAAAAAAAAAAAAAAAAAAAAAAACAGATTTGCATGGAGCGGCTTGATCCTGCAAATTCCCACCGACAACTTAACACAGTGTACCAGTGGGCTCAGCAGAACTATTTGGGGTAATAATGTTCACACACATTTGCAAGATTGGGGCCTTACTTTGTATTCAAAAGCAAACGGAGAAAGAAGTCAATTAGGTAGAAAGGCATTTTAATACATTATAACAGTTAAGTTACTTTACCTCCTTTCCCTCAGGATTTCAGTACTTTAAAGTAACTTTTATTTAAATTTAAGCAATAAAATACAAATCAAGCATAAAATTTCAGTTAAGTAATTATGTATATATATAAGTTCAAATCATAAATGATGAACGGTATTTTGATGTTTCTTTTTAAATTTAGAGCAGAAAGAAAATTGCACATTTTTTGAAGATCATATTTTGGATTAAAACTATTATGATTGATGATGATGAAATTAATGAGCATAAAATTCAAAAATCTAATTTCCATCTAGTACTAGAGAAGGTGAATCCTCTGTAAATCTTTATTTTGCACTTTGAAATCAAGCTTAATCATTCGTGGAAAATGAAGAGTCAAGATGTAATGCTGCATTTTATAAAGTAAAAATGACATACTGTCTAAATTATTAAAAGAATAAACTGATAGCAGTCTTCACAATAAAGCTGAAGACTATTGCATTATAGAATTCATTGTACAGTGCAGGCTTTTAGGTAAAATCTTAGCTCCTTTGAATTTCAGTGCTACATTCCCATGGACTTCAGCGGAGCCAGGATTTCACCACAGACTTCAAAGAAAGTTGGGGAAATAACAATTAACCTTTTATTTATATTTCAAAACAAACAAACAAAAACCTTCTGATTGAATTAAGTATATTATCAGCTGTAGTCATTTTACAGTATGTTTGTATTTGACCATTTACTGTACTCACATTTTTTTATATCTGTACAGTGCCACTTTCTGCAGGTGTAAGGTAGTGTGTAATACTGTACATCTTGCATTGTTCAAACTATTTCAGTGAAACAGATATCATTTAATATTGATATTACTTGAACTATAGTAAGATAATGAAAAAGGGTCTTTATGATGTGCAAGTCTTGTGCCTTTTATGTATTTGCTCTGTTCCATGTTGAATGTGTGGAAATGCTGTATCGTGGACTTTCTGCTGTATAGAATAGAGCTGTCTATATTAAACTAGGTTGTGCACTTCAGATATCTTTACACTACTGAAAATAGCTTGTTTTTGGCAGAATAAACAGAATTTTAAAAAATCTAATGAAGGCCAGACATTTTAGATTTAACATGTTCATAATTATGTTAATTAATGCTCATGTTTTAGCTAAACATTCACTGAAACTAAAGGGACATCATTGCTTGCCTTTCTTTGAAATCAGTGTTGCTCTTGTACATTGTATTAATAGTGTCCGTGATTGATTAGTCCTCAATGATTTGCTTTCAAAGTAGGATGAAATATTTCAGTTAACTTGTACATATTTTTTGGTTCTTAAATCTTTGTTTCAGAGGCATAATTCACATTTTTGTAAAAATTCTATGCAATTTTGTGGCATGATGTTTCTTCCACTTGTAATTTTATGTGCTTACATTACAGATCCAAAGGACAAATAAAAATTTCTTAACACAAAGTGGTTGTTCTCTCTGTTCATTGACTCTATAGTGGCAGTTGACTCAGGAGACCTTCCTGACCTCAGTGGCCTTACATCGAGCCCTCTGATATCAAAAAGGGCAGTGGCACAGGAAGCCAATGAGTTTTCCCTACAGCCTCTTGTGCTTACTACAATAAGAACAAGAAATTGTACATGTGAGGACATCTGCCCCTCCCAGGGAAAACATATATTTGCTGCTGTTCTGAAAAAAATGGAAAACTGAAAAAGTGCATGGCAGCTAACAAACCGGTAAGAATATTTATTGGTTTACAGGACAGGCTGTTATAGGACAACTGCATGATTTTCAGCCATACCTGTAAACTACCTCAACAAATTATAGCAGCCTTACTTCTTTCCATTGCCCCAGTTGTTTCACTAATCATCTATGCTGTGAAATGTACCTTTGCAGGGTCCATTGAGACCATTGGAAAATGAATCTATTCCTTTGGCTTTTGACTTTCCTTTCCCCATTTAATTTACAAGCTAAAAAATTATCTCTGGGAGAAGAGATAAGCAGGTATATTAATCCAGTGTACTAAGGGATATACCTTTTAAAATGAATAGTCTCCAAGGCAGTTAGATTCAAATTGCTCACTTGGAAAGGTTTGGGGAAATGGGGTCTGAAGAGAGGGATGGACATGGCTCAGTGTAAAAGCAGGAAAGAAGGGATGAATAGAGCTCAGTATCAAGACCATTAATTTGACACAAGAGAGTAAGAAAAGGAAAGAAATGGAGGTGGAACACTGCAAAATAAAATAAAAATGGGTGTGTGTCCTTCCTGATGAAGGAATAGTGGGATGTGAAACCATCAATTGCTTTTCAGAGGCCTTGTCATGTAGCGAGGCAGGAGAGTGCAGGAAGACAGGAATGCAGTGCGGATGAGTGGGGTCAGGGAGAAGTGTGGTGGGAAGACTTTCAGGAGGATGAGGGGGAGACCCCAATAACGAGGAGGATGGACAGTGACAGCAAGCAAAGCAGGAGAAGCCAGGAGGCCATGGGAAGGACTGGGAAATAACCCCTGACTCCTGCGGGGCTCACGAAGCAGGATTCTCACAGTCAGCCGAGCAGACGTCCCCAGCACTTGTTGTACTTGTACAGCCACAGGAGACTGACTTGGCTGCTGAGGAGAGAGGGTGACAAGCTTAGTGTGATGGTTTTACTCGGGTGGGCAGCCGAGATCCACCACAACCACTCTCTCACTCCCCCTCCTCAAAGAGGAGCGAGGAGAAAATACGATGAAAGGGGCTCAAGGGTTGAGATAAGGACAAGGAGATCACGCAATAATTATCGTGACGGGCAAAACAGACTCAGCACAGAGAGAAAGTAAGATTTATTGCTTATTACTAACAAGTTAGAGAAGTGAGAAACAAAGAAAAGAAACCAAAAGCACTTTTCCCCCCATCCACCCTCTTCCACCTCCTCCCCCCGTGCGGCGCAGGGGAACGGGGGAATGGGGGTTATGGTCAGTCCATAGCGCTTCTTTTCTGCCGCTCCTTCTCGGTCACTCTTGTCCCCTGTGCTGTGGGGTCCCACCCACGGGATGCAGTCCTTGCCGAACTGATCCAGCATGGGCTGTCCACAGGCAGCAGCTCTTCAAGAACTGCTCCAGATATAGTGGTCCGTACCCCCGTGGTCCGTACCACAGGAGTCCATCCCTCAGGAGCAAACTGCTCCAACCTGGGTCCCCCCACGGGCAGCAGCTCCTGCTGGGCCACCTGCTCCTGCGTGGGCTCCTCTCCACGGTCTACAGGTCCGGCCCAGAATCTGCTCCGGCAGGGGTCTTCCACAGGCCACAGCCTCGGTTGGTGCAGGTCCACCTGCTCCACCATGGTCTCCTCCACAGGCTGCAGCGTGGAACCCTGCTCCACCGTGGTACTCCATGGGCTGCAGGGGGACAGCCTGCTTCACCATGGTCCTCACCACAGGCCACAGGGGACTTCTGCTCTGGCTCCTGGAGCACCTCTCCCCCTCCTTCTTCACTGACCTTGGTGCCTGCAAGGCTCTTTCTCACTCCTCTCACCCTCCCAGCTGCTGAGTGGCACAGCGTTTTTTTTGTTTGTTTGTTTGTTTGTTTTCCCTGTCTTAAATATGTTTTCACAGAGGCGCAAAACAACATCGCTTATTGGCTCAGCTCTGGTCAGCAGTGGGGCCCTTACCAAACTTGGGCAGCTTCTAGATCCTTCTCGCAGAAGCTACCCCGATGGCCCCCTGCTACCAAAACCTTGCCACGTAAACCCACTACACTTAGATGTGTGGAAGAGCTATTTGGAGGCCAACCAAGGGGACAGTGGTGTCACAGAGGCCAGGCAGCAGGGGCAGAGCTGTGTGCTCTTGTGCAGCTGTGGACGCTAGGCAAAGCAAGCCTTGCTGAAGCTTCAAGTGAGTTCTGCAAACCCACCAAGAAGCCACAAAGATTCAGTTGCAAACCTCAGGTCAGCATTTCTTATTGACAGATTGGCTTCAGTGACTGAATGTGGCCTGTTTGGGCTCACATTCAAAGACCTCTTGCTTACCCCAGTAACTGTAGAGGGAGTAGACAAACCTAACTCTGCATCTGATTTTCGCTTCTGACACCAGGCATCTGGGAACCAGGCAAAGTGTTACTTAATTTGGAAACAGATAAATCCTCTCCTGGATTTAGCCCTAATCATACACAGAAGACACCTGAATGCCAAGTGAGACCACATCTGTGACCCTGCCATTTCCCACGGAGTTGAAACAATGCTGACCTCCTTACCCAGCCCTGCCCAGAAGTGGAGCACCCCTAAATGCGAACAGCAGGATTTGCTTGGCCATCATTAGACCTAGTTTTGCCTCAGGGTCAGGGCCCTGGCCTTGTTCTCTTTTTAAAAGGCTCAGTAAGACAATGAGGATTTCCTGTGTGATGAAGGAACAACTACTTGGAAAAAGGGTCAGTGCAGGAAATTAAAGCCATGTGCAAAAAGCAGCTGGTGATGGTCACTGGCAAAGTTAAAGAAGCTGACTGCAGAAATGTGTGCTGGGATTAAAAAAAAAAAAGGTCTTCTTAAGAGAGAAGTTCTCCAGTAGTGTGCACTGGTAGGACAGTCAGCAGGAGAAAAGACCTGAGGTTTGTACTGCTTTCCACAATGTAGTTGTATTCCAGTTCTTCTAAGTGTGTGGGTGTAGAGGTGTGGTTCCTAAGTTCATCAGGATTGGAATCATGGAAACAGCATCCTAAGAAAGATGGATCTGAGGGAAAAAAAAGAAAAAAAATAAAAGAAAAAAAAAAAAAAAAGAAGCCAAGTGTTCAGCTTACAAACAGTAAAGAGGAAAGGAAGGGAGGTATCACATTGCCTATTGTATAACTGAAACAATTTTAAAGGCTTGGGTTTTATGGAATGGCGGGCTACAAAAGGTGGGGAGTAGAGCATGCTGTGCCTCGTGGTGAGGGGTGCCAGTCACCTTGTCTGGAGCCTGCCAGAGCAGGTAGAAGGGCTTTAGGTAGCACAGGAAGTGCAAAGACCTAATTAGAAACAAATGGAATCCAACCTGACAAATGCAGAGATTTATAACCTACTACTGTATCAATGGTGCAAGCCTAGCTAATGAGCAGGAGAGGTTTTGTTGCTGAAAACTGTAATGTAATTAGTGTTTCTGAACTGCAGTGGAATATCTTGCATACTCAAATACATGGATATAGCCTCTGTAACAGGGATCAAAGCAGTCATCTTTTTTGTTTGTTTTTGGTGGTTTTTTGTGTGCTTTTAAAAAGAAAAGAAAAGAGAAGAAAAGAGAAGAAAAGAGAAGAAAAGAGAAGAAAGAAGAGAAGAAAAGAAAAGAAAAGAAAAGAAAAGAAAAGAAAAGAA
>CM021767.1:472158-553465 GCA_011076525.1 Nettapus auritus
TTTTTTTTTTTTTTTTTTTTTTTTTTTTTTTTTTTTTTTTAAATGAACCATCAAATGTTATAAGAAGGAGCTGGACTGAAAACCCTATACTGACACCAGCTCAAGGTGGTTGGGTGGTCTTGCTCCCTTTTGGATGGGAAGGAAGTTTTTTGCATTTTTGTTTTGTTTTAATACCTAGATCATCTTAGATTTGCCTTAGGTCAACTGTTTAACTGTGACTGCCCGTTGCGATGTTCTCAGGGAACCAGAGAGAGATCCTGCTGTCTCTAATGGGAATTGTCCCAACTGGAGCAATTAACAGGTAGCCTTTGTTTTTCTTTTTGGCAGAGGGAGGTTATCCTAGCATTAGGCAGAAGGCAAAAGCCAACAGATGTAGAGCTGTCTTAGTTACTCCTTGCATGAATGCAACAAGATCCTAGGGGGGCACCAGGTATTTTTTTATCTTGTTTGACAGCTCAACAAATGTCCAGCAGGGCTGAGGACTCCATTTCAGTCCAGAGGCATATTTTTGATGATTGTGATAATCTTGGCTGCAGTATTATTGGAATATTCCCTCTCTTTCAGCGCTACACATACAAGGTCTACTGCATGCTATGGCAAGGTTTTAGGCATGTATTAGGGCCAAAAGGGGGAGTGTCTTTGCATGGCACTGCAATGTGTCAGGTTCCCCTCCCCTCTGTTTATGTTTTGCAGTTGCTTTACACCTTAAAAACCTGGCAGCTAACCCTGCATGGGCAATGTTAAGGCTCAGCATGCTGCCTGAAAATCACCTAAATGTCAGTCAGAGAGGTTGCGTGCCAGTCATTACTCCCATCCTGAGCCTGTAGTGGAGCAGTTAGGCTTGCACCAGGACAAAAAGGCTTGCACAAGCCTCAGCTTCCAGGAGATACAACATCAAGACAGCCTTTTAAAATGGCAGTTTATGCTGGAGTGCTCCCTCCTGCATAGGAGATGGTTTGGAGGATATTTTTTTTTTCATCTCATCAGAAAGAAAGAGGAGTGGTGCAAGCCAGCAGCAGAGAAGGCATCCCACAGCTCTGTGCAAAAGCCAGAGGTGATGTTATTGTCTGCAAGAAGACAAACCAGAACTGTGAAAGAAATATACCCCAGTCTTTTCCCATTTGCACTTCCAGATGGCTGTTACAAAACACAGAGACATGAAGTATATGCCTGATTCTGTCACAGATGACAAAACCATGCTTGTGGATCACACTAATCCCATCATGTCTGGCCCCCATGTCCTCTTGGTTGTGTTACTAATCCCTGTATCTAATCTCCAAAGAACTAGATTTTCCTTTAGACGTCTGATTTTGCTGAAAGATCTGAAAATGGCTCAAGGGAATAAATTATTCTTTCCATAGCCTATTATAATGTATGATCCTTAAATTGCCACCAGATCTGCCTCTTTCAGATAGCGGAAAAAGATAATATTTCACTCACCCCCAGGCCAAAAGGAGGAACGGGTCCAAACCATGCCAGCTTTCAGCATCTCAGCAGCATCGTGGGTGCAGATGGTATGAACTCTTGGAAAACTGCGAGTGCTGTAGGATTAGCACTCTCCATCACTCACTCAAATTAGTTCCTTACAGTGGCCTTCAGAACTGAGGAAGTGTTTATAAGGCTGTAAGTCTGTCATGGTATAAATCAGCGTAGAGTATGTGCTGTGGGGTGACGGATCAGCAAAGTCATTTGGGCAGGATCTGGCCTGGTACTGCCACCCACTCACAAAAGTCAAACAGGGACATCTGTGAGGCTTCCTGATTTAAATCAGGAATTTATTCTTATTTCTAATTGTAAGAATTACCATCAGTAATATTACCAGTGCTTGCAGCAGTTACTGACTATATTCTTGCACCTTCCTTTGCAAGCAGCAGAGGTGGGACATTCCTAATTTGTGAACTGGAAACTGTTTTCACATGACTGCAGGAGATGATGCTTCCAAAAAATCAATAAACATCATAACACTTGCAGTAGTATCAAAGTTAGTGACTCTAAATCAGTGGAGGATATAAAACCACTAACACTGGGAGCTATAGAAGACAGGTAATTGACTAAAAGTGTGATGTATTTTTATAAAAGGGGGGAAAAAACAGGAATGGGAGATATTTCTATAGAACCATTTTGGGGTATCTTTCTGGCTGGCATGCCTTACCTCAGCAGAAATGCAGGCACCAGCCAACAGTGCCTGATCCTCCTTTCCCTGACAAAGTTGCAATCTGCTGGCAGCTGCAGCAGAGCAGGACTAGTCTTAGTTACAATAAATTACACCAATTTACCAGGCAACTTTCCATTTGAGCCACACTGTGGATCTGATTGCAAATGAAGCCCATTCAGGCATAGTAAGAGCCAGGCATTCGGGATCACTGCTTCTGGATTCAGGCTAAATCTGTGCTCTCTTGACAGGAGACTTGTATGGCAAGGTGTGCAGGTATCGACACACCATTCAGGCACAGGTCTGCAAAAAAAAAAAAAAACAAAAAAAAACTATTGCTACTAAGATATATCTGCTACTTTTGCTAAAAAAAAAAAAAAAAAAAAAAAAAAGTACTCATTTAATAATGAAGTGGTGATTGCATCATGCTTTTTATTGTAACAAAAGAATACGCTCTGTAAAAGAAGTTGTTGTGCAAAGTTGCTTGTTCTAGCCAACATTTTGGCATGTTTTGTTTCTATATGAACAGCTTCAAAATATTAATCATTTAAACTGTTTTGAGAGTTGGATTTTAGTGCTTTTTAATTGATGGCTTGTCATGGATGTTAAACACTAAGTCCAAGTTTCAACTTGAGGGGACTGGCAGCTATACTGCACCATCATTTCTGACTCTGGGTGGCTGCAAAGGTTGACAGCTGAGACTGCACATACAATTTTCTGTACATATTTCTCAGAAGTAATTAAAAAAAATGGCTGCAGGGGAATGAAGGAGATATTCCTTCTTTCCTAGCCAGATCACATCCCTGGTCTGATGTACCATGCAGGCCTAAAACACTTGTGCTAGCCTGAGGGCAAGAGCAGCGTACAGGCTGTGGCAAGTACCCAGGGTGGGATTTTGAAGGAAAAGGAGCCTCCTGAAGGGAGGCTACATTTGCCTTCTTTGCCTTTCTTCAGTTGTGCTGAGCATTACCTGACCTTTATCCTTGGCTGGGTCATCACAGACACAGTCCATGGGGGCTGAGGAAAGCACTACTTAACTGCACTCTATTTAACAATGGTAAAGCACAGCCAATACTACAGGAAAGTGTGCATGTGATAAACCCTTTTCTTACATGTGGGTTCTTACATGTGGGAGTAACAGGCTTCATGGGTTCAGAATGACTTAGATTAAAACAAAATCAAAGCTTCTGTTGTTCCCACATCTGCCTCTAGAGGTTTTGAGATGTGCCCTATGGTTTTCAAGAATTTATTGTTGGTGACCAAGCAGGACTTTCCACAAACAAGAGAAGCTACATCTGGAAATGCAGAGAGCTTCTAGTTCAACATTAAATGATAACAATTACATGGGCATATTTGAAATTGCTTTCTCAAATCAATGTCAGAGAGCCAACAATCATTTGCCCATCCTCTGGGCCAGGGATTGACCTGGAAAATGATATCTTTTTGTCATCCTGGGATGAGATGTTTGCACTGACTGTATTTTGATATAGTTGTGAAAGCTGAATACCAGCTCTAGAAGCTATTGATAGCATATTAACATTCCAAAAAAGAAGGATTTCTCAGGTCTCTTGAATGTGCATTAATATTAAATCCTCTGGAAAATTTCAAAATGTGAGTTTGACATGAATCCCCTGTAACAGAACATCTCCCATGAGACAGAATGAGAGGGGAGAGCATCACTCACCACAGTTGACAGTTTAAATATCCCCAGAGAAAAAGATATAACCAATGAAATTGTTTCTGTATATGTGCTGGATTTGGGGGAGGGAGGCAAATTTGTTTTGTTAAGCAAATGACCAGAGACACTTCTGCAAAGCAGAAGATAGATTTTAACAGGTAGTAAAATTGTGCATCTAACTTGGGATCAGTGACCTAACAGAAACAGTTGGAAATTACTGTTTTTAAAAGAAGTAAATCGCAGTCCTGTCTTCAGTACAGCTGAACTTGGGCAGTCCACCCTGCAACTTTAGTGTGTATGGATGTATGTCGTGAGGAAGAAAAGAGCATGGACTTTGGGGCAAATGTTCCAAATTAAGAAGGAAAACATTCCATGATTTACATCAAAACTATAAAAATAAGCACTTTGCACAGCTCATGCTCTGACTGAAGTCAGAATCCCTCATCCAAAACATGCAGAAATGACTTTTAATTACTCCAGCTCATGACAAATAAAACTCTCCTTGGTGTTCCGTGGTTAAAATATCTTCCTGTAACCATTCCCAGATCTAAGAGGTACTGTATAAACATCCAGAAAATGCAGTGATACCCATAGTAGAGCACACAGGAAAGGGGGAAGGGAGAAAGCAAAAGGCCTTATTTGTAGCTTTTACTATATTAATATTGTATGATGAGACTCCCACAAAGCCGCAAGTAAGCCTGTGGCCCCAGTGGACTAAGACGTGTCTTAAAAATACATGCACAAAAAAGGCAAGCAAGAAAAAGGCATATTTTCTGTGGGACTGGAAGCCTCTCCATCCACCCTTGGCAAACTGCACCAAGGTGATGGCCAGAGCAGAAAGTTATAAATGGCCTCTAGTTGCAGTGATTCTCAAAGTGCCTCAGCTGTGAGCAGAGCTTTTGTGCTTAAACAAAAGCATTTTCTCTTCCCATATTCCAGGCAGATGTACAAGGACAGCTACACTAATTTAATGGGCGGTAGCAGTACAATCCTCTACAAGCAATATCACCCTCTTGACGTGCAGAAAGTGTGCAGGCTGGAAGCTACAGTAGTCTGTAGGGTTTGGGTGAAGTTCTTTCCTTCTGTATACTCTAAAAATGACCCCTAGAACAGGACACCTCTCCCATGAAGCAAAATAATACCTCATCTGAGGTACCCCACAGGAATTATGCCCTGAGCTGTCCTGTGAGGAGTGCAGAGGCTGTGTGCTCATTAGCAAAACTGTAGATTGCTGGAGAGAGCAAAGAAAGGAGGTTTGGGAAGCAAGAAATTAGGGTTTACTAGCTGATACATATGAAGTTTGAATAATTAAACTTTGAGAACATAACTGACACTTTTGGGCACCATAAAATACTGAAGGCACTTTGGCCTGCTGACTGTGCCATCAACTGGCACTGGCTTTTAAACCTGCTAGTAATTCATTAGATGTGAAACCATGATGCTTTTGCAAAGGCACCACTTCAGTGCAGCAGAAGATATCATTATGACCTCCCCAGCAGTACCACAAAGGCTCAAAAGATAGAAGTTAGGCACAGAGATTCATTCTTTATCAAACCTGTTTTAACAGCACAATCACAAAAGGCACATACACTAGGAAGCAATGAAATGTCCAGCACTTCTACAGGCATCTCCTCAGACACCCAATGGAGGAGATACAGAGAGTGAGCCAATCAATCCTAATGCCTCACAGGTGGGACAGGGTGAAGAGACCGACCCTCATCAGATCCTGAAGGGTGTAAGAAAGCAGCTTCAAAAACAGTGTCCGGTTGCTAGCACAAGGATACGTCAGAGGGGTTTGTAGCAGCCATTATTTGTCATCCACGGCATCATGAATGTTCCTGGACACACCCCCTGGATACCAGAATCCTAGTGCCTGTGGGGCTACCTGGACGTGCATTTTTGTCTGCTTGTGAGCAAGTAAGTGAGAGGGTGAATTAACAAATTTATATTTTTGTTTCAAAATGAAATAACCTTTCCCTGGCATGTGGATTTGCCACACTGAGTTGCAATGTTACTTCGCACAGTTCAGTCCTTGCAACCTGATCTCCCATGGAAGTGTTTGATAGCGTCATTGGTTTGTAAGTGAAAGAAAGAAAATAATTACATCAATCTCTAGAGTACTTGAAGCATCTCTAAGCTGCCATTGAGGGTGCCTCCTGCCAGCAGCACTTGAGTGCTGTTCCTTAGGTTGAAAACTTTCCCTTTTGCTGTGAGAGCCCCTTCACAAGAAGTGTCAGGTGCAGAAAGAAGGCATTCCCTTGACAGAAGGGCAATGCTGATTGAGCCTCCCTTAACTTACAAAGTATAGCACCAATTTGTGGTATTTTGCCTAAGACGAAAAGTACTTCAGCTGTGGGAATAATTTGCAATAACGAGGGATGAAATTTAACTTTTCAGGATACCTCTTATGAAGTAAAAAATGCAACAAAGTCACAGTGAATTTCTAGAGTACTTGACAGGAACTTCCTTTGGGTAGGACTCTACAATGAGCACCTGACTAGCAAGCCATTTGTGTCTTCCTTACCAACTATCACTGTTGAGCAAATGCCACCAGAAACTGGAAGGGAGTGTGACCAAAGCTCCTCCAGCAGCACTTCTGCTGCTTTTCTGGTGGTAGATAATGGTCAACAATATATACTTATCTGTGCATATACATATCTGTGGAGATTGCTAACACAAATGAGCAGGATTGTTTGTGTTAAGCCTAAAGATATTGTTGCTACACAGTACTGTGTGTGGCTGGGGTAGGTTGAAGGGAAAAGAATCATAGAGTATCCCGAGTTGGAAGGGACCCATAAGGATCATTTAATTAAGTCCAACTCCTGGCACTACACAGGCCTAGCCAGAAATTCAGACCATGTGACTAAGTGCACAGTCCAAATGCTTCTTAAACTCTGACAGGTGAGTCAAAGAAAATACCTGAAGCTTTGGTTTTATTGCCTCTGACAATATCCACTTCCAGCATGTAGCTGCATTATTCAGACAGTTCTCTATCACTCAAAGGTGTACAGGGCAAGAAATTATTCAGACAGGCCACTCTTCCATGCAACTGCAGGTGCTCAGAGCAGCAAAGCAGTGGGAGTATATGGCTTGAGTCCCAGCAGAGCTGCCTCACTGCAACCACATGCTGGGCTGAGCACATGCCTCTGTTTGCTCTTTCAGAGATGGCTCGAGACATTATGCTCCTTTGAGTGGTGTTGTGGTTTTTGTATGAGATAAACCTTGGTTTACATAAGATGTGACACGATTGTTAAATTGAGAAATGCTGGGGATTAACCTTTCTCGAGGTGCTGGCAAGGAAATTGTTGGCCTGATCAGACAGTATGCGTCTGCATACTAGTACTTGGCACTGTTGGCACTTGGATTAGGAAATGACAGCAGTGTTTTCCATAAACTGTGTTAGTTCATGTGAACGCAAGCAGAGTTGAACTTGTACTCTGAGCATAGTGATTTCTGGGATAAGTTGTTTGCTTTACTTCCAAGCAAGGTATTTCAGAAAAAGGCTGTTCATTTCTTAAGTTGGTTTGGCTCAAAGAAAAAAGGACTTCTCCTGGGGAAGAGAGCTGCTATGAAGTTAAATGGGGAATAGACTAACCAGACTTTACTAGGAGAAGAAATGGTGTTCTTCACATGAATGGTAACTTGCTATGGCCAAAGAAAAAGCCCTAGGAAGAATTCACCACGTATCTTCTCACTGGCATTTAGTAGTCTTCCTCAGTGAAAGCTGGCATATTGCAGGACAGATGATTTTCCTGGATTTTTTTTTATGGTACTTTACACTTCCCAGGAGTTGTTTCTATATGACTGTAATAAAGCTGTCAAAATAACAGCTTGCAGTAGGAGATGTGATCGCACCTCTCCACTCCATGCTGCCCCCACCTCCTGTGGCACCTGCTCCTAATGAAAGACTTGAGGATGGGGCCAGATGAAGGTGACACTGCCTGCAAGTGCAGGATGTGTCTCTGTGATCGGTTGGCTGACCTTCCCAGCATAGCAGTGCCTCAGTTTCCTGCATCCTTCTCTTTGCTGAAGGCTTACAAGCCTGGTCCCCACTACAGTCCTGCTACTGGTGCCTGCCTCAGCCCACACACCATGCACTAGCCCATGCACTCTGCCTACTATTTTAGTGACTTCTCTCCTTCGCTCCATGACCTCTAGAAGGTCTCTTGCAGCCACCGGCTTTGCCCTTTTTATACACTGCTCTCCCAGCCTAGTATTTTTGCTCTTCCTGAAGTGTCTGTCATGCGTGAAACACATGGGGCACAGTCCCACCAGCAGCTGGCTGAGAGCACTGGGTTTTAAAAAGTCAAGGCTTTTCCATTAAAATTTGACAGGGCAAGGAGGGTAGAGATGGGACAAGGACCAGTCCACATCCACTGAGAAATGGCTCCTGAGTGCACCTCCAGAAAGTACTGCCTTAGGTCTACCTAAGACAGGGCAGGGGGACATTCCCCTGTGGGGAAAGAGTGATTATTAGAAAGTGTCACACCTAAGTCACCCGTCAGCTCTGAGTCTGGAAATTGTCATATAAAGTTGAGTGGGTAGAAACAACCAGGGCAAAATACTTATGACAGGACTACAGTCACCATCCATCAATGTCTGTTAGTGTTTGCTTGGAGGCATCGGCCTTTTTCTTTTATTAAATATCTTAAGTAACCTACAGGTTCATGCTTGCAAGATCAGCATTTCCTATGCATGAGAGCTGCACCTCTTGAAGACTAAAACTGTAGGCTGTGCAGGTCCAATATACCCGCTCAATAAGATGTTTAAGTATCTCTGCAGGAATGATCTCTGTCACTTAATTTGCTGATCAGTGTTGTCATATCTATTTGTAGAATACTGTATAATTTAGGGTGAAATCCCTGGAGAATCTTCAGCAAATGCTATAAGTAATTGAATCTGCTGATTTCTGAAAGTCGGATGAAAACTGAGCATTATTGTAACACAGATTATGTGGTGATGATGCCAGCTAGCTTTACATATCAAATTCACATCTGTTCTTTGTTGCTGTAAACCAACCACGTGGACAATGAGTGAATAATAAAATGAAGAGTCCCAACTTCTGTTTAGCAGAAATCTGAGGCAAATTTTCAACCGTGTCAGCAAAAGCAATGCATTTCTTGAAGAGAAGTGAAGGGAACTTGCATTACTGAGCCAAAGGGGGAGCAGAAGTCTCAGAGGCAATTTAGGGAAACATCAGGAAATGGTTTAGGCTATCTTATGGAGGCAGTGGCTCACTGATGAACTCTAAGGCTGAGTGCTGCTACTCCCAGTCATAGCTGTGTGATGCCTCAAGCTGACACAGCTGCTTCCCGCTTCTGTTTCAGCAACCAAGCAGATTTCCCTTATCAGAAAGACTAATTTTGTCTGGGTGGCAAGCTGTAAAAACGGGACTTTCTAGTCTGACTTGTACAGCATTTGGAGTTTTTCTGTGGAAGTGGGAGAGCAAAGAGAATGAAGGTGGTGTGGCAAGGGGCAGGGATGGCTGATCTAAGGGCACTGGGTTACAGCATCTTGCTGAAGAAATGGTTTTCCAGAAGAGCAAAACTTGTGGAGGATACTAGTAACAAAGATCAAACTAGGATGCTGGATTGTCTGCACCAAACAGTCTGCTCACTGATAATTAGTGGATATTTCTTCAGGAGGGAATAAACTTCTGTCAAACTACTCTGGCCTCTTTAGAAACCCTTATAACTTTCTGGTTTAATGTTAGTCTCACCTGCTTCCCACAAAGGAACTTCTCATAACAAAGTCAAAGATATTAAAAAGAAAGCTTGGCATGAGATGAATAGGCAACACAAGGAGTGGGTGGAAGCACTGACTAAATTTTGGAGAAAATATCTATTATTAGAAGGCTGCTGCTAGCCCCTGCACCCTGTATGGTGCCTATTAGCAATTCATAGGGTATGCATTGCTGACTTCTAGAAGCAATTCCTGCCTATTGGTACTTTACAGAAAGAAAACTGTGCTGAGTTGATAGATTTTTGTGGCCAAAGTGCTTATTAAAAAAATAAATGCATATTCACTCCTGAAAGCCTCCCCCCAGAATTAAGTAGGTTATTCTGTGCTTTTTTTTTTTTTTTTTTTTTTTTTTTTTTTTTTTTCTTCTGTGGAGGTACTTGTGTGCTGCAAGTTTTCTCTTCAGCTGCTCTGTAAATCGTCAGCCTGGGGCACTGCAGGCTACACAATGACTCCATGACTTGCCAGGACAATAAAGCAGGGCTTTAAGGCTCTACAGCCCACAAAGACTTGAGCACACACCCTACTTTGTGTAGCCTAGTGACAGCAGCACAGATGTGCCCGACGCAGAGTGCATGCTACAGTGCTGTGATGGAGGAGGGCCTAAATACACACAGACATCTCAAACAGAGGCAGCTGTCAGCAAGGCTTCCTCTCCTCGGGAGGACGCTTTACTTGCAGCTACTGTGAGGGAGCCACTGCCTATAAATTCCACACTTTGTTGTTTTGCCAGCAACCGGGAAGGGAGCAGTAAAAACCTGTCAGGTCGGTTAGAAACCGAGTGACAAGGCTGCAGAAGAGCCACCTGAAAATAAACAGGCAAACAATAAAAAGTACAAATAGCCTTCCAGTGTGATGTTGGGAGGGAGCCCGACTCCAGCTGCACATCATGGCCCCCCGCCTGCTTTCCTGTACTTGGGATGGATATTTGTGCAAAAAAGAGGTTGCTAGTGCAGAGGGCAATAACATGCTTATAACCTCTTCCCCAGTCTGTATTTGGCATGCAACTGGCATGCCCATCCCTGCCTCCAGGATGTGGGCTACAGTCCCCTCCTCTACTGCTGGTGGGGTTGGCCTTATTTTGTGAACATCATAAGCCTTGAGCTATGCTGTGGTTCAGGCAGGAGACTTTTCTGCAGCTCTTGCAATGGTGGGATGTATGAATACCCTGGGAGTCTGCTGTGTCTTGCAGTAGCTCTGCAATGGGCAGAGTAGAGACCCATGGTGCAAACAGCACAGATAGGTTTTCTTTCCCCAGCACCATTCCTTTTAGGGTGATGGTGGGTTCAGTCTGGCAGGTGGAAGCTGTCTGCTACAACAGCCCTTGTACCAAGCATGGATCTGTCAAATTATTTCAGTGCTCTCTGGGGAAAAAGTGAGGGCATGCAAAAACTGATAAATAACTGCTCCCAGTTCTGGGTCTCTTATATAAGATACTGATTATAGAAACGGAGGTGTACAGGAGTGGGACAGAATGCAAAGATCAGCTTTTAAAGGAAAGTAGGTCTGAGTTTTTAGGGTAGAAATGGAAATTCCTTGAGGCTTAATACATTGAAAGAAAAGGGTGTTCTGTTGTACCAGTGAGTCCCTCTTTGCCACAGAACAAAGTGAAAGAATCCTGCACTGGGAAAGTACTGCTGGAGAAGGAATTTTATGTAGAACTTCTCTTCAGAGATGAGATGATATATGGTACAGTCAGCTGAGCACAGTACCAGGAATAAATAACTAGTGTAAATGGTTTCCAAAGGGAGTTAAACTAGTATTATCCAAAAGTATCCAACTACTCACGTTGCTTCCCAAATACAAATGATGATTCAAGCATCATAGCTGAGTAAAAACCAATGTCATTGCCATTCTGGCATTAATATCAGTTAGATTTTTTTTATATACATTTTTTTTTCCCTTTCCTTCCTTTTATCCCCAGGATTAACACTAGCAGGAAGAAGCTGCTTACAAACTAGGTTTAGACACCTTCAAATCGCATATCAGAGAACGGCTAGCTTTGGACAGCATTAAGATGGCTGCTATTTTATTTTACACATAATTGTTTACAGAAAAATAAGGAAGGGTTTTGTAGTGTAACACATTCTCAGTACAAAGAACAAAATGCTACACAGAGTTATTTGCCACCTTCTCTTATAAATACAGACCATAAATTACCAGGTCCCTACACTGCAATTTATTTTGTTATAAACAAGTTATGAAAGCTGAGGGAATGGAAGCGATCTGTTCTAATTCATAATGCCAGTACGCAAGCCCCCTATGCCTTCAGCAGTAATGTGTGCATGTATAGATAGATGGTGGTGAGTATCTGGAAGCTGCTCTTCCGTGTGTGCTATTAATAAACCAATCATTAATAAACCAGTCTCATGAACTAAAGGCAGACATGCAACTCAGAAGTCTGTTACCGTAACACTTCCTCAGTTGGGAAACCCTGTTGGATTTCTGAATACTACTGGAAACAGCCTTTAACTTCTTTCATAAGTATAATTTTGATGCTTAAGTTGTATAAAGTCTCCTTTGGAAAAATCACTGCACTAAAGTAAGATGCTGGGTGGAAGGTTGGGACTGGTTATGGGAAGATAATAAGCAAATAGTCGATGTGCCAGCTGATAAGTGGGATGTCTGGATGCCATTGGTATTTATTGCTGCGTACTTTTGTGTTGATCATTTCTATTACACATTTGGAGTGGACTTTACAGATAAATTCATACAAGGACACAATTCCTGCCCTGAAAAACCACTTGTGTGATTTTGGTGCATCCTTTCCTTTGGGCAAAGCTCACAGTTATTGTAATTACCAAGAGCTTAAGTTGTAGTTCTTCTGTATTAGCCTTGCTCAGCTGAACAGTTTCCACCACAGTGGGGCTCCTTGCATGCCTATTTTAGTGCTAGAATTTGTCAGTGGGTCAGCACCCACTGGGATGCTGAAAAATAAGATCTATTCAGTCCAGACACATTAGTTTAGATCACCTCAAGGACCACCCTGAAGAACATTGAAAATTAGTGAGCCTCTGACCTCTGTACTCCTTCAGAAGATCTGCTAGATTGCACTAGCTATGCAGTGTGTCCCAAACCACAGGCCTTTGACAGGTGTTAAGGGGTGTTTGTGCTCTTTGGTGCACCATATAAAGAATGAGAGACGAACATGTCTGTGTTGCAGTGTTTTCTTGAGGCAGGACTGAAAAATGAGAAGCAAAAGTGTATTAGGGGAAGGCATAAAGCTGTACTGACATAGTACTAAACCCATAGTCTACAAAAACTCTGTCCTATGATTTTTTCCATGTGATCTTCCAAACAGTGCATTTTCAGGACAACAACCTCATCTCCTCCAGTTTGGAGATCTGGTCCCAAAGATGCTTGTGATTGCAGGAATAGGGCAGCCCTGACCTGCCCACATGGGGAAACAAAGCAGAGTCTGCCCCCGAATAACTGCAGTCTCCTGCAAGTGGGGCAGTCTCATCTTGCAGCAGCAGTGAACTGACACCTTGCCCTGAGAATTGTAACTTTTCTTTCTCTCCTGCAAGACTGCAAAGGGAGGAGCCCAGGCAGCAAATCCTGCTATTTTGACTTTCTTCATGTGACAGGTTATGTGACAATCCTGGGGGGAAAGTGGTGTGTCTGTGGGAGTTCGTATGGGTTTCTGTGTACTTAGCAATGTCTTGTGCCCTTGTTTGTTCATTCTGCAAGGTAAGTGAATGGAGACTATTGTCCTGTAGGTAGCAATGTGCAGTAGTGATCAGGTATCCATTGGATATAAAGGAACACTTATGCAGTAGCAGTTGAACCACAAAGATGTTAGAAGTAGGTGCCCTATCTAGATTTTAGATGGAAAAAATGAGTATATTTTATTGAATAAAGCAAGGTTTTGTTAGCTAGGCCACCTTATTCCTGTAGGGAATCCTTAGGAAGGATTTATGTTAAATGTTACCTGATAATGATACATTTTTAATAGAGTGCAGAACACTGTGCTACCTAAAGCTGAGCCCATTCCTTCAGTTCAAAAATGTTAATGCAAGGAGAAGGCATTCTCTTTACTCTGATAGCTCCTATTTCTTTCCTCTTTCTACTGTATCTTAATGCTGAGTTATAACTCAACTTTATCTATACAACTACCAGTTTATACTACAACAACTACTCAGTATCTACAGAGGAAAAAATTCAGCAGAACAAGCTTGCTTTTTTCATCAGCTCCATACAGTGCAATTAGGAGAATGAGCACTGCTATAATGATATAAAGACTTGTTTTTTCAGAGATAGTGAGGGCATCTAATGCAAGTTATTGATTTCATTAGAGACTCTGGATCCTCAGTATACATGTTTGTTTGTTTAAAAAAAAAAGCCATAGATCCATCAGAGTAGCATTTTTCCTCAACATCTTCTTCAAAAATATCAGCTTATGGCTCTTTAGAGAAACTAAATGATATATAGGTAAAGCTTTCAAAATGGACTTTTTTTTTTTTCTTTGTCAAAACAGGAAGACATGCCTAGCTGATCTAGAAAGTCATCAGGTTTTAGTACTTGTGAAGTCTTATACAATGGGTTAATTCATCCTTGAGAAAATGTGCCATAACTGCAGTACCACAGAGGCACTGCTTCACTGGAAGTGTCACAAAAGATTTCACCAATGTATATATATTTTTAATTGCTAGAAAGTGTGATATTTCTGGTTTGCTTTTCTGAGTGTCTATAACACTGATCTGCTAAAAATTAAATTTGCAGCTGCCTTGAGCTGAATCCCCTTCAAATGTACGATTAAATACAGTTCTGCCTTTCTAACTATTCCAAATAGAAATGCAACCATTTAGTGACATCTTTTTTTGGTCTGGTTTGCAATACTTGAGATTCGCCTCTGGTTTCAAAGGGGTGGTGAGGTGCTCTGCTCCCATCACTGGGATGCTAAGTCTGAAGTCTAATTATGTAATTTTCATATTTCCTGGTTGTTCACTGCTTTGCTGATTAAATTTAGCAAAAATCTCCAGCTGTGCTGAGACTGTGGAAGCAGTTGAAGCTTGGGGTTAGAGCTTGAATAGAGCATAGCCTCTTATTTTCTAGTCTGTCTGACTCTGATAGCTACTCAAATTATCTGTATGCTTTCTACCGTAGCTTTTTTCAGTTCAGTAGATTAATTTTCAATGGATAATTTTGAGTTGGTAACTTTGATCAATAGATTATTATTATTATTTTTTTTTTTTTAAAAAATATTTTTTTTTTTTTTTTTCATGAAAACATCTTTTTTATTTCCAAGAAGTTTTTACTTCAGCACTAATCAAATTGTGTATGCTTTCTAGGAAAGATCTGCAGTTGCTACAATCAGAAAGGCAAAGATAAAGTAACACAATGGGATTTTGTTTACTAAATGTGTACAGCATGTCCAGAAATGACTCATAGTCAAGCTTAAAATGCAAATTATTGTTAGTCCTTCTTTTAATTATTTGAAAGAAAGACTTGTAAAAATTGTGTTTTTTTAAAAAAACAAACAAACAACAACAACAAAAACAGTTGTATACTCTGCATCTCTGCACCTTCAAAAGTCAAAACCTATATAGTTCCTATATATTTTTAATAGCAGTAGCATGCTTCCCTTGTCAGAGGAGGAGGAATTCTTCCTAAACCCATTCCTTTTGGTGCAGCACACAGTAATTTTTACTGGTTCCTGGACTGGCAAGACAGCACAGGAAAGAGTGCTAAGGAGGTCACCATTCCTCTCTGCTGTGAATTCAGCACTGCATGGGCAAATACATGTTAAACTGAATTTTAATCTGCTGAAAATTAAACTCTTACATAACTCTGCCTGAGGAGTAGACAAGCCTGCACACAACTGCATGGTTAGTGCGCTGAGAGCTTGTAGGTGAGACTTATGAGAAAGCAAGTTCTCTACTTGCAGAGCATGCTTTCTGCTGATTGCCAGAAATACATACACATGTAGTATTCTATGTAGACTGAAGTTCTTTCTCCACTACCTGCAAGTATATGTACTACCATTCTTACTGGGATCAGCACTAGCTCGAGAATGTTTCTGTTTTGACATAGAAAAGAATCTCTAAAGTACTACAGCTGCACCTAAGGTCCCAGAAAAGTGAGAGAAGGAGGAAAGAAAATATCAGTCTCAAAATGTGCTTTGCAAAAGTAGAGCAAACATGTCAAATGTCTGTACCACAAACTGGTAGCTCTTCTGTCAGTTCTTGTGTTCAAGGTGATCAGTTTGAAATAATACTATAAGGGATACAGATCTTTCCTTTTGTTATTTTATCAGGCTTATTTTCTTTGCTTGCCCAAACTAGGCACATTTGTCATTAGAGCTAGAAAGGCAATGCCAATCTGTATGAGCAGGGCCTTTGGGCTTTCTGTCCTTTATCTGGAGAAAGACGTATCAGATGCATTTCAGCTCTCCTACTCACGTCTCTTCTCCAGAGCTCCTTGGCTCCATTAGCAATCTAGTCAGCAACTAATGCCTCTCCCCTTGTTCTGCAATTTCACACACTCCTGCTATTGTCTGCTACCTCTGTTTCATAATGCCCCTCTTCATTTTTCTCTTTTGCAGAGTAACTCCTATCATGGTAAGAAAATCTTTTTACCTATTTAATATGACTATGACTAGGGTAAGTGTCGGACAATTGATATTTATGGAGAAAAACATAAGGAAGGAAGTAGGGGAAAAAATAGTGCTCCCATCAAACTTGCTTTACCAGCAATCACTAAAAATGATGCACAAGTGAATTTCTGCATGTGCGTTTTTCAAATTTTCTATTATTTTTTCAACACTTTCATTAAGATTTAAAGCCTTTATTATGAAGCCATAATATAAATATAATAATATAAGCCATAATATAAATATAATATAAAGCCTATATTATGAAGCCATCTTCATTAGAAAGAACTGACAGTATTTTAGTGTCCTGTGGAAATGTTTGGTTCTAAAGGGGCCTTTCTGGGTGAAGACAAAAGAAGTGTTAATCATGCAAAGGTGTGATGTGAGGCATAGCTTGGTTTCATGAACTTTGTTCCCTAAGTGAATCTGGTCAGAGCAATTTTTTTCTGTATTAATTTCTAGCCCCCCACACTTACCTGGTAAACAAGATCTCAGTTCCTGCCTTGTGTCAATAAGTCCTTTCATCTCAAGCAAATAAAATACTTTCATCTCCATTTCCTGGCAGCTTTCATGCACGTTTGCATGCAACTCACTACGTTAAGATGCTCAGTTGTAGATCTAAGGGTGGGGAAGGGAGAAGCATAGAGGTGCTCCTGTCCCTACTAACTTTCATCAGCTGATGGCTTGTTGTCCCAGGTCATACCAGCTGTTTGCAGCTGCATGGCTTTTGTATTTCCACAGGGCTATGTCAGCCTTGACTTATGCCTGCATTGCAGTCACACAAGTGACTGGACTGCAAAACAGAGAGGCATGAGCAAGTTTGACTGGGAGGTGTTTGGCCACGGCAGGGAGCACAGGGAAGGCTAATGTGTTTTTTGGTACCCAGGCTACTTGAAGCATCTCTAGCTGACTCTGCGCTCCTGTAGACTCTCATGCTGATAGAGTGTTAGCCTTTTCTTCTTTACAACACCCTCTCTGATAGAAAGACAATACATATAATCCTCAGGTGTAGCAATCAAGTCACCAAGAAACAAATTTAAAACTTGAATCTATAGGGTCAGCAAAATTCTGAAAGTGGGCACCTACAGAAAACAGCCATTGCTCAGCTGCTGCTGGAATTTTTTCACTATCTTTAGGTATTTGCCTTTGTAGGTTATTTACAAAGAAATATGAGTTAGTAAAAATCATCTGTAACTTCAAACACAGGGATAAACTCTGATTTTTTTCCCTAGTTTAGCTCACTAGTCCACTGTTCTTTACCATTCTTGTTAACAGATATTCTAAGCATATTAAAGAAATGTATGTCTCAGCTATAAGTAATACCTAGAAACTATACACGTTTAAACTGAGTAAGAGACCAGCATATGTTGTGCCAAGATTAGGATATAACATTTCTGTGCCTATCTGAGATCTTCTTGGAGGATTTGTTCTTGAGAGTTGTGTAACACCTTTTCCTTCTGCACTGACCTCTGAGATAATGTGCATCAGGAATGTAATATTATCAAGAGAACCAGGCAGCAGCCTGGGAATTAGCACAAGGGCATATGAATAATGGTATTATTTCCAATCAGAAAATTGCTAAATTTAAATCTCTTACTGAATCCAGCAGCATACTGTGCAACTTGGCACCTTATGTAGGGTGTGTACGTACATAAAATTGTGTGGATAACAGGAAATAATAAGGCTTGAAAAGAAGGCTGAAAAAAAATGCTATCATCCTGTGGAAGGAGAAACTAAATGTTTAGTGATATTTTGTTATTTCAAAGTGCTTTTTAATCTAACTATCCTTCCCTGAACAAAGTGAAAGGGTAAGCTACAACATGAAAAGAACCTGGATAGAAAAAAAATTCTTATTAGCTTGGAGCTAGTTTTCCCTTTAACTAAGGCATTTCATACAAGGTAGGGTTAGCTGCTAGCACCTGATAGCTATATATACCAAAATGTGAAGGACTAAACTTTGCTCAACTTAAAATTATCTTCAGTTAAGCTATTGGTATGAATACCAGAATGCGGTGCAGTTGTGTGTGCAGCTAAACATCGGTGCTTAAAACAACCCTTACTTACACATGTTTAACTGCCAGTGAAATTATTGCAAAGCAAGTGAAATGATTTGAATGGGGATGGATTCCAGCTCTCAGGATACTTGTGAGTAAACATGGCGTAACTGGAGCTGTTGTAAGCAGACTTGCTATTACCAGTAAGGTTGCTGTCTGCACTTAAGAACACAAAAGTAATAACATGCAAGATTAATATGATGTAAACATAATTCTAACATTTTCCAGGAGTGCCTGGCTTTGCAACTTGAGCAGTGTCTGTACAATACAGGGCTTTTCTTTTACGATAATAAATTTAATTCAGCATTTACAACTAAGAAGTTCTAAAAGTAACAATACTAATTCACTGCCAAAAAAAAACATGGGGCTTTCCCATCCAAACTGCAGGAAGATGAGCCAACACTAACAATGTTAGTGGTGATTCCTGTTTTGTGTTTACATGTTGGAAAAAAAGGAAGCTGTCTGACATTGATAAAAACCTCCCCTGAAAAGTTGTCATGTATGTTGTAAATTATTCAACTGAATGTATTGTTGCTAAACATACACTAAATAGGAATCAGGCTCTTAAAGATGAGTGAACATAATAGCGGGTCCGCAGTGCTGTGTCTTTTTTTTTTTTGTGGATAAAAGACTAATGATATGCTCTTTTTCACAGTGCATTAACTAATTACAGGCATAAAAGATGAAAAAACACCTATTTCATTTAAATCTCCACCTAACTGTTGTCATCACTGACAAACCCTCTTCTTTTTAAATAATTTGCAAGCTCCTCTTCCTTTGTACACAGTATGCTTCAGAGCAAAAAGTAACACCGAATTAAAAATAATCACCATTGTAATTTCCCCTACCTGTCCAGGCTGCCTGTATTTCCAAAAGGTCACTGGTAGGACTTAGGAGAGGATCTGGAAATTATGCTTTTATTTACTGCAAATGTAGGTTCCCCTCTTGTTTTTGTCCACAAATCCACTTCCATAAGGTGACTCTTGTAGTGTCTGCAAAATACAGTGCAGTGAGCACATACTGTGTTAGAAAGGTAGAACCACCTGGATTTTATTTAAAGAGTCAAAATAGACTCAGAAATACAGTGCTGCATGAGTGAGTGTTTTCTTTTTTGCTTCAATACTTTATATACTGTGACATTATTGGTGGGGGTGGAAATGATAATATTTCTCACAATCATGACTGGGGTTTTAGTTCTAAAGGGAAATAATGCAAGAAGTAGGCTAGCAGAAGTCACTCATTGCATGCGTGTGGAATAAACTACTTGTCATACTTGCATCACCAAGAGAAGTCTTTTCTATGCACTGAAATCAAAACAGTCTTTGAGTTCAGTCTTAGCTTGATCGGATATCAGTATAAACCTCACTGAATAACCAATGTTATCAACATGTCCCTGGTTATATGATCATGCGTTCTTGGGACACTTGTGCCCTATTACAATACCTGCCCAAAATTTGCAGATTCCTTGAGATCAGAGCAAGCTTGCTGTGAGTACTAAGGCAACCCAAAACAGTGAAGGAAGTATCACAGATAATAGGTCCTTGAATGACTGAGGATTTTAAACTGTACTCAGAGTAGGATGACACCAAATCTGTCTCTGGCTTGTGTTTTCTTATCCAGGATGAGTTTCTTTTTAATAGGCAGCAACATCCTAAGACAAGTCCAGCAAAAAAAAAACCTGAGCTGACAGTTCCCCTAGTCTGGGGACCAATTTTTGCTTTTTTTGTGAGGTCAAAATGATCACTTGGATCAATTATCTTAGGTAAGAATGGACTGAGATTGACCAGGTAACTGAAGCACCTGACTGCTAGCAGCCTTCTGGACTACAAAGTATGGAGCATGAACAAAAAATTAAATAAACCAGGCTGGTCTGTTTTCATGTGGAAAATCTCCGAAGTACTACTCTCGTATCTGAGGTTCCAGAAAATACTTTCCAAAACTATTGATTTGGGCAAGCATGTGATTGCTTAAGTGAATTTCACATCAAGCTTCATTTTGTCAGTTCTTTGCTTTTTAGATACTAAGAACCTGTGATGAACTCCAGATGTCATTCTTCTACTACTACAGTATTAATTCCTCTGTTTTGTTATGCTAGTATAGCAATAAAAGGATTTCTTTTTGCTTTTGGTTTTGATTTTAGATGTATTCCCCTGTTCCCATGCAAATGTCAGACAGAATTGCACCATTTAATGGTTAAGAAAAGAAAGGCAACACCAGGAAAGCTGGTTTCTCACTTAGGTCTTATGACTGGCGTTCTAAATTAATTATCACTCTTAAGGGAAAATGGATGTTGAATGGGGAATAAGGCACAGCTGTTGAAGGAGGGTATAAGTAGGAAAAGGTTTGAGAACAGGAGATAAGGTGCACTTTGAGCTAGGCATAGCTCATGTATAAGGCAGTAAAATGTTCTTGGATTTCGACTTTTAGGATAAACTTGGCATTAATACACTGAATATATTGATGCTTATGCTTAGGGTTTTTAATTTTTTGGTGATTCCTTACACTGATAATAAAGTCCAGGGGAAGAGCAAAGGTGCATTCTCTTCAGGAGGGTCCCTAAATGGGGAGATGCGTGACCCACAATGTCAGAGCACGCCCTGGTTCACCCTTCTCTGCAGTCTGTCTTCTGTCTGGGCCTGACACAGTGTGTGACTTCTGAAAATTTGATTCTGTGCTCAAGTTATCTTAAGATGCATTAAATGCTAACTAGACCACTGTTGTAATTCTAGTGCCTGCCTATGTAACATAGCAATACTATACATCTAGCAGGTCTGCATTTGCATGCTTACTTAATTTCTGGTATCTTGAAATACTATCCCTAGTGACAAGAATAAAAGCATACAGGGTTTGCAGCAGTGGTTAGACTATTGCTCTACTATGCCCAGTGTCCAGCAGAGTCTGAGGGTATGTTTAGAAACAAGTAGTTATGAGAAATTTTATGTTGGGGCACCTCTACCTGACTTGCATCAGTATGAGAGTTAAGTCCCAAAGGATGCATATTTTATCCTATCTAAACATATCTTTGTGTTTAGTCACAGTTCACTATCACTTTGACAATATCCTTGGACAATCCTTTTGTTACCATATTACTCTTGTTTAAGTTTAGTCAGCAACAACTTAAGTCTGCAATGGTTTAACTGAACCAAATTAAAACCACCATGTGTAGACAAGCCCTGATAATTTAGAGCAGTTTAAGCTATGCAGATATCTCTTGAATAAAGAGATATCTTGAATGATATCTCTTGAATGAAGCACCTGGGATATTATTGCACCTTTATTCATTAAGTGAGAATAATTTTTGCTTCTCTCTCCATGTCTCACTAACCGTAACACCTGAACCTGCATAGAAACAGAATCAAAATGTAGGCCAAATGATTAGACAAATGAGCGATACGGTTTTCTTCAATTTATGGTTACCCAGATACAATAAAAGCAGACAGGAAGGCTCACAAAGAGAATTTGATTTTTTTAAATGTTATTAAATTGGGAGAAAAAAGTTATTTTCTTTCAAGGCTTAAACTAGGTTATGAAAACTGTACTATGGAGTTTCATATTAACTTCTGGAAAAAAAAAAAAAAAAAAAACAAAACTGGGCAAACTTCTGAAAAGTGGAAAATATACAGTCAGTGTTAATGAGACCTGACTACAGGTTTTTTCCCCCTGCCTGTTACTGTTGTTACATCTCTTTTCTGCCAATATTTAACTAGAGGTTCCATACACACACAAAAAAATCTTATCTATTCTTTCCTTTCTTCAAACATTGATTGAAGTTCCCTCTTTTATGACTTTCTTGTTAAGTACAATTTTAGATGAGTGTTTGGAATGTGCCAGCTCTAATTAAGAGTTGCTAAAACAGGATCTCCTACCAACCCTGACAGTGTTAATTGATTGTCATGAATTAGGGTTATTTTTCTTTCAGTTAAACTCTAGATTTGTGGGGTTCCTTTTTCTTTATCAACATAGAACTCAAACAGTTATAAGGGCTGTTGTGCAACATGGGAAAGTTTAAAAAAAAAAAAAAAATCTTAATTGTAGAATAAGGCTTCTTTAGTGAATGTGAGATTTTTAAAAGTGCTGAAACAACTTCAGTAGTTAGATCTGGATTTACAAAAGCTCCCTAATACAGTGCATGCTGCAGTTAGCTCTGGGTACCCTGCCACCACAGGCCTCACACAGCCACCTAGGTGCCTTCTACAGTGCTTGGAGAAAAATGTCTGAGAAAATGGTTCACAGAAGCCAGTAGGTTGAGCCATCTAAATTATCCACCTGGAAATATGAAAGAAGGATGAGGCTTCTCACCTCTTGCAGCAGAAGGATTATTTTAGAGCATTGTATCTGGCACAACTCAAAGCCTCAAGCCTTCTCTTGGGAAAGATACTGGTTGGGAAGAAGCAGCCCAGGGTTTGTCTGCACTTGGGCTAATGCTTCGTACCTCAATACAATCCTGGAGCTGCTCCATTTACTTCAGGCTTTCATTGATCAGCTGTAGCTGAATTCGGTTCCTGGCTCCAGAGGTGTAAATCTCACTTCTTGGCCTCATACAAAGCACGTAAAAGCCTCTACAGTAAATTGTCTCCCGAGTTTAATATAATATTGGGATGATTTGGGTTATCTATCCCAATATATAAATTCCACTCTGACTAGTATGAATTATCATACTTATGTCTCTGGCAGTCTTTTTTGCTGAAGGCAAACAGATTTATCCAGGCTGATCATTAAGGGCTCTTGACACATGAGCAGGTTCTGGAGAAAGTAACAAAAGTATTTCTGTTCTAGGGAAAGCCCTGCTCTTCCCAACTTCATCCACAGAGACAGAACTTTGAGTGGAAAACTGTTAATAAATAGACTAGCAGATCTGTAAAAATCCTGGAGGCTGAGTAAGAGGGGCAGGATAGAAAGTTTGTGTGTGTCAGGATTGGGTGCAGGGGACAAGAAAAAAATCAGGTACATAAAGAAGCTTGTGGTAGAAGGCTCAGAAAGGAAATAGGAAGAGTGTACTTCTCAGTAAAGTGTCTTTTCTGACCAGAGAGTGCATTCAGGAAGAGGAAAAAGTACAGGAGTCTAACTTAGAACAGAAGGTGCATGAGAAGTGGGGACTTTGGACCCCTTGGAAGAGTTGAATGATGCAAGAGGAACAGGAAAAGAGAGGAAATAGAGGCATAGGAATGCACACTGGGGATTTCTGGCTGTTCCTTTGTCTATGCCAGCTAAAGGATTATTGCTCTGAGAGCTGCTCTACAAAGCCAGTCTGTCTAAATGCCTCCCCTGCTAAAGCTCCTGAAGATGCAAATTGAAAACCCATAGTATGTCCAAGGCCTTAATGCTGTGGAAAGGATGGTTACAGGACTGAAAAATCAATGTGAGCAGTATTCTTGTTTTGTGTGGGGCAGAGGAATTGTTAAAGTCTGTAACATGCTGTTGGTGTACAAGAAGTGAAGCAGAGTGCAGGGGAAAATGCTTAAGTCCAAGAGAATTGAAGGAGGTTGAAGCCTGATAGTAAGACCCCAGGCCACTGAGCTAGGGAGAGCTCACCCTGGGCAGTAATAACACACCTGCCCACTTTCAGAGAACAAATAAGACAGTTTAAATTGTCTGTGAGTACATGTACATTTTTCCCCATGGTAAAAGGCCCTTCATGTAACTTAAATTTAAACCAGTGAAATTGGAGCGACATAAAATTACTTTCTCTGGGTCCTGTTCTGCAAGCATCAATTATAACATCTAATCTACATGAAGTGCTGCTAAGTTTAGTAACGAGCTCTTTATCATGCTGCACCCAAAAGCATTCAAATATGTTCACATTAAGATGTAAGATCATACAAACGTTAGTTGTAGAATCATCCAGATGTTAACAGCTGCATTTTCCTCCTAAGAGTATAAACAGCTATTTGATTAGGTTCTCATGTTCAACTAAAATACATTTTTTGAGAAGAATTTCTCAATTTAAGCTTTGCTTGACAGGGGGTAGAAAGCAATATACTATCAAAAGGTACAGAAGGAATAAAGACCAGCCTTTATTTACTGCATTGATGCTGGAAATCAATATTTGATACTTGCTGAAAGAACTTCACTGATGGGAGAGGAAGGAGGGATGCACTGCTGTGAGCATGTAAATCATTTATGCTCTCAATCAAAAATTTACTCAACACCTACAGTTTTTGCCTGAGTTTAGGGGTGGGTTGGTGTTACATGCTTTCACTCTTATCTTTTACCATGTCATCTTTTTTGTCATTGTTTTCTTCTGCATCCTTTCATTCCTCTGCTTGGACTGCTTTCCTTTCCCCAGAAGCTGTCTTTTCTGGTAGTCTTCCTCTCCCTCCCTTCTCAGATTTGTGTTCAATTCTCCTGACTCTGTTTTCTCAGTTAGTTACCAGTTAGTTCTCAGTTATTTAATTGGCCACTCAAAACGGGCAAATAAAAATAACAACAACAACAACAACAATAATAATAATAATAATAATAAATAAATAAGAGCAACAACAAAAACAACTCCAAACCAGTATTGGCTAGAAATAATGGCATATGGCCAGCATTAGGGGTAAGAGACCATCCTAGTTATAGGCTAGGATTGAGGATATTGCAGTGCTATGCATGATCTTCAAACTTGTCCAGGTTTTGGGGGGGGGAGAGTGGGGGGGCAGGCTAGATGGCTGGAATGGTAATCAGGAGCTGTAGTCTGACTCTAGGTGGCTTTTGCCAAGTCTAACTATGAGGTGTTGGATCACTTTGTAGATTATCTAGCTATTGCATGGAATAGGCGTGCTAATTCTTTTTCTCCAGGTAGCACTCATACAGTGCTGGGACAGTTGCACTGAATAAGGAGGCTATCTTCAGTTCACTTTGCTTTTTTCTTTCTTTAAATGAAAGGGAGGATTATAAGTGAAGTATCAGATTTTCAGATTTAAAAACAAAACAAAAACAAACAAACAAACAACAACAACAAAAAAAAACCACTTCTGTTTAAGGTAATACTAAGACATCCCTGAAAGAACCTCCAAGTTGTCTTTTAATTCTAAAAAATGCTATTGCTTTTCCTTGAATATCTGTATAATGTAGTGTGATTTATTTAACAATTGGCAGCCCTGAGAAGCAATCTACCTTGCAGCTCTGTACTCTAGTCTCTCACTTTAGGCCTTGTCCACCATGCCTGATGTTGGCAAGGCTGACACTGAAGACACTGAAAAATGGGGAAGTTTTTTTTTTTTTTGAAATCAAATCACACTCTACAAATCCATTTTTCATCCTGTTTTCTTTAAACAGCATTACACAACACCTATAGACTTGTATCAATAAATGAATAATATGATAAACTCATATCAGCAAGGATAAATAATTAAAAACAAAGGTGTGAACATGGAAGGAATAACCTAATCATTTATTTAAAGCAGTTTTAATTTTGTACAAAGGCAGAGCTTCCATATACTGTAATATGAAATACATATTGCACCCAGGCTGGGATCATGGTATGTTCTAAAGGATATTTTTTATTTTAGAAGCCATTTTGCATTTATAATTTAAAATAACAAAGGTTTGCTTAGTGAAAACCTAGATATACCCAGTGTATTCAGAAGCACTGACCTCATAAGAGATACTAAATAGCAACATTTTCTGGCCACTAATGGACAACCTAGAAATGATATTTTTACAGTTGTCACCTGTATGTGGAATAACTTCAGCTATATTAGTTATATTATTCAACTATATTATGCAATTATATGTGGCTATTATGCTATATTGGACTTTACTGGAATCAGTATCAATGTTTTACTCTATGGACTTATTATGTAGCTGCATTACAGTAGAAAAAAACTTTATTTCTTTTTAGGAACACAAGGATTATTTGGTATTTTAAGCTTTTCTTTGCCTACACTAACAGTGCCTTGCAATCTCATTAGCTAAAATGCTGTCTTTGTGACTGTAATCCCCTTGGTCTCATGGGGTGCCTGGTATGTGAACCAGTTCACCATGGCAGATAGTGGTAGAGTTCTATCTCTCAGATGGTTTTCCAGCTTCCAGCTGCCTCATCCCCGTCACCCTATAAGAGCTTATGCCCACGGGTCAAATGCCTTTAGTATTACACCCCTTTCATGGGATCTACAACCTCTGTAATCCATACTAACACCTCCCACATTTAGCAGTGTTCCCCGTCTAACTCTCTGGGAACAACTGATACTTCCCCTGTATTGACAGCTGACACACCAACTCCTAGTCTTCATTTTGAAATATACATTTCCACCCTTCTTAGTTCTTCAGAGAAGACTGAAACCTGATGTAAAAAGGACAGCATAAAATACTCCTCTCAGCCAATCACTCTTTTTTGGTGTTTTGACATATATATATATATTTTATACCTCATATATGGTGAGGTTGCTATTATCTCTTCCTTTCTACCTTAAGTTCAGGACCCTACTCCTTGCTTACAAGTTGGGAGGAGGCAGGAGAAAAATGACATTACTGTCAACCATTGCACAAACAGTGTCAGGAAGTAGCAGGTCTTAACAGTACGGATGATAGCTTGGCATAATCACAAACTTCATTCATCATTTGGAAATCACTTACCTTTTGTAGCAGTGAATTATCCCTGCAAGAGTTGTGCTTTCATCTGGTAGTCAAAACTCATGCTGTAACCTATTAAAAAAATTACAGTACTGTAGTAGATGAATTGCAAACAAACGAGCAAAAAAAAGACTCCAAAGCTTTCCAGATGGCTAGTTCTCACTGATGTGCATTTTTTTCTCTGGAGCTTCAAAACACGTTTGAATTATGAAATTTGGTGTGATTACAAGAACTCATTAAGGTTTTAGTCTGAAAAGTGATGCTACTGAGTTAAAGAACTGAAGATGAGCAATAGTTGAGCTAGTGTTGTGGGGTGTGTGTGGCGCTGTCAGTGTAGGGTGTGGGACTGATTCCCAGGCTCTGACTCCTTCAAGTGCTATACTCTTACTGTCTCCTTGGGCCGAAGTCATCCTTGGCTGAATTGGTCAAACTGGTAAAATTGTACTGATAATTTATTTGCCCAAATTCACTCAGCATCCCCCGTACTCTGTCCCCAGCTTCAGCTGAGGCTAGGTGACTTGTTATGTGCCTTCCTCACTCCTGACAGTGCTTGGAGAAGGGAGGCAACAGGTGCGTGCCTTGCTGTGCTCCAGCAAATCCCTCTGTGCTCCTGGGGCAGACATACTGCTCCACAAACAGAGTCCCTTCCCCTCCTAGTGCAGAAGAAAAGGGAGGAAAGACTATGATGGGTCGTCTGGAGTGGGCAAATGCAGTAGTAGCAGATGGTGGAAAGGGAAGTGAGGAGAAATGGAGGCTGACAAGGAGGAAACAAGCAGTACTTCTTAGTGGCTATTTTGAACATGTTCTGAGGCTAGCTATGTTGAGTTTTTACTTCAGGCAGTGTCTTGCACCCTCTATTCAACCAGGGGTCAAGTTGGCTCACAGGGAAAGGTCTTGCCCTGTAAATGCAGGGGAAACGCATACCTCTGAGGCAATGGTAGGGACAAAGACTGGAGATGTGCCTCTGACAATGGATCTGATAGGCTGGACCGATGGGCCGAGGCCAACGGTATGAAGTTCAACAAGGCTAAGTAAGTGCCGGGTTCTGCACCTGGGGCACAACAACCCCAAACAGAGCTACAGGCTGGGAGATGAGTGGTTAGAAAGCTGCCTGGCAGAAAAGGACCTGGGAGTTTTGGTTGACAGTCGGCTGAATATGAGCCAGCAGTGTGCTCAGGCGGCCAAGAAGGCCAACAGCATCCTGGCTTGCATAAGGAACAGCGTGGCCAGCAGGTCCAGTGATGTGATTGTCCCCCTGTTCTCAGCTCTGGTGAGGCCGCACCTCGAATACTGTGTTCAGTTTTGGGCCCCTCGCTACAAGAAGGACATGGAGATGCTTGAGCGAGTCCAGAGAAGGGCTACGAAGCTGGTGAAGGGTCTGGAGAACAAGTCCTACGAGGAGCGGCTGAGGGAGCTGGGACTATTTAGCCTGGAGAAGAGGAGGCTCAGGGGCGACCTTACCGCACTCTACAGGTACCTAAAAAGAGGCTGTAGCGAGGCAGCGGTTGGTCTGTTCTCCCATGTGCCTGGTGACAGGATGAGGGGGAATGGGCTAAAGTTGCGCCAGGGGAGGTTTAGGTTGGATCTTAGGAAGAACTTCTTTACCGAAAGGGTTGTTAGTCACTGGAATAGGCTGCCCAGGGAAGTGGTTGAGTCACCATCCCTGAAGGTCTTTAAAAGATGTTTAGATGTAGAGCTTAGGGATATGGTTTAGGGGATGATTTGTTAGCGTTAGGTCAGAGGTTGGACTCGGTGATCTTGGAGGTCTCTTCCAACCTAGACTATTCTGTGATTCTGTGATTCTGTACTTGAGAGAAGTAGGAACCATCATTTATGTCTCAGCTCCTTCTGTCTGCAATAACAAGAGCCTCTCTCAGGCTCCTTCAAACCCATCCAGTGTCAGCTCTTAAGGGCCAGGAGATAAAACCTTGTTATGCAGCCTGAGGAGAAAGCCACAGCCTTCCTATGGTACAACTAACGGATACTGCTAGTAAGAACACCACATCTCATTTCTCATGCAGCTCATTGTCCATGTGATGTTAGAAGGAAGTTGTTTCATCACTGGCCCAATAATGGAGATTGCTCCCCACTCCTCAGCAAGGACAGGTTGGTTACCGTACCTCAAGATACAGGGTTAAGGGCAGTATTAGCATACAAGCCAAAAAGGAAAACCATTGGTGTCCTTCTAGTTTTTTGTTTGTTTGTTTAAAAAAAAGGGTGGGTGGGTTGGGGGAATACCCCTGGGGTCCATTAACCAAATTAACCAAGACCATTAACCATTGTGTGTTGCTGCAGAGAGTCAATCCCTGTTCAACACCAGACATTAGACAAATCACTCTGAATTATTAATCTGTAGCTTAATTATTCAAGAAGAGGAGGAAATGGCAACTATTTGTGGCAAAAAGGAGGCAGGTAACTGCAGTTCCTTAATATGAGCCCAATGTGTTCAGGAGACCCAGGGGCTGTCTATCCTGCATTGCTGTCAAAGAGGTCCCTCAAAAGAGACCTGTAACCCCTGCCCCACTGTTCCCCACTGGGGAATGACACTACTGCTGTTGCATTAATGCCACATTCTTGCTGTCCCTACCTGGCAAGTAACACACCCTAGAGTGAGCGCATGCATAAGTATTCAAGTGACCAACCCGTTCTGTACCTACCAAAGTGTGGTTTGATGTCTGCTCCTCAGGTTTATTGCCAAAAGACAGTTCCTTTGAGACTCAAGCAGCTGCTGTCTTCTGCATTTGTGGACTCCTGCAGTGTGTCACCACCAGTATATGAATTAAATATAAATGCTGAAAATAAGGTGAAGAGATAAATAACAGCCTAGCTGGAGGAGATGCACTTAAGCCTGTGCAGTGGATGTGGTGGGACTCCTTTTTAATTAGTCACTATTCTTCAAGTCACTATCAAGCAATAACCTGCAGACAGTTCAGCAGTGGGTGGCATTAACATACTTGGCCCTCTCTGGCATGCAGGTACCCTGTGCTGTCCTTCCCATCATCCCTCTTTGCCAGCAGATGGCCTTGTGTTTTGTCACTGTCAGGTGAGGTGAGCAACACACGCTTGCTGTCATACAAAACACATTTGGCTGACTCCCAGTGGGTTTACACGTCTGCCCAGGGTGGGGAGGAAAGACAACTGAGTTTGTTTGGTATCAGACTTTTTGCAGAAGTACCAGATGAAAAATCTGTCAAGCAGCAGAACTGAAGTATCAAAGCTATTCAGACAATTTGCCAGTTTGATTTTTGTTTGCTCTTCTGTGCAGAATCACAATCTGATCACACAGTGTCACTTTCAAGGGATCTCTTAAAAAAAAACAAAACTGGTGCAGTATGGAAAGCCCCTAGGTACTCTGCATGCATGTGGGCTTGCATTGCACAAATACAAAGACGAAGATGACATCAAGGTTGGCTGTACTTTAGTAAGACTGATGATATCATGCCACAGTTTCTCGGAAGTTTGGAGAAAGAGAAGACAATTTAAGTCCTGGAAAAGAAAGAACAGATGTCAATAGGAGGGATACATAAAGTAATGTTACTTGTTAAGTCACTTCCTAGAAAACTTACAGGAAAATCTAGGAAGATATAGGAAATGTTTACATAGGACTGGAAGGGACCTTCTATTGCATGCACGGTCATATAATCCATGATATAAGCTTAAAACAAACAAACACAAAGCAAAGGGTTTCCGGTCTTAACTGTGCCCATCATATGGCTACTAAAAAGACTTCCCTTATTTTCCACTTAAATATATTGATGGGGAATTTACTTCCACTTTTATAAACCACTCACAAGCATTGAGATAACAGGGTACTTAGTGTTGAATAACACTTGATGGGACTGAGAAGAGAGGACAGTCAACTGCTAAACTAAAAATCAACAAGACGAATTCATGAATTGGGCTTTTTTTTTTTTTTTTTTTTTTTTTTTCCCTCTTTGTGGTTGAATTCTTTCTTCCACCTCAAAAATCCCAAACTGAAAAATCCTTGTGTTTTTCATCAATACTTAAAGTAGAGAACTGAGTAAGCATAGATTTCTTATGGTTGATTAATATGTTTTCCTTTACAAATTCCAACAAGTAGCTTTTATGTAATCTGGTTGTTTTTCTTTATTTTTGATCTGTTATTTGTAATACTACATACTGTTGTTTAAGCAGTGATTGTGTTGATGCTCTTAGAATTTATTTGCAGGCAATGCCAAACACCTTCGTCTAGCCCAAATGCTTAGGCAGAAGTCAACTTGATTTGAAATGTGTGTTTTCTTGCCCTCTCAAACACATTTGGGGGCAGTGGGGCTTGTCTTTTCTTAAGACAATAAAGATAAATGATCTCTCAGTAAGAAGGTACAGGTACTGGTATCTTAAGATTCAAAAACTGTTGTTCAACAATATATATATATATATTTTTTTGGTCAATAATAAGGGCAAAGAAACTCAACCCCTTCTTTCTAATGTCCAAATGGAAAAACACAATCTTATTAATAGTGTTACTATGAAAGCTCTGTTTTCCTCTCTGCTGCATTATTCAGCTTCTGGAGGAACTCTTCTCCAGCCATGTGTTTCTGTCTTGCTGCATTCAGAGGACCTGGAGTCCAAGACTGAAGACAAATATATCACAATAAAATGAGAAGACTGAGTATTCTGAGTAAATGCCTTATCGCATTTTTGAGTGGTAATATTCACTCCATTCAGTAAGACCTCAAAAATAATAATTGCAGTGCCTGTCATTAATATCTTAATAGAAGAAAAGCATTCCTTGTTCCCACTCATTCCTATTAACACATATTTTGTGTGTGTCTAGTTTCCTGAAAAGCCTAAGAAGAAGCTAAAAGTCCTTCTGAATTATCAGATACAATTTTATTTTTGTAATGAGTCAAGGATAAGATACTGAAAGAGATCCTCTCAATGGGCAGGGCTCATTGAGAGGGCTTTAAACTAGGTAAGAAGGGGGACGGGGCTGAAGCAAGGACTGTTGGAGCTGTGCCAGGGGGAACAATAACAAGGCCGGGGGATAAGGCAATGGCCCAGCTGAAGTGCATCTACACCAATGCACGCAGCATGGGTAACAAACAGGAGGAGCTGGAAGCCATCGTGCAACAGGCAGGCTATGACTTGGTTGCCATCACGGAGACGTGGTGGGACCACTCTCATGACTGGAGTGCTGCAATGACTGGCTATAAACTCTTCAGAAGGGACAGGCAGCACAGAAGGGGTGGTGGTGTGGCTCTCTATATTAGAGAGTCTTTCGATGTTGTAGAACTCGAGGCTGGGAATGACAAGGTCGAGTCCCTCTGGGTTAGGATCGGCAGGGCCAACAAGGCTAGCGTCCTGGTCGGGGTCTGTTATAGACCGCCGAACCAGGATGAGGAGACGGATGAGGAGTTCTACAGGCAGCTGACAGAAGTTGCGAAATCGTCAGCCCTTGTTCTCGTGGGGGACTTCAACTTCCCTGACATATCCTGGAAGCACAACACAGCCCAGAGAAAGCAGTCTAGGAGGTTTCTAGAGAGCGTGGAAGATAGCTTCCTGACGCAGCTGGTTAGTGAGCCCACCAGGGGTGGCGCCCCGCTAGACCTTCTCTTCACAAACAGGGAAGGACTGGTGGAGGATGTGATTGTCGGGGGCTGTCTTGGGCAGAGTGACCACGAAATGGTGGAGTTCTCTATTCTTGGCGAGGCCAGGAAGGGGACCAGTAAAACCGCTGTATTGGACTTCCGGAGGGCTGACTTTGAGCTGCTGAGGACACTGGTTGGCAGAGTCCCTTGGGAGGCGGTACTGAAGGGCAGAGGAGTCCAGGAAGGCTGGGCGCTCTTCAAGAGGGAAATCTTAATGGCGCAGGAACGGTCTGTCCCCACGTGCCCAAAGACGAGCTGGCGGGGCAGAAGACCAGCCTGGCTGAACAGAGAATTGTGGCTGGAGCTTAGGAGGAAAAGGAGGGTTTATAATCTTTGGAAAAGTGGGCAGGCCACTAAGGAGGACTATAAGGATGTTGCGAAGCTGTGCAGGGACAAAATTAGAAAAGCCAAAGCTCATCTGGAGCTCAATCTGGCTACTGCCGTTAAAGATAACAGAAAATGTTTTTATAAATACATCAATACAAAAAGGAGGACTAAGGAGAATCTCCATCCTTTACTGGATGCGGGGGGAAACTTAGTTACAAGAGATGAGGAAAAGGCGGAGGTGCTTAATGCCTTCTTCGCCTCAGTCTTTAGCGGCAATACCGGTTGTTCTCTGGATACCCAATTCCCTGAAATGGTAGAAGGGGATGGGGAGCAGGATGTGGCCCTCACTATACATGAAGAAATGGTTGGTGACCTGGTACGGCACTTGGAAGTGCACAAGTCGATGGGGCCGGACGGGATCCACCCGAGGGTACTGAGAGAACTGGCAGATGAGCTGACCAAACCGCTTACCATCATTTATCAACAGTCCTGGCTATCGGGGGAGATCCCAGTTGACTGGAGGCTAGCAAACGTGACGCCCATCTACAAGAAGGGCCGGAGGACTGACCCTGGAAACTACAGGCCTGTCAATTTGACCTCAGTGCCAGGGAAGCTCATGGAGCAGATTATCTTGAGAGTCATCACGCAGCACTTGCGGGGCAAGCAGGTGATCAGGCCCAGTCAGCATGGGTTTATGAAGGGCAGGTCCTGCTTGACGAACCTGATCTCCTTCTATGACAAAGTGACGCGCTGGGTGGACGAGGGAAAGGCTGTGGATGTGGTCTACCTTGACTTCAGCAAGGCTTTTGACACCGTTTCCCACAGCATTCTCCTCAGGAAACCAGCTGCTCTTGGCTTGGACTGGCGCACGCTTCGTTGGGTTAGAAACTGGCTGGATGGCCGGGCCCAAAGAGTCGTGATAAATGGAGTCAAATCCAGTTGGAGGCCGGTCGCTAGTGGCGTTCCCCAGGGCTCGGTGCTGGGGCCGGTCCTCTTTAATATCTTCATCAATGATCTGGATGAGGGGATCGAGTGCACCCTCAGTAAGTTTGCAGATGACACCAAGTTAGGTGCGTGTGTCGATCTGCTCGAGGGTAGGAAGACTCTGCAGGAGGATCTGGATAGGCTGCACCGATGGGCTGAGGTCAACGGTATGAAGTTCAACAAGGCCAAGTGCCAGGTCCTCCACCTGGGACGCAATAACCCCAAGCAGAGCTACAGGCTGGGAGATGAGTGGTTGGAGAGCTGCCAGGCAGAGAAGGACCTGGGAGTTTTGGTTGATAGTCAGCTGAATATGAGCCAGCAGTGTGCTCAGGTGGCCATGAAGGCCAACAGCATCCTGGCCTGTATAAGAAGCAGTGTGACCAGCAGGGCTAGGGAGGTGATCGTCCCCCTGTACTTGGCTCTGGTGAGGCCGCACCTCGAATACTGTGTTCAGTTTTGGGCCCCTCGCTACAAGAAGGACATCGAGGTGCTTGAGCGAGTTCAGAGAAGAGCGACGAAGCTGGTGAGGGGCCTGGAGAACAAGTCCTACGAGGAGCGGCTGAGGGAGCTGGGATTGTTCAGCCTGGAGAAAAGGAGGCTCAGGGGTGACCTTATCGCTCTCTACAGGTACCTCAAAGGAGGCTGTAGCGAGGTGGCGGTTGGTCTGTTCTCCCACATGCCTGGTGACAGGACGAGGGGGAATGGGCTTAAGTTGCGCCAGGGGAGGTTTAGGTTGGATCTTAGGAAGAACTTCTTTACCGAAAGGGTTGTTAGACATTGGAATGCGCTGCCCAGGGAAGTGGTGGAGTCACCATCCCTGGAGGTCTTTAAAAGACGTTTAGATGTAGAGCTTAGGGATATGGTTTAGTGGGGACTGTTAGTGTTAGGTCAGAGGTTGGACTCGATGATCTTGAGGTCTCTTCCAACCTAGAAATTCTGTGATTCTGTGATCCTGCTTGTCAACAGAGCTAATTTTTAATAAGGCAACCTTGGCTTTTTTTTTATTTTAATCCAAGCATTTTGTGGTCTACAACACAAAGCTATCATAGTTGATAGAAATGGTTGCTCAGGAAGAGCATGGTATTTACAAATGTGGAAAGTGAATGGTCTCATGAAAAATATCCTGCAATAAAGGGAAGCTTCCAGAAAATTTCACTGAGCTGTGTCCTACCTAACCAAATATTTGACTAGCCAATATTTTACAAGGGGGAACTGGTAGTGACATCTACAGTTAAAACTGCCTAGCAATTTTGATATTTTGCCAAGATTTTAACTGTCCTGACTAAATTATTCCATGCTTGATGTCTGCCTGAGGCTGCAATGAAATGGTTCAGTAATGTTCAAGAAAGAGTTATGAAGAAGAAAACAACAACAAAAAACTTTTAACCACGATTATTTGCCCCACCATTTTTTGGAAGTTGAAAAATCAGTGTATTTTTGCTTCAATATGCAATTTGCCTGTTGAATAACTTGAATAATTGGATTGCCTTTAACATTAAAGATGCATGAACTTGGCTGCAATGTAAGACTGAGGAAAAAAACAAACAAACAAACAAAATGATGTAAGTGGATGCTTTGCTATTGACTTAACTGAGACCAAAATTCTACCCATCAATATCAACCATGGTACCATTAGTAGCAGATGATAACACATTGGGTAGAGCCTTTTGGCAGAAGAAGCAACAAAGTCCTCCCAGGGGAATGTGCAGAGCAGAAGCCACATAGCTACAAGCACTGTAGCTACTGTGCACAGCATTGAGCCCAGGACAATAAGCTGTAGCACGAGGAATAGTAGCTTGAGCATCATCCTAATGCAGTTTCCAGTGAGCTCTAAGCACAGTCAGAGCAGTCTGCTCCAAAAGTCTATAGAGACATACTACCTCTAGCACAGGAAACAGTTTTTGTGCAATGTGCAGGATGACAGAAGATGAGGGTTGAAAAAGATCATGAATGTCCTCTTGAGCTTGCACTAAGGACTGTGACTGAGGAAAAAATGCCTTGTGTTGCTAGCTCTGAGCTGACTTGTCAGAGCACTGTAGTATCTATCCATATGATCAAAGTAAGAGCTGCAAAGGGAACGTTTATTGAAGTATTTTATAACTGTTTTGTTATGCAGATGATGGGTTCCTTAGTATTTTTGTCAATGTATTTTTACTAGGATAATCCAGGCATAGAAGCAAAGAAATTAACAGTCAGATCAAGAGGTGGTATAAATGGGTAGGAAGGACACTGCATAATATATTAACATGGGCTATATCAGAACTCATCTGACTGTGAGCTAATGGATTAGACCTGCAGCTTCAACATTCTCGCTGAATTTTCCATGTTCGAGCTTGAAACAACTATCCCATTTCTATACCCACTACATATTTTCAATCAATAAGCATGGAGATGTCCAGCGAAAATCTTAAGACAACCTGAAAATAAAATGCAGAATAAGCTCCTTTGTGTGGATATTCTCATACATAGTGAACTTGTGAATGTAAACTGTTCTGCACCCTTTCATCAGGTAAGAAATAGAAGTGAAGGTTCAAGTGATATTAACAACTTTTCAACCAATGTCTTTGGAAGTAAGTTTTCAGATTAAACTAGCTCCTCCGAGGACAGATATAGTTTTTAGCCAACACAATCAGGTGATGTGGCTGCCTACCTCTAATGGAGAAAACTATATTAAATTCTGTGTGTTTCAGCTAATCACTTCAGAGGTTAGATTTTTTCTGAGTTCCCTGTGGCATTTTGTTTTTAATTGATGTGAAATGTTAGCACAGTTTGTCTTTTCCTAAATCTTCGTTATGCCACCAGGATTTAATCTTTAGCATTCGCATATTTTATATGTACTATTTATAAAGCCATAACTGACAAACAGTGTTCTGTATTTCCATGCACTCTTAATGAAGGAAATGTCAATATTTTGCCAGGGAGAAAGAGAAATAGAATAGCTGTATCTTGTCCACAGCAAGTCAACCGAAGAACTAGCTGTAAAATCTGAAGTTCTCAGATGCACTCCAAACTCATTCCTTGGTGGCTTAGTTACATTGAGTTTTTCTTCCAATTCCTTGAAAGTATTGCTGAAGTCAGGTGGATATCAGTGAAGCAAGGATGAAAGTGTCATCAGTTGCAGTGTGTTTAGAAGTTCAAGTCTGTAAACAGAGATGTAGCACAATAAAAATCGCAACGTGGAAATTGATTTTGATCTGCAGGTCTGACCCTGCCACCTAAGGCTGCATAGGGAGTTCCAGACCCTCCCTATGGACTTATTTCCTACAATTTTAAAGACCTTTTAATGTGAAGTTCACTTGCTGTTAAAACTGCCATTGTCAGTATCTCTAGTTGTCTTGTAGAGCTAGTCCTGGCAACTGTTCTTTTGAAGACTACCCATCTTTCACTGAATGAGAGACATCAGGTCACGGAGATGACATTGGAAAGGGAAAGATGATGTAAGAACAAAGAAAAGCTTTTTGTAAAGAAACTCTACTTTCACTAATTCTGAGATGCTACCACTTGTCTGTGTTTCATGTAGTTACCCGAACATTTCAAGTCCTTGTATTTTTCTAAAACTTTTAAAAACCACAAAAATGAAGATAATAGGCCTGAATTTTGTCCTAGAATAAAATCCCCTTGCACTGGCAGACAGCCTTATAAAGCTCAGTGATCAGTGATGGAGTATCATCATGGAGAAGCCATTTTGGGGGTAAAAGAGATAAAAAAATGAAAAGCAACAGATAGCATTATGAACCAGAATAATAGTATCTATGCTTAAAACCACTAGAACCTCTGGAGATCTGAACTCAAACCATGCAGGGATTCCTAGTGGGAGTTAAACAGTATTTGCTAGAGAGTAAGCCGTTAATCCTCCCTGGAATTAAAATAATAGTAATTACTACTTTAGTCTTTTATAATAACTAAGTTACATGCAGCCCAATAGCAAAAAAAACAGCAATGAAAAAGATACAAAGTTTTCATATACCTTCATAAGTATACCAACAACTGAGTCCATTTCAATTATTCAGGAATCAATACTTCCAGAAAAACAAAGACCTCTTAAAGTCTATTTCACATTCAAGCTGATGCCTTCTAGACTTAATGGATATAATCACTGCTCCTACATCTTATGTGTTAACTTGATCTTGTTACCCCTGCCAGTGATACTGGCCTCCATCCAGCTCATGTGCTTCTCATTCTGGTTCTTTTGTCATTTCCTCCACGCTCTTCCTTTTGCATGATATGCCCTGCCTAAGCCTTAGCTGCAGGCTTGCTCCCCTTCATATATTTCTAAAGACATGCATCCACCACCATGCCTGTGAGGAATTTCTAATTGAGTAGACATAAGCAGATAAGAACATCTGCTGGAAATAACACCTCAGTTACAGGAATCCCTCAGTTGGAAGGCCTCCTGTACTGACAGGCAGTCCCTGAAATCACATCGTCATTGCTGTTCTCATCACCACTTCTCCATGGCAGCTCCAGGAGCACCGGGTCAGCTCTCAGAGGCAGAATAGTTTTTATTACATCCTGGTACAGCACCTAGCACCAACAGGGCTCTTGTTCCAAGCTAGATTTTCATAGTTTATGGTATAGCATAATATAAATGTTGTCATTTGCCCGTGGAAGCTCTGAGCACTATGTTACCACGCTCGGGGGTACTTCATGGCAATTCAACACCCTTATGACAGTCTAAGAAAATTGTTGATTTTGCTCCACTTGGTTACTCATATTTTTCTTCACTGCTTCCTCAGTTTATCCCAGGTAACTTCTACAGCTGTGGCTGGCTGCCCTTCCTTACTCCTGAGTGCTGTCACCAGCTCCTTGTGTTGGTGGAACTTTGGGGTGGCCAGGCTGGAAGCCCCAGGTGGCCAAACTTGGCAGTTTACTAACAATAAAGTCCAAGAGGGCAAGCTGTAGGATAAAACAGACAGCTGCTTTGGCTGTAAAACTCAGCACTTTGTTTGTCTTTATGGGTGTTTATGTTTTTTCTTGATGTGGAGGTAAAGACTTCTCACATAAAGCCAGAGGAGAGAGAGAAAATTGAGACCAGGTACACAATGACAGCAAACAGAGGAGCACAAGTGACAGGGTGTTGAGTGGACAACATTGTAGCAGTGGTTTTCAGTCAGTTGCTACCTGTGAGAGGGCTGGCTGGTATGTGGAGAGGGAATCCCACACTCTTGACTGCATGTGCACTTAGAGGAGGCTTAATGCAGGGCAAGCAAACTCAGCTGCTGCTCACTTCAAATAAACCTCAAGTAGTCCAACTGTAATTTGGAGACAAAAATTGGGAAAAAAAAAAAAAAAAAAAAAAAAAAAAAAAAAAGCAGCTGACCTCACAGTACAATTTAAAGCACTGCCAGGCCCTGAGATTTTCACAAAAAGAGGCTCTTGCCCCTTTCTTTGAGGAGCGTTTCTGGACTCAAGGCAGTCGTCTCCTGCCTCTTTTTGGGTCGGTAAGCCTCATTTTTCTGTCAACCTGAGAGAACCGGGGAACCCTCCAGCCACCTCTGAAACAATCCTTTTTCTCTCCAGCAGCGCCTTCTGCGCCAAACTCTACAAAGGCCCGACTGGTGGCAGGGGGGGGGTGGCGGAGGGGATTTCTTCCACACTCCTGAAAACCCCCGTAGTAAATACGGTGCGGGGGCCTGGCCAGACACAGCCGCGTGGGTGACACGGGGACAAAACACAGCCTGGCGTCACTTGCCATGCGCTGCCCGCGGCACTGGGCGTTGGAGGAGGAGGAGGACGAGGAGGAGGAAGAAGAAGAAGAAGAAGGGGGGTTGGGCGCGGTGGATCGTGGCCGGGCCGGCCCAAGCCGCACTGGGGTTCCCTCTTCCTTGTCGTCCTCCACCGCGCTGCGGGGGCTGAGGCGACCGCGGCAGGGCCGCCGAGCGGGGGAGGCGGGGGAGGAGAAGGAGGAGGAGGAGAAGAAGAAGAAGGAGGAGGAGGAGGAGGAAAAAGGGAAAAAAGGGAAGGGAGGAGGAGCCGGGAGCCGCCGCTCCGAGACGGGCGGGTTGCATTCACTCGCACAAGCACAGTGTGCGGAGGAGAAGGAAGGAGGAGGTCGGCGCCTCGGCGCGGCTGCGGCCACCCTGCGCAGCGCGGCTGAGGTAAAAGGCGGCGGTGGACTGCGCGTGCGGCGACCGCAGAGGGGGTGACCGCTGAGGGGTGGCCGTTGGGGTGCCGGTAGCAGCACCGCGTCCGTCCTCAGCAGCGGCTGTGCCCGCCCCGGGCCGTAACCTTGGGCTCCCCGCTCCGCCTGGGGCGGCTCCCCCGGTCCCCCCCCGGGCCCCGGAGCCCGGCAATGTGGCTGTCGCGGTGTGCGTGTGGCGCTTCCCGTCCTCATCCTCGCTGCCATCTGTGCAGCTCGCCGTAGCTCCTTCAAAGCATCCGGATTTTGTCAGGGCTGGGCGGTTTGACAAATGTTTCTGTGGAGTGAAGTATAACTTTCTTGTGGTGGTTTTTTTCTTTCTTTTTCTTTCTTCCTTTTTTTTTTTTTTTTTTTTTTTTTTCCTCCTTCTTGGAAGAAGGCTCACCTTTGAAGGTTTTTGTTTGTTTTCTTCCAGATGAAATGAAAGGTCTCTAGGGATACGAGCGCCTGCGTTGCCTGTGTGTGTGAAGTAGGTGCAGGCTTTTGAAGCCACTTGCTCAGTGGTAACTTCCAAAGCCAGATGCAAAACAATGTTTCCCTTTTGCCACCAAGGCTGTGCACCCTGTTTGATGCATGGCTTTGAAATATGTGCGGTCAGACACCTGTTACTTAATGCTGTTTATCCTTTCCAGCTACAGTTAGCCAGCCTCGCTCTTCTTTATTGAGTATCTGAAAATAAACGGCAGGTATTCTTTTATGCTAGCATGTAGTAGAAGCCCGGAAATCTAATGTGTTTGTGAGATGTGTGATGTGTCTTTGTTAGGTAATGCTTTCTCGAAGGGGAATGATTTTGGAAAGTTATCAAATAATCTTTATCTCTGAGAGAATTTATATAACATTAAAGTGCCCATGGGGATGCATCCGTAAGAAAGACGGTCAGGCAGTCAGGGCTACCCGGAATCCAAGTCTTGCACAGCATAAATCTATATTCAAGTATGAAATGCTCTCATAATGCTTAAATAATGTTTGGGCTTTCAAGCTTCACGTGATGTTGCACTGTGGAATTCTCAAATTAATACACAGAGTTGACGTGGAGTGCGGAGAAAACGTCACATTTCAGATTCTGCAAAAGGATGGAGCAGATTCTTTCATAACACGCTTGTGTTGGTGGTTGTATTCTGTCGTTTACTTGAGGAGTTGTAGCAAGCTGACAGTATTTTCTCTAACTTCTGAAAGTGTAACATTGACAGTATTTACAGGCTTTTTCCAGATGAAGGGTATCTAATATTGGTTTGTTCCACAAAATAATTGTTGTTATGTAGAGCTGAGTGATTTTGTATTACACAGAGATGATTCCTTAATGTGAGTTGGGAAGAGACTTATTCCTCTCTGCAACTGGTAACTTTGTAAAGTAATTAAAATGAATTACAGTTTTCAGGGATGAGAATTCCTTTCCCACCTATTAATACCACTCTAGCTTCAAATGTCAATTTTGATTCATCTCTTGATGATAGCACTAAAAACCAGGTATTAATGTGAAAGTTAAAGCTCTGGTGAGAATATAACTGCATGTAGCTGTCAAAATAAAATTTTAGGATCTGATTTGATTGCTGGATGTGGATACATACATGGTAGAGTAACAATGCCTATTATTTTATAGACATGCACCCACGCAGAGGGGCTTTGTTCTAAAACAGTTTTTTCTGTCATGAATTTATGCATAACGTACACTCTGCTTTTGCTTGCTGTGCCGGGAATAAAGAGCCTTGAGAGGGAAGAGGTAAAAACCAAAAGGGGGGAAGGGAGATTTCATATGAATTTCCCCTACGGCAGAGGAAATACCTTCTTGTTATGTACCATCCAAAATCACTGGTTGTGTTTGGCTTTCCAGTTTTTCTAAAATAATGGTGCGTTGTTTTGGCTTGGTATATGCTGCTGACTTCTGTTGCATACTTGGCCATTTGTTCCAGTAATATCTGGCTGCGATGATGAACTTAGGGCTGTGTTGTTAGTCTGTCAAATATTTATTACAGCTTTGTAGGAATTGATGACTTTATTTTTGCAACATTTGCATACACTATGTTGAAAACTTCTGGGATTATAATTTCCATACTTTGTAAGTTTATTTATTTTGTCTTTCTTGTTCATTTTTTAACTTGTCACTTTTAGTGGTCTAGTTGTATTGTTCTGTGGTTTACTTTCCCTCGCTGGTTTTAACAGCTCAATTGCTGTTCCTTCCTGTTCAAAACTTGCAGAAGAATGAAGTCTGAGACTGCTGTTTTCATATTTTCCTTAAAATTGAATTAACACCTTTTCCAGTTGAAAGGGAGAAAAGGGACAAAGGAATGGTTAACAGAGTTTTAAAAATTAGAACAAAAAATTAATCCAGGCATTTCACCTAAGAGTGACTAATTATGAAAATTGATACCTCATTGATTTTTTTTTGGAGAAGACTGGTTTCCTTTGTAGTTTTAATCATCTCTCCCATTAGACTCCGAAAATTGTTGGAAATTAGTTTAGAAGTGAAATTTTCCAATTCATAAAATCTCTGGTTGTTTTTTTGTGGGAACCATTATGAAAGGTTGCATAAGCATTATTTGCAGGGTGGCTAATGAGTAGCCTGGGCTTAGTTCCATTCTCTAATAAGTAGGTGCATTGTGTCACTTCGAATATTGCAAACTTGATAGCTTGAGTTCATTTACTGATTTTGCAAGATGTGTTATATGTACAGTTTTGGGAAGACTCTTGAATGTCATCAGAGGTTGTACATGATGGAGATATTTGAGACAGGTTATTAACCCTTCAAATGTTTTTTGTTGGTGTTTTTTTGTTGGTGTTTGATTATTTTTATTATTATACTGTTTAGGACATCTTATTTTTATGAAAGACTCATGTAGTACTTATAACAACAAAATGACTTAAGTGCATGCATCAAAGGCTTGGCTGAATTTTATTCAGTGGGACTTTCTGGGAGCAGGCTTTGTGGTACTCTTGCTGCTGCACTAAAAGTATGTAGGCTTTACCACAGTATGTGGTATTGGACTTGTATTTCCTAAGATCTGACCTCCAGTGGGTTTGAATATATGCGATGCCGATATAAATACCAAAAATATTATACTTTGTTGTTAAGGGGCCTGCTTTGCTTATGCTCTTGCTCTGTGAACAATAAGCTCTAAAAATCTATCTCACTGTTCCTTACCCATCTCTTTAAGTTAGAGGTTTCTGGAAATTTTCTAAATACGGATAAAGAGGTTTATGAAGCTGTGGAAGACAACAGTTCCAGAACGGCTCAGAGTCTAACTAACAATGCCTATCAATAATTTCTGGGTTCCAGAAGGACGTACTGATAAATTTGAGTGCATAGAACAGAGCTGCAACTTGAGGAGGAGTATCAGGATGGCCCTTTCACAGCTGTTCTCATAGTGCTAATGCCAGGACTCCGTACTTTCAGGACATTACAATTACAGGCAGTTATGTGAGGCACAGAAATAGATGGAGCAGCACTATTATGGCTTCAGAGATTCCTCTCCAGCAGCCTTCTACATGTTGAGCTGATCTTATACCTGTGAGGATGTTGCTGCTGGGATCTTGGAGGAAAACTGATACTTATGTTCCTTCCTTTTGAAGACCTATATCAGCCTTATGTAAGGCGGTAAGGTGCTGTAGTTTCTTTTGTCAGTTTATCTATACAAGCCATTCTCCGGTGAGGCTGTTACTGCTGTTAATAAGATGGTGCAATATCTAGGTATCATCCACTCAATGAAAAACTCATTAAATCTGCACCCATGCAACAGCAAAAGGCTATCGATTTCTGGAGAAGGACGGAATGAAACAAAACTCTCTTCTACTGAAGAGCCCAGCCATCAGGCAGACTGTTACAAAGTCATACTGGCCTGTTTGCTGTGTTACTAGGCTTTGATGAATGGTATTTGCCAGTGGTTGTAAAGCTTTGTTCTACCTTTGGAGTTCTAAGAAGCACCAGTCTGTCTTTTCTGTGCAAGGAGACCTGTTCCAGGGTCCAGTGCAGGTGTCACTGAAAGGCTAGGCTGCCGTAACTTAGTGTATCTGCTCATGAAAAGGGAAAACTACGAGGTCTCCCCCTAGGTAAAGCTGCTTGCCTCTTTCACCGCTTAGGTTTCTGTGGCCACTTCGGCCCTTACTTTGACTTCTCTGTGGCTTCCTGCTCTCTTCCACTGCCAGCTACTTGTATTGATCCTATCCCACCAATTGCTAAGAGCTGGTTGTGGGACAGTGGAGATCACGCAGCCCGTAGCTACAGGGATGGAGAGGTTTTATTTGTCCTCCCGTGTTGTGACCAACTCATTGAATGAGGAGGTGAATCCATAATCTGACTTTCTGCAATTGCTGCGTGCTCTCTGATGCAAATTCTGCTCCATAACCAGCAAGTTTGATGTTGCATCTCTCCTCTTGCTTCTGCTTAAGAACGTGGTTTAAGTAGGTGATTGGCAGCTGTCATCTATATAAAGTTTTGGTTTTCACATGGAAGCTATTATTTTACTACCATGATGATGAAACTCTATGCTTGGACAGTTAAGGGCTTGTTCTTTTCTCAAATCAAGAGCTTGTTTCTTTAACCAGTAACAATAACTTGGACCTCTAGGCAGCTGAGTTCACAGCTCCTAGGTTTGGAAAAAGTTGGTTCTATTCAGTTGACTTTGGGGCTCTCAAATTCTTTCTTTTTGAGATAACTTTGGATGACCGCAAGAAGATCTATTAAGGTGTAGGTTCAAAGTTATGTTCAAGAGTAACTGTTCAGATTGCATGCACTGTTCCTAGTAAGATGTTATGTTGATAGATCATTCATTTATTTGAAATGTTGTAATCTTGGCCTTTGCTTGCATTTGTTATGCAATATGATATGAAAATATGAAGAGGAAAAGTGTACAGATGTAATCCACCTATCAGGGCTGTATAAAAACATTTTATATCTGGTCTATCATTGTGCCATCTGAGAAAGCTGGATACGCAACTATATCTACATTTGTGTACATTTTGGTGAGGAGGAAACTGGTATGAAAAAGGTATTGAAGAGCACATTATTCTTGAACTGTAGATTGATTTCTTTTCCTAACAACATCTATACTGAACTTAGGCACACATGTTCCTGCAGACTGGAAGTGAGCAGTCAGGAGGTTAGTGACTAACAAAGGGAGCAAATAGAGTAAGGACTTAGAAGGTTAGTAAGAAACATCTCTTGGATTCCAGCAATCTAGTTTCCATGATCCTGTGAACAATATGATGTTGTGGAAAATAATAAGGAAGGCCTGTGAAATGTCAGCTGTGGTTTTGAACAAGATAGGTTGGATGAAACAGCTTCTCATGTCAAAGTGGTAATTTTCCTCCCTGATCTTTTAGGCCTTCATTCCAAAACTAAGAGAATTTTTTTTTTTTTTTTTTTTTTTTTTTCTTCTCTGTCACTCTTCTTTCCTGTGCTTGAAATTGCTGTCTCTCTCACGTCTGTTTTTTGGTTTTCCTACCTGAGATGGTGGTGACGTTCATTATTCCTGCTGCTGTATGCGCTAAACTTGCTACATGATCTTTTGCACATTTTTTTTCTAGTTTCCTCTTAGTTGAGGCTATGTTCTGGATCCAAAATGCTTGTTCTTCTCACAACCTTTAGATATCTATATTGTTGCTGTAGCTCTGTAGCTGCTAAGGAGAAACATAGGGAGGAAATGGAATTAACAGCTACAGTAAGAGCCTACGTGTTTTGAAATACTCAAGTTAGGATGAACGTTTTTTTTTTTTTTTTTTAAGCAATTTTCAATATTAGTACCTTCATGCAAGTTGCTCTTTTCCTTACACAGACACGATAAGGACACATTAATCCATCAAAAAAGTGAGTGGAAATAGAAGATAAATGACATATTGGGATATATGAAGTGGAGTCATGGAATGGTTGCTCTGACTAGGATGACGTTGGTATATGCAATTGGTATAATCGCTTCTGTGGAGGACTGTGATCAGGGAAGGAACAGTGGTTTTGAAGAAGAAGGGGGAGGGGCTGAGGAACTCAAGGTAGGTTTGTTTGCAGAAATTATAATGGAGCATATTTCTGTGAAAGGAGAGGTTGTGTGGCAAGGTCTGCTGGTCAAATGGACTATGTATTGTTCCTAAACCTTGACTGTAAGGCAGACTGTAAGGCTGTTGCATGATTTAATTTTTTTTTTTTTTTTTCCTTCCATATATAACTTGTGAGGGTTGGTGCAGATTAATTGGGCTCTCTGCTGGATGCAGAGAACTGCACTGCATGCCCAACATCAGCAAAGACTAGACTGAGTAATGATATTTTGGGGGTTTTACAGTCTGTTATTTGTGTACCACTTCTCTATAAAATATGCCTTGGAATAATTGTCATATGCTAAACAGCAAGGGAAGATGAAATGTGATTGCAGGTATATCAGAACAGCTTGCAAATGAGGTGCTGCAGTCTGGCATAAGAGCTGTTAGTTGCAGCTAATGTGAGTATTTTGACATCACGGCTCAGCTTGTAATTTTCACATTGGAAATCTCCTGCATCCGTGTATGCTGCAGGTGTAGGGGAGCTCTTGGAAATTCCCTCAGCCTGTCTGCTATCCCTCACATGATGCAGCTATCTGCTTTGATTGGCGAATTCCCATGCTGAAGCAGAAGGTGGGGGTATGGAGGAGATGGCAGAGCTGCAACCTGGGAGAATAACTGAGGGCTCAAACAGGGCAGGCTGAGCGGGGAGGAGAGTCAGTTGCTGCTTGTTATCCTGGGGAGACGGTGGTGCCATATTCTGCCCTGCACAGCAGCTGTAGCTGTTTCTGCTTGCTCTGAAGCTAGGAGAGGTAGTCCTTGTGTCACGTTTCCCCTGTTGAGGGTCTGTTGGTCTTGTAATCTCTTTCTGCCTCGGTTGAACCAATACAGTAATTGCTTCCAAACCCTTCACAACTGGCGATATCTAACATTCTGGCTGTTGTTTTTGCTGATGTGCTGTTTTTCAGCTATGAAATGCACACAGGCTTTTTGTTGACCTGTGACTATAGCAGGTGGCATGGAACAGAAGTAACTTCTTAGAAAGCCTTTTCCCAGGTCAGAACAAAATGGGCAGCTTTTTAATTGCACAGGTTACTGCTTCCCTGCATTCATGTATCGTTCATTTAACACTGCTCACCTCAGGCAGTTCCTCATCTACTTGGCCACATCCTAAAGCATTATACATGTTTGGCCCCGTGTGCTTTTGTCACTTTTCTTCCACCCCTGCCCTACCTCCTTCACAGACTGAAAGTAGTGGAATGTGCATACGCCTAGCCTGCCCAGCAGGTGGTATGTGATAGAATGGTCTCCTTTGAGATATCCTAACGAGAGCATAAGGTTAACTTGAAGTCATATAACGGTGGTTTGTAACTGTGTGCTGTTTCATGTGTGCGTCTTTAGACAAGAAAATGTCTTGCAGCTAAATTGGCCTTTGTGTCAGGTAATGGAAGAAGTATTTGTACTGCTTTTATGTGAGTTTTTATGCTATTTCATCCCTTGTTGAGTTAATGAAGACTGACACCTTGGAAGGAGCATATGGCATTTAACTGTCTCAGGCAAATCCAATTAAAAAGTTGATATACTGCTGATGACCTTGGTAACCTGTACTGGTCCTTTTGTGAAGGGGTGCATGGATTGTGTGTGTAGGAGTGAGTGCCCCAAACGTCTCTTTTTGCAGATTTAGCTGTTAGTAAACATTTACTTTGGAAAAGAAAGATGGCTGATGATTACTGTAGTTCTTTTCAGTGACTAGTAGTAAAGATGTATAAGTGCTTAGATGGACAGGAAAAAGAAACAGCTGTATCACTCTTCTGCATTTTGTTTTTCTCTCTTAAGTGTTATGAACATTGCTACAAAGTTGCGTTGAGTGTTGCTGTTCCTACTGTGTGTATTCATTCAATTGGTATGGAAGGTATAAATCTTAATTTCTGCTAGTCTGCTTAAGTTCGTTTACAAGAATTTTTATTAATGAAGTCTGCACTGCAAATTGTGGTTGATAGGGGAATCACAGCTCACTACTTAAACTTTTATCAGCTAGTCCAGGTGGTGTGTAAAACCTCAGTTGCCATTTATCTGCTGCATCTTCACTTTCAGGCCTGTTTCTTTCACTAAATTCACTAGTAATTCTTTGCTATAAATTTATTTTTTAAACTTCTCTTGTATTTTAAAAAACAAAACAAAACACATTTGAGATGAAAGCAATACTTACATGAGTAGCTGTGAGTTGGCGTAAAGTAGGGTAATTAAAAAAAAAAAAAAAAAAAAAAAAACAAAAAAAACTGTGAGGTTAGCTGCTGAGGACTTCATCATCTTTGTAGCACTTCAGTTTTCTAAACTGACTCAACCTGACGATAAGTACACGCTCAATTTATAAATCTTTTAGTTATGCTTGCTTAAATAGTGCCCTGTAATCTTCACAGTTCTCATCATGGTTATGCTTCTATTTTATCCTTGGTGAGCCACTGCTCACTTTAATTTAGCATAACCACCTCCCCTCCCCACAGAACAACTGAGGTTGAATATTGTGAAAACAAAGATATAATTCCAGCTCCCAGATGCGTGCTATGTTAAAAACATCTATTAAGTTGATCTGAAATTATGTGGAAAGAAATACAGGTAGTTCTTCAGGTAATTTTGAATCATCAAACAATTGATACGGTGAGTAGTTTTCCATGATTCAGGTCCTGAGCAATGTGGAGCTTACTTTATGACTCTTGAAAACTGAAAAACAGATCTTGAAATTCACAGGTAGAAATGACAGCAAATTACATTGCTGTATTAACTGTTACATTACACAGTTCTGAGAAGTTGGCTCAATACCACTGTAAATGACTGTGAGAATGGCCTGTGTATTTTTATTTAACTTTCTTTCTTCCATTTTTAATGTTTTTTTTTACAAGACACACACAAAAAAAATAAAAATAAAAATAAAAATCTAATGTAAAATTACATTGTTTTCATAGGCTTAATTTTTTAATTACTTCATTTTTTTTTCCATTCTCTTAATAAAGGCTGATATCTAAAAGAATAGCTCCTGCCTTTTATCGGCACTTAAGTACAATAAAGACCTTCATGACTAATTTGAAACTTTAACCATAACTTGGATCATGAAGGTGTTGGTTTCCACAGCTCTCAGATGGAAGGCAAAGCCTTTCTTCAAGTTTTAGAGGTAGTAATTATCACAGCAAGATGTCAGTTTAAGAGCTTTAAAACTTTATATCTAAAAGGTGGTACCTTGTAAACCTATGGTATTTGTTATGTAAGTACATATCTTCCTTAAAAATAATTGGTAATTTAAATGATAATGGTTTTCTGGTAATATTGCTTAATTTCATAAGCCCTTAAAATTTCATGGAATCCCTCAATAATTAAGAAACCAACTAATTTCACTGAAAAAACAGGTGCTTCTGTATACACAAAATTCCCAGCTGTCTTTTTCCCTTTTGAAGAAGTTGAAGGAAAGATGATAATTCATAGTTATTTTTAAAACACAGGAATTTTTATGTAAAAATGACTGAAAGTGGACAAATCTTTTTTCCTTCCGTCTCTTCAAAGTATCATAACCTCTCAGGTTTTTAGAAATTGAAGAATGTTGTCTTAAAGGCTTTGACGGGTCACGTTTTGCTTAGCTGTATAGTCTGCAGTTCGGTTGGTAATTAGCATGTTTCTTAATGACTGAAACAAAATTTTTACCCAAATTGTCTCTTTATGTTCAGCAATGTCTATTGACAAAGTCTGCATGTTACAACCATGTAACCTAAGTCAATGTGAGCCTTGTATTCATTTACAAATCACTTTATCCCTCAGCTAAGAAGTCTCTCAGAAGGCTGTTCCAATTTATCTGTTCTCTTAATCCCTTCACAGCTAGGTTTCTGCAGGTGCAGGTTTTATAGGCCAAAACTGTTTGTGTCTACTTACTTGTCTATTTTTCATTGTTAAAAGGGAAAATAATAATAGAGGAAAATTGCTGTATGAGGGGTACATGACTGGAGATGTGATTTGTTCTGTTCTCAGCGCAGCTCATTCTGAGCAAAGCCCATGAGGTAAGGATTGGTGATATGATCTTTGAAGAGCTGATAAGAAGCAGGGTATATACATTTTAATGTTAACTGCATTCTTGTTTGTGCTTGATACAGCACACGTCTAGCTCAAAGCTGCCAGTGTTGCTCTGTCATTGGGATTGTGTTTTGGCCTGGTAAAAGTTAGAGCAAGTCACTCTAATTTTTCCTCTCTGTACAGCTTCCCATTTTTAGAAAGAGACTTTATTGTCACCTTGCGAGGTAATAGTGAAGCTTGGATGATGCTTGTCTGCTGACTGCTTTGATATGCTGTATCAGTGGTGTTATACTATATTATTTTAATGACTATTTTGTACTGGTCTACGTGCTGCCTCTAAAAAGCTGTCAGTTGCTTAATAATACTCGGAAGCAAAGCAGAAGACAGACTGGGAGTAAAAGAAAAGGTTATTCTATCCAATAGATAAAGCATAAAAAGAGGCGCCTCATTTTTTTCCTATCTTGAAATTAGACCTGACAGAGAGAACTGAAATCTGAAAAGTATAATCTGTAAAAATCTGTAAAATGTATATTGAACGATCAGAAATGATGATTATATTCCTGCACCTGTTGTAAAGGGCAACACCTCCACCAGCAGAGCCCTCCTGGTACCTACATTGGGCTTTGACTCAGGAACTAGAAGGAGGCATGGCATCTGTGAGAAATAAAACTGAACTGGGCACAGCATGCTGCAGCTGCACTAGCCCAGCCCTTCGGAACTTGAGATATAATTGCATCAGTTTGTATGTTTTGCAGGTGAAGTACTTCATTTGGCTTCAGAACTGAATTTAACAATTTCCTTGGTAAACATCCAAGGAAGGTCAAATTATTCCATCTAAAGTGAAACGTGTATCCAAAAAGTTGGCTCAAGACAAACATGTTTCTAACTGTAGGACTGGGCTGAAAGTTAGAGCTTGTAGACTTCTGTGGATAGGAAGGATAAGGCCCACCTTGAAGGCCGTTTCTTTGCTGTGTGATAATTCCAGTCTTGCCCCATTGTTTCTTCCTGTATTGTTTGGACATAGGCATATCTGGCTGTAGTAAGAACTTTTTAAAATTTACATTTCCTTATGTTCCAGGCCAGGATCTTGATTAAATACAGTGTGTTGCACACACACCCCACCTCTGGTGGTCTGACTGTGATAATTTTCTAATACCTCTCTTATCTGTCATGGTAGTGCCTGACATGACAGTTCATTCTCTTACGAATACTTGGATTACAGAACAACCTTCTGCAATGCATAGTTGCAGTTTGAGTCCTTAAAGAATGGAGAATTCAGGAACGTTATGTAGGTTTGGTATGATCCCTTAAGGGTTCTTTATTCATGCCTTAAATTGCAAGGTTTCTGGGACAGGGACTGTCCTTGCATTATTTATCTTCCAGCATATATTGCGTTTCCCATTTTTTTTTTTTTTCTTTTTTTCCTTTTGACCTGATTGGTGACTGTTCATTGGTACTTTGGATGAGATAACATACTGCAGCACAGTGTTTTTAACTACGCTATTGAGTGTTGTAAGTTAAAAAGAAATGGTATCCATGTTGTTCAGTTCAACATGCTGAAGTGTCTAAAGATATAAAGCAGCTTTCAGCATGATTAAGACAATTTGTTATATTTTTATCCAATTGTTGAGACTATTTTAGTGTAATAAGAGGACTTACAGAGGCTAACAGCATGTGTTTTAACGGGAATTCTGATAAATTACTTCTTGACCTTGAATTGCAAATCAGAATGTAGTAAATCAGGGGCATGCACATACAGAGCAAACTCCCAGGCATGCAGCTTAATGTATGAAGTAAAGCATTGCTCATTCTGCTTAGAGTGACGTGTCATGCAGTATTAGAGGCCATTGTCTTTAATACCTTTGTTATGGAACAGATCCAGTTTTGATTTATAGCCCAGCAGTAGCAAGGTTCCATTCTGTTTGGTTTTAGAAGTATAGTCTGATAGAGCATTTATCAAGCAGTCTGTTTTCGTATAATCTTTGACACCAGTCTTCCAGTGAAAATGTAAATGTGCTTCTTGGTGTTATTTCTAGGTATGAGGATTCCCTGTGTAAACCTCCTAAGTCAGAAGACAGAGCATAACTCAGGAGCTCTCCCCCCCCCCCCCGCCGCCCGCCTCCCCCTTGGTAACTGTACAACCATAGTCTGAATCAGCAAAGCTTGTTTAAAGGGACAGTCTCAAAACCATATGTATAAATGGCTTTTTATTTTTATTTTTATTTTTTTTTTCAAAAAATGCACTGAAGCAGCTGCACACGTGAAGTCTACCACAGAATATCCCTGTCAGTATTAAAACCATTTATCTGGGTTGTGTTGTTTCTGTTTCCTCCCCCTCTTTTCTAGTTCTGTGAAAGGCAACAAAAACAACTGCCTAGTTGGATGAGGAAAGCAATAGGAGAGATTGGGCAGAAATTGCTGTCAAATATACAAAGCATTCATCTAGAAAGATGTTTCAGCTGTGCTTAAAATTATTTGACACTTTGCAGTTTTGCAACACTCAAATCTAATGGTGGTTCTGGAACCTCTTTTTAGGCATTATATGTACTTGTTAAAAGTGCTGTTTGCCGAAATGCATTTGTAACATCAGTATCAGAGGAGCCTGGAGTTGAATACAATTTTTCGAACAGAGGCAACAACATAAACATTCAGCAATTCTTCTAATTGCAGTGGTAAAGATCAGTCTAAAAAATTGGAGCTGCATGTGGTAATAGTTTTCAGTCAAGTGGGACTACAAAATTATTGGCTCGCTTTTAGGTGTAAGTTTTTACTGTGTGCAACCTAGCACAAACTGGTGCTGGCTACCATCATCAGTGATTGTTTTTAATAAAGCCTACAGCATAGGACCCAGGATGTTTGCACAGTGAGGCTCTGTTAACCCCAGTTGCATGTGTGTAATGCCTTAATCTGCTTACTGGACAAATAGAAAATTAAACCCATGTCTCCCACTTTTTTGCATGATGGGAAATCTGACCACCCATATCAGATTTTGCCCCCAAGAAATTGCATCTGTTAAGGAAAAAAAAAAAAATAAAGGCATTGTACTTGCAGCTTAATGTTTAAACTTGGTGTTAAAACGCAAGAACAGAATAATGCAAACTGATAATGCAAATGGTTTACTTGGGTAGATTTCAAATCCTGTGCTAGTATCTGGTAGAAGTTTTATTTTCTTGCCGTGAAATATCATGCTATTTCCATCACAATAACTCCAGTTTTAGCTAGCTGGTTGCTGCTGGATTGAGAGATAGTAATCAAAATTGTTTTGGAACGTAACTCTCAGTTAAGTACAGTGAACATTTTTCTTTTATGCTTCATATTATGCAGTGACTAAACATGTTTACCCTGAACTGGGTATATGTTCTAGATGGGTAGCAGTAAAATAAGTGTGTTTAAGCCAGTGGTAATTTAATTTCAGCTCTGTACATTTTGTTGAGAAGAGAAAAGCTGCTGACATTTAGGCCTTGCAGTGCATTATGAAGTGACTGCCAGTCACATTCTCCTATGGAATTAAAACAAATAGGAAAGCAGAGTGAGAAAGGGGAAAAGATATTTACATGAAATTAAATGCCCGTCCTGTGTTTTGCTTTAGTTCATAATGCCGGGTTATGTAAACTTCTTCCCACCACCTTGCTGAACTTGGAGCCAAGCAGGGTTTTTGTGGTGTAACATCTGCTAGCATAAAATTTGTTGTAAATATACTGCTTCGTCTTCACAGTGCAGCCCAGAAGGAAGGAAAGAAGGTATGGAAGGGAGCATTCTCTAGGAGTGCAGGTGGCTTTAGTAATTGATAATGTTTTGTCATGTAGTGGTGGTTTTTGGTGGGGGGAGGGGATGTATATTACTGTCAAAAAAGGGACTGTATTTAAAAGCTGAGCACATCTATGCTGTAGGATCTTACCCTAATATGATCACAGTGTACTTCCCAATGTGTTATGGGACAAGAAGACTTGGATAAGTCCACTCAGTGTTTTTTTTTTTCTTTTTCACTGTGCTGTTCAACTAGTATTATAACTGATACATAATTATCCCAGTAAATAATCAAGGGGAGAAATAATGCTGTGTAATCCCTCTCTCTTAGTGTTGTCGAGGGTTGCAATTATAAAAGCACAGATCAAAATATGCGGTGTGGGAGTTGCTGGTCTGCATTTTGAAACATGAACAACAAGAAATGAACTCTCAGACTCTGGAGCACAAGGGCACATCTCAAAAAGAATGACTGAGCTGTGGTAGGACTTCTGTGATTGTGTTGAGATGTCCCTGGAGACCTTATATTATTGCATTTTATCTTAGTGATCTAAAGAGCTGGCAGCTGGTGGCTTGCTGACCTGAAAGAAGCATCCATCCTCTTTCCCTCTTCTCACCTGCTGCTTGTTTCCTGGTGCCTGTATCCGCTGCCCAGGTTGCAGGCTGGATTCTGGAACTTAATTTCTGTTTTCTTTGGGTACAGTGAAAGGTCTTATTTGCTCTTAGTTAGAGTGCTTTTTTTTTGTTTTTGTTTTTTGTTTGTTTTGTTTTTTTAATTTTTATTTTTTTTATTATTATTATTTTTTTGAAAACAATTTCATTGGCCGACGGAGAATAAAAGCATTTATACATAATTGAGCTGGATTCATTGCAATGCCTTAAGTGAGGTGTTGGATTATTACTGCTTTCATCTGCAGTGCATGATTTCATAGACAAAAACCTCTCAAAACTGCAGCAGGATAATTTTGGTTCCAGAGAATTACTGTAGATGCCTGAAGATAGTGTTTGTTTTTCTGAGGAAAAACAAAATATTCACAGAATCATCTAGGTTGGAAGAGACCTCCAAGATCACCTAGTCCAATCTCTGACCTAACACTAAAAAGTCCTCTCCTAAGACATAAGCAAACGTACCTGCAGGAACTTTAGGATACCCTGAAATGTCAGCACTCAAGTTACAGATTGTTTTGTAGGTGTGTTACATTTGCATACTGATAGGAGTTTGTGGTATCTATTTTCTATTGCATAAACACACTGCTGTTTATTGCCTGGCTTAAATGGTATGGTTTTATCAGATAAATATAACTCATTCACTGGGGGAACAAGCCTGAAAGATTTATTTCAATAAATAATTATTGAGAGTGTACTTAACTATTATTAATCAATATACTTTTCATAAAGAATAACTTCTGGCCTCCAATTTTTTTGGCGTCTCTATGGAAAATAGTTTGCCTATTTCAGGAATTCAGGATGCTGAACTCTGCTGAGCAAATACCAAGAAGTAGTTGAAGAATTAAGTTTTCAACATAGCTGTATGCACGCAGGTCCTGCGTTGGGAACTTTCTTGACTCATGAGAGCATGGCTGGGGGCAGTTGTAGGACCGACCAGTAGGTAGTGTATCATGTGGCACTAGCAGCAGGTTGTGTGTTTCCTTTGTTTAGTAAGTTTCTGGCTTAATTCCGTGAAGCTAACTGCAACTATTCTTAATTAATCCAGATGCGATTTTTGATTGTGGTATTCTTTTGGCAGAAATGAATTAAATATATTTTTTCACTGGCTCTGAAGTTACTGACATATTTGTTTAGCTGCTGCTTTTCTCTGTGTCTGTAGGTCATAACTGTCCATTTTTTATTTCCTTGGGAATAGACAGCCTTAGGCCTGCAGTCAGTACCATCCCGGTCAGTATCAGTGAAGAGAAGTTGCAGAGTTATCTGGTGACTGAAAAGGCTACTGATCTTGTGGATTAGTATGTGAAATGTTCCAGAAAGATATGCCAGAGGCTCACATTATGTAATGCTTGGAGCAGGAAGCCACTGAATTGTGCGTAGTGTGTGTCACCAGCAACAGACTAGTGCCCTGGCACAGCTCCACTCCAGGAAGGAGCTGAGGTTTGTCTGAGGTTTCGGGCGAGGATGAACAACTTGACAACGTGGCCCTAGCTAGAACAGTTTGCACCATTGAAGGCAGGACCTGGCAGAGCACAGCCTTGCTAGGTGCTGTTGAAGGCAGGGGGCTGATATCATGTTCCTTTGGTGTGTGGGGTTTCCTGCCCACAAGTGTGTACCAGCTGGCATTGTCTTATCAAGGAGTTAGCATTAAAGCAAGTGTGATTTGCAGCTTTTTTGTTTATTATTTGCAGATCTTGAAAAAAAAAATGCAAAAGAAGAAAGAACTGTTTTAGAAATTGCCATGTTATTGCATAGGGGATTTAGGTCTGTGGAATTTAAAAGAAATATGTGTCTAAAAACAACTAACACAACACTATGGTTGATGGTCCTTTTTGGCACAAAATGAGTGAAAGTTTGGTAGGTAATGACTGTTTTAGAGGAGGACCAAAGTCATTGTGGTTAAATTAAGATTTTAATAAATGAGGAACTATTACTCCGCTTTTAATTAGAATCAGGAAAAAGTCCTTATTCGAGTTCTAAGGTTTTATTCTCCCAGTGGGCAACTCAAGCGAGTGTTCTTCATCCTCTGCCAAGTGTTCTTAAGTGGGAAACCACTGGAGACTTCTAGGAATGTGTTCCTGTCGGGTCATTCTTTAATCTTTTCAAAGATCAGAGTTGTTTTTTTTTTTTTTTTTTTTTTTTTTTTTTAAGTTGCTTTGCTTGTTCAAAAAAAGTAAAGCTTTGGGATCTGTTGACAGACCCTGGGACTCAATGAAAGCTGTCCATTGTGATGATGGATCATCATGATTTAGCTGGGGACTTTGAAGACCTGATCCCCTGGTAACCTATAAAGAAAAACCTGAAGTCATACAGTGGGGAGAGAAGACAGAAAACTTGGCAAGGCTCTTCGGCCTGGTTAAGGTGATAGCATGGTTCGGACGACTAGCCAAGAAACAAGTCTTGCCTTTCTGAACAGTAGCTCAGAACTAGGTAAGAGCTTTGTGTCTTGGTGTTAGTGACACTTCAGTACTCCATTTGCTATCCATGATACGGAAGTGAAGATGTATGGTCCCAATGGCTCAGCTCTAACATAACTGCTTTTCAGAGGGATTTTGAAGACCATTTTTGTGTTGCTTGGCATTCTGATAGGGCCAGAACTTTCTGGTGAATACTGTGGTGCACCTAGTAGATTTTAGGGCTAATTTATGAGTGCTACCATACCAGGAAGAGTTGATGTCACTGGACATGTGAATGCTCATGCAGAAATGCATTTGCACATTCCCAGTGACAGCTGAATGGCCAGTTTCCTTTCCTGTTGTGAAAGGACCAAAGTTATGAAAATAAGTTTACCTTGCTTGTAAGGCCTGGATCAACTGGTAAGCACAAAATGTATATGGATGCTCTTAATTAAGAAAGAAAGAGAGAAAACAGTAATTTTGATAGCACTACTAAATACAAAGAATTGGATGGCTAGGTAGTGAGAGGTATTCTGTTTACTATTAGATTATAATTTGTGGTGGACAGAATAACTGAATTGCTAAATTTTGGACATTTAAGTATATTTAGGGACGCTGGATTTCAGAATGGAAAGTATGCTGTCAGTTTTACTTTTCTAAGCAGCTCTTCATGGATCTTTAGCAGCAATCTGAGTCTCCAGGGGTCTGTAAACCCCAAGGTGAAAATCTCCACTTGTGATGTCTCGAGTAGAAGAAGGATTAGTGTTATCTGCAGTGTAGCCAGTGATGATTAATGAACACTTCAGCATTTGATGCCTCAACAACTGTTTAGGTTTCTAGTTGCAATTGAGATCTGTGATATCTGTCTAGTTAAGTGTTCAGGAATTTAGGAAGATAAAATCAATGATTCTCTAGAGAAAAAAAAAAAAGAAAGAAAAAAAAAGTATCAAGGTATTTAAGACCAGCTCATTTGCCTCTTCTTTGGTTCCTTCATTTATTTTTCTTGGGACAGGAAAGGACTGAAAGTATTCGGAATTATTAGATCTTTTTTTGGTGTTTACAACCAGCTGTGGAACAAAGGATAAACCTGAGGCTGCAGTTGCAGGATGTTTCCCTGTCAGTAGTTGAGTTAGTGTGAATTAAGGGTTGCTCTGCATTTCTGCCTATGTAACTGAGACCTGACTCTGGCTCAAAGTGTTTCCGTCAAAGAATTTACAGTCTTACTAAAAGGCCTTTGGAGATTTTGAACACAAACAAGATCTTGAAGAAATACTCAACTGGTGAAAAGAAAATGATTTTGATATTTATGTAATTAAAGAGAAGATGACTTTTTCATTTAATTTTGAGATTGTATTAATCTGTGTATATGGAACATGAGAAATTTCAGATCCCAGTGGCAGTTTACCATGAAAGCTGTAAATGATTGAAAACAGTTGAGAAACAGATTCTGCTTGTGTTATGTGCCTTACGTGTGGTATGATGCTACTGATTTCAATGGAGCTGTGCTACATTTTATGCTGATGTAACTGTGTTAAAATTTGACCACAATCTGCAAGAAAACAAATACTGAATATGCATCTGCCATTGCAGACTACTAAAGTAGTTTACATGCCTTAAAATATTTTTGTAATGTCGTTGTTTTTCCAACAATAACATGTTTTGAGCTGTGAGTTTATTTTAGCACTGAACTGATTTCAGTTGACTCTAGAAACAAGTATAAGGATGCTTTTGTGTGTAGTTGTTAGGTGGTGGAGATGCGATGATACCTTCTCATGTAATTGGATGCTACTCAGGCCATCCTGGAAGTGCACTAGCAAAATAAGAGTTTGGGGCATAAAAAAAGCAAAAGCACTGTGTTCTTTTCTTAGAAGAAAGCACTGTCAGTATTTAATAAGAATAAAATACCTAGCCATCATCCCCTGAGTAACTATTTATGTTTTGGAAAAAGTTCCATTTTAGTAGAATTTTTTGGCAACTGCTGGAGATTTCACCAAAACAGAAAATGACTTTAACTGTTCTCGTTGCTGTACTTACGATTGCTGTGGTCCTTATTGACCCTAGTATGATACTTAGGGTGTTTTATGCACTGTGAGTTTTCAGGGCAAAATGCTAGACCTTCATCATTCTCTGGTGTATCTTTGGCTGAGAGTTTGGGTTCCCAGAACCTCTGTTTCTAATCTTACTGGGGTATCTGTGTGTATATACACATGCATATGTGTACGCACATGTGCATACATTTTTTCTCCTGCACTTCATAAAAATCTGAAAGGTACCGGGTCAGATTTAATCCTGAGTATGTGCCTAGTGGATGTGCTTGATTCTACGCTTCAATTTATTTTACCTTCAAGGGAAGAAAAAAACATGAAGCTTAGTGACAGATCAAAAAATAGAACTTCAGTCTTAAGGTGCAGGAGTTCTTGATGGACGTTCATTTGAAAGATCTATTTAAGTTAATTTTGCATTATTTTGAAAACTGTACACTTGTTTTATTTTCCTTCCAAAGCCTCTTCTAATGCATAGGTTTCTAATCTAAATTTGGATTTGACTTCAGTTCTGAACATTTCAGTCCCCTTCATTCCTCCTTCTCTAAATATGCTGCTTTGCTTGTTGTGTGGATGTTATCCTCATGTCCAATAATGGATATATTCTGATCCATTATGAAAAAATATTTGAGGGTTAAAAATGTCTTGACATAGCTCAGTGCATTTTATTAACTGGATATTAGTTTGTACAATTAAGGCTTTTTTTGTTTGTTTTGTTTTGTACGGAAAGGATGTCATCTTCTACAGTAAGAGTTTCTATGGAGTAATTTCTGATTTTCGAAAAGTAATTTTTTTTTTTAATCTGATTTTTTTTTACTAGATAATTTACTTTAAGTTTTAAAATATTGTTCAGTGTTTCAATGCTGTGCTGGCAGTCTTAGTAGAATGAGGAATGTGTTCTGAAAGAACAATAGTTTAGGTTCATGAGGGGAGAGACTTCATCAGGAATTTAGGCCACAAGTCTGCAACTTCAGGATATGCTAAGCTCTCCTGAAAACCAGGTACATTGACACTATGAAAGATGTGTGAGGACGGCTTGGTACCACTGGCAGCTGAGGGTTTTATAGGTACTTGTTGACCTCATCTTTTCATAGTGGCCTAACATTCTGTGGAAAAGCGGTAAGGAATCAACTAACTTCTCTTTCCTGCTAAGGCCAACCTAACTCCCGAGCTTATGTGGATCCATTCATAAAACAGCTGCAAAGGCAATGAAAGTGCTCTAGTTTTGAAGTAGTTCCAGCAATTTCTTCTCACCTCAGATTTGCAGAAAATTTGATTTTTTTTTTTTTTTTTTTTTTTTTTGTGTGTGTGTGTGTGTGTGTGTGTGTTTATTTTAAGCACTCAGGTCACTTGCACACCACCGTGATTTCACACTTTAAGTATTTCTAGTCTGACCGTAGTTTTATATATACCATTTGGCATCAAGGATTCTTACCCTTTCGGGTGCTGCTGACTAGAGGCTGCTCTCCACTGAAAGCATCAAATTGTTACAAAATTCCACATGGTTCAATATCTAAATCTTGAGCAGGCCAAAAGGGCTGTGGAAGCAAATGCTAGTTTCTCACCAGTTCTGGGTGAGACCTCAGCCTTGCTCTGTTGGCCAATCCATTCAGTTTAGTTTAAATGAGTTCTTTGCATATCACCTCAGTATATAGGAGCAAAGCTCCACCCATACACATACAGTTTAGAACATTCACTCTTCCTTCAACTGAAATTGTTATAAATGACCATTATGGGATAACATATTTTCTTTTTGTTGTTGCTTATATAAAAATGTATCTAAATTCACATCAGGAATTTCAGGATCATCAGGAATCTGAGATGAGGATTCCAATTCCAGATAGATCTGCTGTAGAGGGATGTCTCCAGGAAAATTTCAGTGCAGAAGAGTAATTGATGCCAAAGGGTGTGTGGGTGCCCTAGTCTTCTAGAACTTTAGAAATAATAACACAATGGCTGTAGGCAATGTTTTATGTACATATAACCTTGGTATTAGTCACTAAAATATCCCTTTTTATTTATTTATATTTATTTATTTATTTATTTTTACTTCTTGGTTGTTGGTTTATTCCCACAATGTACACCACAAGGATTTGGGAAATTTGTTGCACAGTGACATAGTGTTCTATCACAATTGGTCTGTTTATTTGTAAATGATTAAAATATTTCTCTTATGGGCAAAAGTGTTGTTTGCTAAAATAATAAATAAAACCTACATTGGTCAGAAATAGGTTTACTGGGAAGTAGAAATTACTGTAAATGTTTTCTTAGAGCAACAGTCTGAAAATACAGGTAGTGCTAACTAAATTATTAGTGTCAGTAGTAGAACTTACTGGAGATTCAGAATGAAATCACACTAGTGACAGAACTGTTGGGATAATTGGCTCATTTGTTAGAATTGGTAAAGAAGGAGGGGATGAATCTGTGTACCTTGCCTTGAGCGTACCTTAGCTATTGAGTTTGAGCAACTTGCCTGCCTTCAAAATAAAACTCTACGTAGAGGTGGTAAGAGTAATTAAGCATGGAGTTAGGTGAATAAAGTTATGATGGCTCCTTTTCACTTTCTACTTGGACGCAATTTTAGCCGTTTAAACATAGTGTGCATGGGGATATGCTGTAGGCTTTGCACATCTTTAAAGGCAAAGACGTTAAAACCTTTTGGAACAAAGGAAAAGTTAATTCCACAACTTCTGAACTTACATCAAGTAAATATGAAGAGAATTTGGCTCAGTAACACAAAAACAAAACAAATACAGCCCTGAGCATTTGTAATTTATACAGTCAGTTACAAGGTCTGCTAGCAGTGTACTGCAGTTAATACTTCAGGATGAGGATTGAGGATGCCTGGGATAATTTTTTGGATAGCAAGCACGCTAACATATCAGATTATTAAAAGTAAGTGAGACTGATGTGCAATATTTTCTTTTATTAAAGTGTGTGATTTTGAACAGTATCCCTTCAGGAGCTGAGGTCAGCCAGTAGGTCCTTACAGGTTCATTCTGCTTACAGAGTGCTGGGAGGGCAGGGGGGTGCAAATAAGAGTTGTTGCCTGAATCATAATACGTCTCTGTGTATAATAAATACGTCTCTGTGTATAATAATCACCTCTTCTAATGCTGTCAGCAGCTACAGGAACTTTTGCCACTTTCCTACTCACAGAGAGACTGTTATTATCCAAATAAAAATTGCTTTATTGATTATAGTTTTTGACACCCTTGAAAGGAGGAATACTAAACCCCTGATCAGTCTGTATTGTTGAAGCTGGGCATAATGTTCAGTGGGCATTCCTGACCAGAGTGGTAATTAAAACGATGTCCTGATCATTACATGATTTTTATTTATTACAGCATTTTAGTTGATTTTTATGGAGGTGAAATAAGATCGCTATGGCATTTTTACAGATTAGAAGTGCAGGGTGTTTTTTTTTTTTTTTTTTTTTTTTTTTTTTTTTTTTTTTTTTTTTTTTGTTTTTTTTTTTTCCTGGAGTGAAGGGCACAGTCAGATTATTGGGCCTTGGTATTTTTGATGATATTGCCAGGGCTCTCATGTGGGTTCTTTTGTGACACTGTCACTCTCTCAGATGTGGAGTTCAGAACGTTGACCCCAAAGTGATTCTTAATGATCTCTGTATGTTGTCTTCTGTAAGGGCCAGTTATGTTAATCCTGCCTCTGTTAATCCTAATTATGTGATTGTGTACGTTATGATTAAAAAAACAACTCACCTGTATATTTACATGGAATACACAAGGAAGGGCCTCACTCCCTGATAGCCCAGACTTGTGGAAATGAGCATTCTGCAAATATTCTGCTTAGGAGGTAGCAGCCCACTGAAACAGTCACTAGCTGACTGTTTACCCCGTAGGTAGATAGTAGTTGAATCTCACTATGCTCAAGAAACACTAATATTTCTCTGAAACTGGTATCTTCCCACTCAGATATGAAGCAGTTGAAATGCCTTCCTGACTGAGTGGAAGTGGAGGAAGGGAGAGACACAAATTAGAGCCATTACCAAAGATAAGTCAAACTGTAAAAGAAAGTAAGGGTTCTCACTACCAATAAAACATTGTCCATAAACATTGCCCATTAATGTGGTTTAAAGACATTATTGTATAACTGGATCCTCAAGCCAGAGTTTGAACACCTAATGGACTATTGGCTAGAATCACGAAGGCAGCATATTAGGAGCTAACATATTAGCCACACACACAGATACACCTTTCTTTTGTTTCTCTTTACCTGTTTCTGTATGTTCTGCATTTGTGCAGTTTGTATTTACTATTCAAACAAAGAATGATTTTTAAAATCTTAATCTTGTAATTACATTGAGGGTAGTATTAAGGGTACTAGCAGATTCCTTCAGGGTAGCAGTTCTTGTGGTATAGGTAATGAAACAGATTTGAAAAGTGATGTTCACCTGTGTCCCTCCAGGACATGTAAATAGTGTTTATCCATCCTGCTGCATATGACAGATTGAAACCAGTTCATCGGGGGCCTGTGTGCTCCGATCCATCCTGGCAGTGTGGGAGAAAGGATGGAGAACCTGAACGTGAAGGTTGCTACAGTGGGAGAGAAATAATGCAAGTTTCTCTTGTATTCAAGAAGATCATTAACAGATCACTCAGTAATCCAGTTGCTCAAGTTTTTCCACCCTGTTGTGATTACAAAATAGTAGCAATTTACTGGCTGTTTTAAAAAACTAGGTTCTTAAGAGTACTGAAGCTTAACAGAGTAAGTCTGCTCTGATCTGTATAGCTGAATCTACAACTGTTTTTACTTTAACAGTTGGAGTACTTGGTAGACTTAGGTGACTAGTTCATTCACTTCTCTGGAGCCTCCAAAATACTGACACATACCCACAGACATCATCCTGTAGCTGTGAAAGTGCTGCAAATGCAAACACTGTTAATGTGGTGCTGCTCACACCCATGTACTTGTACGAATTGCATACTGAAACTTTCAGTGTTGCACTGTTTACCTCTTTACTTGAAAAGTCCAAAACCTGATGAACTTCTGTGTAATCTTTTTTGCTATGAACCCAGAAATATTGTGTTTGTTTTCCTTATGCCAGTGTATGACTTCCCACCCGCACAGCATAACTATATATGCACTCACATAATTGCGGATGAATTTTAGTCCTGAAGTATTTGCCTTCTGATCATTATATAGGGCATGGTAACTACTCCCAAAATGGAAGTAACACTTTATAGGGAAGGACAAAGAAGAGAAGATCTCTTCTTGTAACAGACCAGTGAAATTTGCTCAGTCTGCTATTTTCAAAATACAGAGGTTTTTAACCTTAGCTTTAGACTCTGTCTCCACTGAATATCTTATTGCTCCTGACAAGCGCAGTATGATATTTTGCGTAAGTATTTTCCACTTGAGATGAATTTTGCTCTGTAGCATCTGTTTTGCCCATGACTCGTAATTCTGTTCTTTTAATCAGGTTCATTGAATACTACAGCCTGTCAGATTGTTTATGCATGTTATCTCTGGTTTCCAGAAATTGAGTTTTTAGGTCTGAAAAGTTATCTGCTGTTTGTAAGCAACATGCATAGATTACTTAGGTGGTGTACATACCAAGTTTCCCTTAAGTTAGACAATGTTTTCCTAAAAAAAAATAAATCTTATTTTTAGCACACTTCTAAGTCAGAAATGCTTAAAATATCTTGTAGTCAAAACTTGGAGTCAACTATGTAAAACAGACGGGGGGGGGGGCCAAAAAAAAGAAGCTTACTGCATCCAGATGAACCATTGTTTTCTAAACATTCCCTGTTTTTTGGAAATCACATATTCTTCACACTTTACTGGGAAAGACAGTTCAGATAATTTCAGCAAAATCTAGTGGCAGGTAGTCCTCTTTGGGAAAGGTGAGCATGGATGGGGCAGGAAGTATGGACTAGTGAGAGTCTCAGATTAAGGGAGGCTGGTGGCTCAGAGAAGGGAGAGAGCTCTGGGAACTAAAAAACAAGTGATAACGGAAGTATATAGATCACTTATGGTGGTAGTCACGGCTGTGGTTGTCAGGTTCCCCATAGTTTCATGTACAGTGCTGCTAAAGAAAGCAGTCCCCAGTCTTACTCCCAGCCTCTGATTTCTGTCCCAGGATGCTCATTTACATCAAAAGCCTGTGCAAGTGACTAGTGAATCACGGAACCGATCTGGCCAAAAAGTAGATTTGCTAAATAAAATCCTGAAATGAGTCTGTTTTCATTTGTGGTGGCAGAGTGGAGGTTAGTAGGGAAGGAATGAGGGACTGGTGGATTTCTGGAGAGGACTCTTAAAGTTTACCAGAGAACTGCCTCAGAATTTTTCGTAAATTTCTAAGATGAGAGCTGATTATATTCCATTATTTCCATGGTTGGTCTGTCTTAAACTGTGGCTCAATCTTCAGGCATTTTAATTCAGGGAAAAAAAAGGAGGAAATATTTCTTGGCTGCTGAATATTTTGTTGTTTATGATAGCCATATAATCATTATAACTAATAATAAAAATTTGGAAGGGATAATTAACTTATTTCTCATTGCATAAGACAACCTCAGACTAGCAGTGATCAGCATGAGTCTTATGTGGGGGGGCAGATTATCCAATAACTGCCTACTGCGAGATTCTCATGCGTTCATCTAAAGCATCTGGTGCTGGCATCCAAGACAGTACTGCAGTAGACAGGCCTTGGGTCTGATTCCATCTATCTATCTGCACCCATAATTTACTGGGAAAGATCAGACACTTAGGAAATAAAGGTTGCTTCCCCCGAAGTGTTCCTGTATACATGACTCTTGTTGGAAGTGGTGTGTGTATACAAGGGTGTGTGACAAGTAAACTGAATTAGCTCTTGTTTTAAGCTGGGAATGCTTGTTTTCTGTTGTTTGGATGTGTCTTCATTTGGCTGCCTAGTAAAGCTTTTCCCTTAAGATATTTCTCGTGCACTCCCCAGGAAGGAAAGCACACAGGTAGCAGAATGTTATATAAGGAACTAAGCTATGCTGCTGTTTTATTCAAAATTTATATTTCATTAGTGTCCAACACTAGAGCATTGTTTCATTAAAATATGGGTCCTGGTCTTATGTGCAAAGGTGGGCAATGTGGGATAAACTGCAGTGGGTGAGAAAATGGTCTGAAAGTAAGATAAAATGACAGCTCATGTTGTTAGGCCTCAATGAAACCTGAAGAAAGTGGAAGTTTTGCGAACAGTTTTGCTCTGTGCAGGCTCAGCTCACTAAGACATTAAGTGCTGGCTTTTGGTGTTTTCCTCTTTTTTTTTTTTTTTTTTTTTTTTTTTTTTTTTTTTTTTTTTTTTTTTCTCCTGGGTTCCTTTCTTCCTTGATAGTGATTTGAATTGCCTTCTGGAGTCTGCTCAATCTAACTGGTGGGAGTATGCCCCTGGCAATGGAGAGGATAGAGTAGAAAAGAGTGGAGGAAACTATTCCCTTTCCAGTTTCTCAACCTAAAATTGGATGACTTGACTTAGTGTGAAAGCTGAAGGGTGGTGGTGGCAGGGGGGCAGAGATGGTGGGTGATGTTCCCAAGGAATCCCTTTACAGTCAGATCGGTGGGATTTTTGCCACTGAACTCAACTGGGGCCAAGTGTATGAGAAAGAAATGGAGGGCTACAGAAAAGGCGGAACAGTTTGGAAGGTAGGGGGAAAACTGTAAAATTAACGGAGTGTGGTAGAAAAAGCAGGAAATGTAATAATAAAACTGTCAGATGTAGGAAATACGTTGTGGGGGAGGAAGCAAGAGGTCATGTGCACAGATGAGTTTGGATAAAATGTTTTATTCATTTCTGATTCAGTTTTCCTGTCAAAACTACGTGCCAAGCCCTACTAGAGATACACCAAGATTATTTGCCCAGTATATATTTTCTTTTAAACTGATGTGTATTCTGATACAATGTAAATGGTGTGTTCAGCTTTAGGTCTTACTTTAGGACTCGCCCCCCGCCCCCCCCCCCCAAGTGTCTTCAACTTCTTTAAACTACGAAACTACAGAAAACATCCCTGTTAGATTTTCTGTAATTACATTTGTGGTCTGGATTAGAGGAGAGATGCTTGGCTGAGTGTTTAAGTAAACAGATTCTAATCAAAGGCAGAACTCCCCATCACCCTGTGGCTTTGCCAGAACCTGCTTTTGTTCTAGTTTTCATACCTTACCTGTTGTAATTCTGTTTTTGTTCTTCTGTGTTCTTAAAATGTGCATTGCATTAGAGAACAGGGAGTTTGCGTGTGTCTGCCCTATTGGCAGCAGTTTACCTTAAAGTGTTTTTGGTTGTAGTACCTGTGAAACCTGGAATCTGAGAGGGTTGTGTGTGCTGTTAATCATCAGAATGATTCCTTGCAGGCAATGCAAATATCTGTGGCCAATCAAAATTGCATTCAAAATTTCATTTATAATTATTGTGATTATTATGATTACCTCTTTCTTTGTGTACATCATCTTAATCTACTGAGTGTAAATTTTCTAAACTTGACAGGTTGTATAAGCCAGAAAAGTAGGAAATAAGTCCTAAAAGAACTGGAGCCAGATTTTTGAAGCATGTATTGAGTTATTGGATCTGAAACACAACATGCAAGAGTTGCTCTGCCAAGTTTTGAAAGTTACAGTATGTGGAGTGATGAGACTACTGTCCAGTAAGTTTTTTTTTAAAAAGGGGGAAAAACAGAAATATGGAATGTTGTTTATTGCTTAATGGCACACACTCCCCCTTTCAGTTGTTTATATTTTTAAGCTTTCTTCTTTTCAGAATTAATAAGTCATCGTATTAAACATTACGGTGAAAAGCAATATGTAAATCTAGTAAATAGATTTAATAACTGCACTTTTTTGCAGTTTGATCTGTAGCAGACAAAATCTGGGTTGTAAACAAGATCATTATGAGATCTTTTGCAGTTTGGTTTAGCAGTTGGGAGCCTATCTTCAGTGCTGCTGTAGAGGTTACAGGTAACTTCTGTACTGATACACAGGCTGCTTTTCAAACTCTACGAAGTCTTTTTCTCAGGCATTTGTTCGTTTGGAGGAATTCAACCATTTATACTTATTTTGCAATGAGTGTTTTTAAAAATGGCCTGGTTACCAGATCACTCTTCTCATACAAAAAAGGCAGTGCTTTGCTTACTGCGTTTAATCAGGTCTAGGTGGTCAAACATTTATCTCCAGCTCCAGTTTGTAAGTTCAGTCTGACAAAAATTAATTCAGTCACTTTCTTCTTGCATCCCATCTCACCTGGAGCTTAGCTATATTTTAGCCTTTAGAAAGATACTGTGTCTTTCATTATTTACAAACTTTCTGGGAGGAGAAAAGCTAAGCAGCCTGGCTATTAAAATATATGTGGCTTGTACTGTGTTTGAATTACATTTATGCTGAGCAGCTGGCTCTTTGAATTCAGGAGATCCTTTCCAGCAAGATGGTCAGGCATATCTGCATCACGATGGTACTTTGATGGTTTGTTCAAGTTATTCCTGAATCTTTCTCTTTGAAAACTAAGTAAATGAGTTTTTAAATTGACTTTTTAAATTTCACCAAATAAAGTGTGGGTTTGCACACATCAGTTCTTATGCGTGGTCCACTAAGCCATTTAGCCCCCTCTCTGAAAGGTAGATACAGGATGGAAAACCTGTGGTCCAGGTGGATCAGAACTTGAGTTTGCTGAAGTTCGAGCTGGTGCCTGTGGTTCCTTTCAAAAGTCAGTTCTGCCTGTCCTAACTCTGAGCAGGAAGGATTCATATCAAACATCAGCATGGCATTTGCCTATGGCCATGTTGGAACTAAGCAAAGTGAAATTTTTCATTAGGCAAAGTGTCTTTTATCAGTGTGATGGTTTTACTCGGGTGGGCAGCCGAGTTCCACCACAACCGCTCTCTCACTCCCCCTCCTCAAAGAGGAGTGAGGAGAAAATACGATGAAAGGGGCTCAAGGGTTGAGATAAGGACTAGGAGATCGCGCAATAATTATCGTGACGGGCAAAACAGACTCAGCATAGAGAGAAAGTATGTTTTATTGCTTATACTAACAAGCTAGAGAAGTGAGAAACAAAGAAAAGAAACGAAAAGCACCTTTCCCCCATCCACCCTCTTCTACCTCCTCCCCCCGAGCGGCGCAGGGGAACAGGGGAAGGGGGGTTATGGTCAGTCTACAGCACTTCTTCTGTGCCGCTCCTTCTCGGTCACTCTCGTCCCCTGTGCTGTGGGGTCCCACCCACGGGATGCAGTCCTTGCCGAACTGATCCAGCGTGGGCTGTCCACAGGCAGCAGCTCTTCAAGAACTGCTCCAGATATGGGTCCGTACCACGGGGTCCATCCCTCGGGAGCAAACTGCTCCAACCTGGGTCCCCCACGGGCAGCAGCTCCTGCCGGGTCACCTGCTCCTGCGTGGTCTCCTCTCCACGGGCTGCAGGTCCGGCCCGGAATCTACTCCGGCAGGGGTCTTCCACAGGCCGCAGTCTCCTTCGGGGCACAGGCTCCACCGTGGTCTCCTCCACGGGCTGCAGCGTGGAACCCTGCTCCACCGTGGTACTCCATGGGCTGCAGGGGGACATCCTGCTTCACCATGGTCCTCACCACAGGCCGCAGGGGACTTCTGCTCCGGCACCTGGAGCACCTCTCCCCCTCCTTCTTCACTGACCTTGGTGCCTGCAAGGCTGTTTCTTACTCCTCTCACCCTCCCAGCTGCTGCGTGGCGCAGCCTTTTTTTCCCTGTCTTAAATACGCTCTCACAGAGGCGCAAAACAACATCGCTTATTGGCTCAGCTCTGGTCAGCAGTGGGGCCCTTACCAAACATGGGGCAGCTTCTAGATCCTTCTCACAGAAGCCACCCCTATGGCCCCCCTCCTACCAAAACCTTGCCATGTAAACCCACTACAATCAGACTGACCAATTATAATTTGTAGGGAAAAAATAGAAAAACATTTGCACATATAACCCCATCTACAAATCACCTGAGTCTGTATGCCTGAAATCTAGCCGTCTTGTTTCTGTGAGAGTCTTCACAACCTGCTTTTGTGTAAACACATCTGTTTTTAAGGATGTAGATATGCATTGTGTAAGATATCCTGAAGAACCTAGAACAAACTTCCTTAAGTGATTTTTAAATGATTTTTAAATTCTTCTATTCTGTTGGTTTAACATGCCTTTTCCTCCATGCCCTAAATGAGCTGTCTGTTGCATAGACTCTCCAGAACATTTTTTTTTTTCTTCATAAATGGTGCATATAAACAATTGGTGAACTGGGGAATTTGCTCTTTTAAAATTTTAGGCAATTTAGGCAGTTTCCAGGAGAATATTTTAAGGAAAATAAAAGCTTTCCTCTTTTCTCAATTCATGTATCAGCATGGAGTGTTCTCTAATGTCACAAAGTTTCAAATCAGATTTGTCATTAACACTACTTTTCTTTGTTAATCCAGAGATGAGGTCAAGGTGTAGTGCAATATTTCTATATTTGCTTTTACGTCCATTTCATCTCAAAAGGTATTGCAAATTGGCAGGAGCATAAATGGGAATCAGATGCTAAGAACTTCTAAAAATTATGATGGCTAAAGCAAAGACATTACAGCAAATGCATTTTAAATATGAGGTAATGGTAATTAAAGCAACACTGTCTAAAATGGCTAATCAGTAAAAGCTGAAGCTTATTCAGTAATGTGGGAGCACATGGTTGTGTCCTGAGCATTTCTTAATGGAGCTTCATTTGCTCTCATCTGTTCTCTGGTATGATTCTGCAGCCTACCAATTCAGTCTGTACATCCAGAGGGATCCAGGAAGAGCTTTGAAATGCCAGGGCTTATCTATGAAAAGACTGTGTGCGCTATATATTCTAAAACTGCATTTTCTGGAAGTCTTTGCTGTTTCTGTGTGGTATGGTTTCACGGCTGCAACAGAAGCTTTGCAAACAGGATGCCTCAGGCAGGTGTTGCTGAAAAGCATTCCCACTCTGGCATGCATAAAGTACATGTGTAGAGCTGGACACTCTGTGTGGGTGGATGGGTGGAAAGGTGATTCTCTTGTCTTTTGGCTGTCAAGTTGGCATGTTCAGGAATTTTGTCTGGCTGTGCCCTCTGTCCCCTCTTTTCTTGGTGGTGCACAATTAGCATGTGAACTTTGGCAGCTGAGGGTACGTGACAGCAGGTGACAGAAGAGCAGGAAATGATGCTATTGACTCTGTTACCTCTTGTACTTGTGACCTCAGCAGAATATACTGGAGTCAGTGTTATAAAACACGCACTCTTTGGTGGTTTATTGCTTATCCTTATAGGTGATCTTCACTATGATTTATTTTTTTCAAATACCTGTTTCCAGGACACAAGGGACTTGTTTCTGTGTCTGTGTTTTTGCTGGCGCTTGATGTGAATTGATATAAATAATATGAAATTGAGTTAAGTGGTTAAATGTTAAAACAGCTTCCCACAGGTTTTGGTTTACTGCCAAGGAAAGGTGAACGTTCAGCATAAATGCTGTATTTAAACAGTAGTCAAATATTTATTATTGTTGAATGAATGACCTGACAAGGATGTGGTTGAACTGAACTGTACAGGTTATATTTCATGGAATTGTAAAGCTTTATTAATATTTGAAGAATGGCTTTAATTAGTCTGACTGTTGGTAGGTGTGTTCGCTTTCTCAATGTACACCCAGTATAGCCTTTTTCGCCAACTTATAATTGGCAGTTTCCCATAGGAAATAATCATTATTGGTATTACAAAAGCACTTTGTATCTATCACATTTGGGAAATGAAAGTTTTGCAGAGGTCATAATAAAGCGTGCCCCCAATTATGCTAATAACTCATACCACAAATTATCCAATGGAAGGTTTAATAGCTTGGTAGTACTCTTAATTTTTCCCACTCTGAGAAAATCTAATATTACATTTTGATATTTTACTGAAAGGTTAAAAAAAATCTTCCTTCTCCCCCGTTTTTAAGCTTTTACCTGATTTCTCTTAGAGACTTGAGAATCTCGAGATTTTTCTTCTAAAACATTAATTTTAAAAGCATTTTGTTACACTTTTTTCACTGCAATGTCAAAGTTTTTAATGAGCTCAGGATTGCAGAAGATACCATGTATTATTACCTTTTGGTGGAAGTATCTCTCTTTTATCAGGAATTTGACAGTGTAGTCTAAAACTTGGATTCTTTGCTAAAGGAAATGTGTTGAAGTCATTTAAAATAACAATGTTTTAAAACTATTAAAAGAAGTCCAAAAAACAAACAAACAAAAAAAACCCACAAGATTTCTGAAGCAAGCTGAATTTTTATCTTGTGTTGTCTGTCAAATAAAGTTTCTTTTATTTCCACTGAGGAAGTACTTCTGCAGTTCACTTTAAAGATTTAATAGCTAAACTATCCAGAACTTTTCAAAACATCAGAACAAGTGTTCAGAATATAATTAGAGATGATTTGATATTGCATTTTCTCACTTATGTAACGTGACAGATTTCCTTTGAACCAGGTCATCTGTTTTACTTGAAATAGCCTTTTCTTTTTGGAATTTTGCAACTAAAGCATTACTAAAGGGCTAGATGGCATAATTTACTCCCGAAACTGATTATGCTAATATACCTGCAGTTACTGTGCAGCTACTGAGTTGTTAAAGAACACATTAAGAGGGCAGTCTGAAAGCTTTCTCTAAATGTCTCTGGTAAACAAAATGTTTTCTGCATGGTGTCTGGTCCACTTGGATGTCTGGCTTTATCAGGTATTTGTGCTTTGCAACATAAGTGACAGAAAATATGTTACAAAGATGAGAAAACAAAACAACCAACAAGGAAATAGCTTGGATTTACTCATTTTAGAATGAAACACGTTTTAATTATATATTTTATAGTTTAAAATGTTCTCTTTCAGTCAAGTTTTTTCTGCAAACCTTATTTCAACAGATAAGCAACTGATTTATTCCTCTTTTTAGATGAGCAGTAAATGAGAAATATTGATGTGTATGGAAATTGAAATGGAGGGTTGATAGAGCTTTGTGCACACCGATTTTATGAGATACATTAGGAAAGCTGCTGGCTTCTATTTTATTAAAGGTATTGTTTTGCTTCGTGCAGGCACTAGAGGTGTAGCAATACATAAAATGACTGTTTAATGAATGTTCCTTTGTAACTTTTTTCTGAAAAGCAAGGCCTTTCTCATGTAAGTATTTTTGTATTATCTGTTTTCTGGTTCAATTGATCATGCTTGAAAATGGAGAACAAGATGGGAACAAGCTCCTGGTAGGTTTAAACTTGAATCTTGATTATGTCCTCCTGTAAATATTTTTGTGTTGGCATTTCTTCTTTTTTTTTCATTCTCAGTTGTCATATATGCTTAATATTAACTGCAGAGACCCTTAGTCTCTTCAGTTCTCTTCAATGGCAGGTTACTTTTTTCTGGTGCATAAACACCTCTATGTCCTTAGGGGACACTGTTAACTCCAGTCAAACCATTCCTGTTTATACCAAGATGATTATTTCTATGAAAATGCACATAATATTGTGCGGAGAAGATAAAGGCTGATTTGTTAGACTTACCTGGTAAAATGCATGCACACATGATTCAAGAAAAGTTTTATGCGTTACATGCAAACCATAATTTGCTGTTTAAAATAATTCCTATGTTTTCAATATCAGGCACAAAATGGAAGATAAAGTTAAGGTCCCAAAATAGGTATATTTAGCATATGTAGCAGATTATACAGCAGTATGTGTGATTGTTGAGAGGCAGAATTCCTTACTTCAGTATTGTTTTATTGAACTTTCTAAATGCTGTGGATTCTATTTCATAGCTATGTGAAAAATTAAATCCTCTTTTTTTTTTTTTTTTTTTTTTTTTTTTCTGACTGTCCTAATTATTTTCTTTATGTGAAGCTTGTTAATGCTGGTCTCATTGCTGCTCTCTTTGCTAGTGAGTCAGGTATGTCTCTTGATGGTACTTGTGCTTTTAGACCAATGGGGACGAGGTGATCCAGTTTTTCCTTCCTTCCAGGTGCAATTATGGGTCTCAATATAATAAAAATAAAATGATTGAATATCTACAGAGGTTCATATGACATAATTTCCATTTATTTTAAGTTAGGAAGCTAGAATATCTTAATTGATAATCCCATAAGGTGCGCTTTTTTTTTTTTTTTTTTTTTATGAGCTCTCTTTTTCTCTTGGAGGTTCTGTATTTTCAGGGTATTGCTAGTTCTGTAAATATAGCTATCAGACAATTTGGCCTTAAATTACAAGGGAAAAAATCCAACTATTTTAATGGAGTAGAATTAGATTTAAGGGATGGAGCCTGAACTGTCTTTAATTGTTCTAATCCCTGGACAATGTTCCAGCCAGGACACTTCACAAGCACTGTAACATCTTGTATCAGTTGAATTTTCCTCTGATGTGAACTAGAAAGAAGATTTATTATTCAGGAGTTAGTGATACAGCCTGCTGAAATCAGTGGAATCAGCTTTACCATTTGCATTCGTGTGCTTTAAAAGAGAACCCAAATAAATTCTTAAAACTTTTTTGTTGTTGTTTTGTTTTTACATCTCTCTCTCACTCTCTCAAGTTTCACTTCAATTTATTTCATTTGGTTGGCAAGACTGTTGGCATAATGGGGGCTTTTCACCAAATCTTGCAGCTCCTGTGGCAGATTGTATAGCCTGCAGAGCTTTTGATAGCATCAGTGTTTTGCCTGTTTTCTTTTTGCAACTTTATTTTGGTGCTAGGTATCTCATCTGAATGTATTCTGTTCTTGTAGTGATGTGATTTTGCTACTATCCTCTAGTTCTGTAAATCCATCAACAGGCAGGTTCAAGTGGGACACCATCGATCTGCAATGCAGGCACAGGTTCCTCGTTCACTGACTGATTCTGGATTGCTCATATCATTTTCTTAGCCATTTTTCTACTCCTTAAAAATTCTTCAAAGAAAAGTGCCCCTCTGTCGGTCAGCAGAGCAGTTAGCACAATGAAACCAGGATCTCTGCTGGACCTGGATGTGCTTCTGCATTTCTGTTATTTCTGGTTGCAGGAGTCACCCTGTTTGAGGAATTCTTGCTCTCAGCTTTCCTCTTTGCATTCCAATTCCATTAAGGTTAAAAGAAAACCAGAAAAACTGAGCAGCCAAAGGGTATTCTGGTGTGATGATCACCAGATTGATCTGTATTGATCACAATGATTTTTCTTATTAGCTGTACAGTTCAATTTTTTTAGATTCAGGAGTGCTGGTGTGCTTACTGTAATTGTACTGAGCAATTTCAGAAACTTTTATTCATTATTCAGCAAGCTGATATGAAACAAAATTAATGGTAGAACAAAGTCACAAGCAGAACAGTGGATCAGGGGGTTACTGTGAATTATAACATTCCAAATTAATATTTCAATTTCTTTGAAGCTTTGAGGATATGAAGAAAAATATTTTAAAGATGTTATGCTGATTTTAGTACAGTTTTAGCTGGTTTTGCCTTTATTTTCCTGCATGTGGTATTTCAGAGGTAATTGTGATGAAAAATATACTCAGCTTTTGTTTAACAGAACCCTGCATCTGCCATGAAACAGGCAGTTGTGGCCAATAATTTCAAATTTAACTAGTGTTAAACTAGTATTTTACTAATAGTCTATACACTAAAAAATTGCATTGCTAGAGGAAAAGTTTGCATGGCAATTCAATACCAAGACACTCAGTGCCTGTTGCCCATTTTTTTGCTAGCTTAATCAGATACAGAACTAATGTATTTAAGAATATGATCCTAATTCTTCAGTACTTTTTCAGGCATTGATTTTATATTCTTTGCAGTAAAATAAATGATCCCACACTCCAAGATAAGGGAGTATTTCCCGTGCATCTTTAGATGTTGTTCCTATTACAGCTTTTTGATAAATGTCTAACTTCACAGAAAACACTAAAAATTAAGGAGGAAGTTATTTCAGGCCATTTGGGTAAGCTGAGGCTTGTGGAGAATGAGATTTTTTGTTGTTGTTGTTGCTTTCAATGCATGTACAGAAGGACAAAAGTTGCTTCTCTATTGTTTTTCTGATGAGCACTATGCAAAAGTTGAGCAAATTAAAGGGGTGTGTGTGTTGTTGGACCAAGCAAACAATGTGGCTATTGCTTTTTCCCCTATTCCACTGCTACTGAAACCACATTCAGAGTAAAGCAGCATTTTTTTTTCTTTTTTTTTTTTTTTTTTTTTTCTACTGAGGAAACAGATGAAAATCCTGATAGTCAATGGGAGCTCTTGTTTGGGATGTCAGGATTTCAACAGCCATGCCTGTCTTAAGAGCAATGGCTGCAGAAATTGAAAGTAATTAAAAGCTAGTTCAAGGTCACTGTTAGGCTAGTGCTAATGGGACTAGTCCCTGACCTCTTCATATGTAATGTGCTTTTCATAATAGATAGATTCCTCTCTTGTTTTTACTGTCCGCATGCAATTCACTGCTGATATGTAAATGGTCATTCAGCCCTTTCTCAGTACAGTGCTTTCCAACTGTGTATTTTAAGTATATGAGCTTGCATTCTGCAGAATGCAATAAAATATTGCAAACAGCTCCCACGTGTTTGGTGAATTCAAGCACTGTTGTAGAATTGCTGAGTAACACATTAGAGTGGAAGACAGGTAAACATTTGTTGGAGTTCATGGGGTAGATGTGTTAGACCATAGCAGTAACTGTTCATAGCTCAACTGCAGGACAGCAAACCACAGAATTCCCTCAAGGGTCCTAAGCATCACATATGCTTCATTCTGGTTTTGTTTCTGTGACTTAAAGTACCACACCCACAACAGAATCAGTGAAACAGGGTTTGTTTGCCAGTGTCAGCTCAATGTTGTAAAAAGAAAGCCATGTATCTTAATTCTTGATTTTAATTTTCATGTGCTGAAGTTAACACATCAAACTTAAAATTGAGAGCCTTTAAATCTGAGTAGTCTGAAATCCAATTTGTCTTGCAGATAAAACCATTTAAACACCAGGTGGAGAACGTCAGCAGCTTCTTTCATAGCTGCAATGCAGAATATGAAGTGTTGCTGATGGCGCGTATTATTATTATTTTTAATATTCTCAGACACTGTGGGGCTAAAAAGTACTTAGCAAAGAGAAAAAGCTGAAACATTATTCCAAACAACCTCTGGCTAGTATGCAAGAAAAATGTACTGCGAGCTTTGCTAACAGAGGGAACTGTAACTAGTCAATTGTTAGCATGGAGGGAATTTGAGTAAATGACTGTGCTTGTTTCCAGAGTGTTTCGGTAGTTTCAAGATCTGTATTTAAAAAAAATAAATTTGGCATCACGTAAAGTACCCCCCTTGTAATGCAGAAGAAGACAAAAGCCTCTCAGGGGCTTGCCATACGGTTAGTTGTATGAACTTAGAGGAGGAGGAAGAGTTTGTCTGACATAATAATCAGCTTTGTGTCCTATAAACTATTCTGTATTCAGTATATGGAAAATTCTTGATCAAGTGGCAGGTAAGGTCAACATAAATGCAGCCAGCTCCCTAAACAATTTCAGTCATTATTTAATATTGATTTGATATTTAATTCTATATTAACTATAAATGGAGACAGTCCCTTTTTGTTTATGTAGAGATCTAGAAATAATTATATTGCCCTTCATTCTTCTAGGTTTTATTATGAAAGACATTGAAGACAAATAGAACAGTGACAAAGCTAATCATAGATCTTCTATGGCATGCCACTTTTAAAAATTTTTCCAAAGTGGAGCATTTTTACATCCTTGTAATTTTAGGTTGACTCTTTTGTAGAAGTGTAAAAAGGAAAACATAAAGATAGAGTTTTGATTTGATTTCAGTTGTGTTGATTCACGGCTGTTAGTTGTTTTGTAAGCTTCTTGTATAGGGTTTTGCTGTTGTTATGACTATTTTTACATATTAAAAAAAAAATAAACTGTAGCCCATTCTTTTATTCTGTTCATCAGACACTTCTAGAGATGTACTGTCCAGCATACATATTTATTTTCTTGGTAGTTGTATGTGAACATGTATATGTGCTTACATGCAATTGCAGTTCTAACAACAGTTTTGAAATTGTACTTGGGGCTCTTCTAAATGACAAGGCAAAATGCTGGAGCCTCAGGAGCTAGGAAGGGGAGCGCACTTACGCACACTTCTTAAACCTACAGGGTTTGGCTTATTTCCTGATGCTCACATTGCCTTGTGTGTTTCTAGTTATTTCATACACAAATATTCCCTTAAGTGATTAAGGCATAATACTTCTAAGTGCAGCTTTTATCAGCTCTTATCTTCAAAATCCCTACAATGCTTCTGGCACAATAGGAACATGTAACTGTGTATGAATAATTGAATGTTGAATGTCAATTAGAACCATTAGTAAACTAGGAAGCTACAGTGGCTGTATTCTCTGCTCATTGTCTCTGTTCTGTCTGCTCCTCTTTTGAGTACCATATGTGGCTGACAAAGCTAAATTTCTTGCTGTACTTTAATGTCACACTTTGTCGTACGCAGTGCTGGCATTTCGCAAATAACAATTGTTGTTGGTAGAAATAGCCTGTAGCAATGTTGTGTTACACCACCAAATCCTGTGGCCTTGCAGAAGTGGAAATGGCAACATGCGTGTGCCCTGTCTTTTCCTCCTCAGCTTTGTTGGTAGGTGCTGCTGGTGTGAAATACTGGGAAGAGAGTGAGGTTTCTGCATGGGCTGTGGGTGTGAAATTCAACAAAGTGCACGAAGGGGTGGTTGGTGTGCCTCAACACCAAGGTTGGCGAGGGGCACCAGGTTGGATGCGGTGCCTCTGTGCCTTGGAAGAGCACAGAGTTCGTTCTCAGGGTGTGGGCAGGTCTGAGCAGTGATGGGAGATGGGGGCGATAGTGCCTCTGGATTTCTGCTGCTCTCCCATGATGATGGAGAAGGCTGCAGAAGAGCGTATGTTGGGCTGTTTGAGACTTTGTATTCAGTGGTCTTTCTCTTTACCACAACACCCTGACAGCTTCCCTGAACTTGGATGGATTTCACCTGTAGCGAAAAAGCACAAGCATGGATACATCCATCCCCAACCCCTGAAGCTGTTCAGGAATCCTTGCAATTGGTAGCAGTTACATCTGCCGTACAGTATGGTTCTTGATTTCCTTCCTCTCCCCTCCTAATGAAGGAGGGATTCACCTTTTCAAATATAGAGCAGTAACCTTCTTCTCCCTCTTCCCTCTTCTCTCAATTATCAGGTGTGCACTATATCCAGGAATCTAATTTTAAATTAACTTGTCACCCTACATCCCATCTGTAGGGGCTTACAGTTTTAAAACAATTGTCTTTGAGGTGACTTTATATACTGTTCCATTAACATATACATATAACTTCCAGGGCACTTAGAAAAACTACAGAATAAAATACCCTTTTGAGCAAGATGAGAAAACAAATGCAGTTTTCCTTAGATTTGCTGTAGAATCAGAGCTGTGATATGTCAAACCTAATGCTGAGTGGGGCTGTGAATGGTTTATAATAATTTTATTAATACAAGATATTCTAGGCCAGCTTTAGCCTACATACCAAGTTACCAGATTAACTTTAGTAAACGCTAAGCAAGTCTTGCTCTGACTGCTAAAAATTCAATTGGCTGGTTTGTTTCTACTTAGTTTGTGTGTGTTAGTCTGCCTGTTATATATGTAGTACAATTTTTAATGATTAAGTAGAAAAGCACAATTTATCTCTAGAAACTCTAGATGACTAGTTCATAATGACAGCACATGAACCAATTAATTGATAGGTCCAGCATGCAAGCTGTGTATTTGGGTAGCGAGCAGGCTGGGAAGCCTTCAGCTCCCAAACTGCAACAATGAACAATCTGATGTGCTGGGACTGCAGATACACTACTCATTTGAATGTAATTCTGAGGATTTTATTATACCAGATGTATTTTCAAAGAACAGTGGGCACAAGAGCCATATCTTTGAACAGGAGTCAAAGTACACTGAAAGGGTAGAGTATTCTCTCTGAAGAGAGAATATGCCTCTGAAGGAGGACTCCCAGACAGACATCCAGCCACTGATGTCGCTAGAGGCAAACTTGCAGAACGAACTTGGGGAGGCTGTTTAGCTCAGTGACACTATAATATTTTCCACAACTGTGCCTTAATAGCTTCTCTGTAAACCTGTTTTGTGTGTGTGTGTGTGTGTGTGTGTGTTTGGGGGGGGGATGACTAAAAAGGCAATCAAGTGGCAGTGTCAAGGACAATGAGACTGGTTGTAGAAATAAAACTGAACCATCTTAGGGCTCACAATCTCTTTTATAGTTTTTTAAATTTCAGGATATAAATCTAAATATTTTTCTCAGTTAATTGCTCTCTATTCTTACAATGCTTATCATACAACTCATGCAATGTGTACCCACATTAACAAGACTGTACAATGGAAGTTGGGAAGAGATATGGTAAAATTTAGGACCACGGTTCAGCTCTCCTCCTTCCTGCTTCCTACATGGCCAGAGTGTTCCGCAGTCGCTAAGATTTTGTCTAAAGGTCCTTTCTTACACCATTTCTCAGCTTATGGCTTAAGGAAAGTAAAATCTCTAACTGTGGCATTAAGACTGCACAGACACCAGGGTTCTTTTAGGATCAGTAACTGCTACTTCTTTATTGATGACATAACTTCATTATATATCTGTTGCCTCTACATATTGAGGACAGGCTCCTTTCTTATACTATTCTCCCACAGCAGTACTTTCCCACTAACTATTCATTGATCAGTAACTTTGCCCAGCAACCGCAAACACCCAGCAACTTCCATGCCTTAACGGCTGGAGAACAAGCAACCCCAGACGGCAGGGTGTCTCCTGAATCATCCTTCTGTGTTCCCTATAAACTCTTTACATTCTTGATGGCCTCATCGTTAAGAGCCCGATGTTATCACCACCCATGGGGCTTGCCGACCCCCATGGCCACTCTCACATATCTCCTCCTTCGTTATTGACATAGAAAAGCGCGATCAACACAAAGTAAAACACAGAGAAAAACTAGCAGGTATACTAATTCTATCTTTAACAAACTTTGTAACCATATCCCTAGGAGAGGCAGGCACTCAGTGCTGCCCAGCCGGGGGGGGAGGGAGGGTGTGGCTCTGGCTGCCCCTCCAACTCCTGGAGTCCTTGTCTGTGGGTCCTGCATATGTCAGCGGGACCCCCCCATACATTGTTTTTTGTGCTGGTGTTGTGATCATGTTACAGCAGATGATGAGACAGACGGACGGACCCATTGTGCTGACACCCATCTAGGACCGGCTCCTGTTAAAACACAAGCACAACCTCGACCCCAAATTATTAGAGTGTAGGGCCCTTCCCAATGATTGATGCTTTATATTTTTACCATGATTTGTGCCCTTTCTTTAACTAAGTTTCTCCCAGATCTGCCTCCTAGATCTGTCTGTCGCCTTTTCTCCTGCATGGACAGAAGTAAGGACCTTACTCTGTCCATTGATTAAAAAATTTAAGAACATAGCATATTTATCTTTTCACAGGGGTCACACCCATACTTCCCCTTTTTTGTTTTAGAAGCATAGCTTTTAGGGTACCATTGTTAGCGTAGCAGACACATAACCACAAAGTGATTATATGAAGGTGCTTTATTCAGCGCTGGAAACCAGGGGCAGGTGCCCAAATCTGGCTTCCCTCCCGTTACATCCCGATTGCTATTAATAT